>PVLA01000483.1:293008-545419 GCA_004027455.1 Hydrochoerus hydrochaeris
TGATATTCTCTTTGGATCTGTTTCATATATTCTAGGTTTTGTTTATATTCTTCATCAAAGGCTTCTCTCCTTTCTCTGGGTTCCTCTATTCTTTCATTTGTGCCTACTTGAGGATTACCCAGGACTTCTTTTATTAATCTTCTTATATCTTGCTTCACCTGAGTTAGAATTTCAGATTTAAATTTGACAATGAGGTCACGGATGTATTTCTTTATTTCCAATGAGGCTGTCTCTGACATTACAGGTTTGCTGCTCTCAACCTCCTCTGCATTTACCTCTGTTGGACTCACTTTCCCTGGTTCCACAGTCAGGGACCTTTTGCTCTTTCTCTGTCTTGTCATGTTTCCGGCCCGTTCACACAGGTGGGTGGTGGAGGTCTCTGGGCCTTTCATTTTGCTTACAGTTTTTCTGCAGCACTCTTGCTAGGGAAGTACCACCCCCCAGTCCACTGTGAATCTGTGAGTTGCAGGCTGAGAGCTGGCTCCTCCCACTATGCCAGTCAGCCAATTTATGTTTCAACAAGTTTATGTGTTCCCTGGGGATGCCACTGGCCCAGAAAAGCCTCATCCCTGGCTATTGGCTTTCAACCAGAGGTGTGGCCCTGCCTGAGCAGATCCCACCAATCTGCTTTGGACTAGGAGTCATCAGCAGAAGCCGCCTTGGGTTTCGATTCAAGCTGGCCCTGCCCAACTCCAAAATGTCACTGCCCAACTCCAAATGTTGCCCAGCCAGTCCTCCCGGTTTGGGGATTCCAGTTACCATCACTCACCAAAGTTCGTGCAGCTTGACTGGCTGTTTTCACTGGCTGCCGCAGTGCCTCCTCCAGCAGAGGTCTGGAGCTCACCAACCCCTGCTCTCGGCAGGGCCGCGATGTCAGCTCGATCCTGAGTCACCTGACTTTAAGACGGGCTGGTACAACGATCGGGGCTTGCCCAGCTCCAGCCCTCTGTCCATGCTTCTTTTTCTTCTTTCTTTTTTCTTTTTCCTCAGTTTCTTCCTGGGTCGTGAGAATTCCTCTCCTTTTGTCTGGCTTTCTCCATGTTGTGAGATTCCAGCGTCTGAGTTGTTTTTATTTATTTTTTCCTCAGAGAGGCTCTCTTGTGCCGCCACTCACTCGGCCACCTTGCAATCATGAAAGACACTTTAGAAAGATAAAAATGACCACAACTCCAAGAACAACAACAGAAAGAAAAAAACAAGCAGGGCACGCACTGAAACAGAGAGAAAAAGAAGAGAAGCAACAAGAAGATAATATGACCAAGATGTCAATACATATCAGTCATAACCATCAATGTAAATATCTCAACTCACCAATAAAATGAAACAGAGTGGCAGAGTGCATTAACAAACAAAATTCAACAATACACTGTATACAAGAAACACATTTAACTCAAAAGAAAATTCATAGACTGAAAATCAAAGGATGGAAAACAATATTCCATGTAACAGGAACCCAGAAAAAAGCAAGGGTAGATATTTTATTTGCAAATAATGTGAACTGCAAACCAAGAATGATGAACAGTGATAAAGAGGTCACTACATACTTGTCAGAGGAAACTTCAAGAAGAGATAATAATCATAAATATATATGCACCAAATATGGGAGCACCCAACTATATCAAACAAGTATTAATAAGTGTGAAAAATCAAATAAGCAGTAACACAATTTTAAGAGACTTTAACCTTCCATTGTCAAAAAAAGATAGACCAACTAGATGCAAAATCAACAAAGAAACAACAAAACTGAACCAAACTTGTGAACAAATGGACTTAGCTGTGTACAGATTGTTCCACCCAACAACACAGGATATACACTCTTCTCAGCTGCATGTGGGTCATTCTTTAAAATATACCATGTACTTGCCCAGAGAACATGCTTTAAATTCAAAGGAATTGAAATGATCTATCTGATCATATTGCAATGAAATTGGAAATTAATGACAAAAGAAACTACAAAAACTCTATAAGTACATGAAAATTAAATAATACTCTCTGAAACAACAAATGTATCACAGAAGAAATTATACAATATCTATAATTGAATGAAAATGCAAATACAACTTACCAGAACCTGTGGGACACAATGAAAGCAATCTTCAGAGGGAAATTTATAGCAGTGAATTCTTGCATCTGGAAAATGGAATGAAAACAAATAAACAACCTAATGCTAAATCTCCATCTTCTAGAAAAAGAAGAGAGGGTGAAGCCCAAAGCCCAAAGAAGGGAAGAAATTACAAACATTGGAGCAGAAATTAACACAATTGAGACTAAAATAAAACACAAAGAAATAATGAATTGAAGAGTTCGTTCTTTGAAAGAATAAATAAAATTGATAAATTCCTAACCAACCTTATCAAAAATAGGAAAGAAAAAACTCAAACTCATGCAATAAGAAATGAAAAGGGTGAAATCACTGTGGATCCTGTGGAAATTCAGATCATCAATACCTATTTTGAAAATCCATAGTCTTATACAATAGAAAAAGACACAAGAAATGGACATATTCCTGGAAACATATGAATTACCAAAACAGGATCAGTAAGATATAGAAATCCTGTATAACCCAGTAGCAGTTAGTGAAATTGAAAGCATTAATTAAAATCTTACCAACAAAAAAAAGCCCAGGTCCTGATGGATTCACAGCTGACTTCTACAAGAAATTTAGAGAATATCTAACACCAGTACTCCTCAAGCTCTTTAATGAAATTGAAAAGAAAGCAATGTTTCTAACTCATTCCATGAGGCAAATATTACCCTAATACCCAAACCAGAGAAAGATCCAACCAAAAAAGAGAACTATAGGCCAATCTCCTTAATGAATGTACATGCAAAAATTCTCAATAAAATACTGCCTAATGGAACGCAGCAAGTGATCAAGAAGACTGTATACTATGACCAAGTGGGATTCAGCCCAGGAATGCAAAGATAGTTCAACATATGTAAATCAATAAACGTTATAGACTACATTAACAGAGCCAAAGATAAAAATCACATGATCATCTCCACAGATGTAGAAAAAGCTTTTATTAAAATTTCAACATTCCTTTATGGAAAAAAAAACCTAGAGAAAATCAGAATAGATGGTCTTTACCTTAATCTGATAAAAGCCATTTATGACAAATCAACAGCCAACATCACATTAAAAGAACAAAAACTGAAAGCTTTCACTCTAAAATCAGGAACGAGACAAGGAGGTCTACTACCACCACTCCTATTCAATATAGTTCTGGAAATATTAGCCAGAACAGTTGCACAAAAGAGAGAAATAAAAGGAGTAAAGGCATGAAAGGAAGAAGTTAAATAATCATTATTTGCAGATGACATGATTTTCTACATAGAAGACATTCAAAACTCCACCAATAGTGTTCTAGACTTGATAAACAAATTCAACAGTGTAGCTGGATACAAAAATCAACACTCAAAAGTCAATAGCATTCCTGTACACAAACAACAAACTCACTGAGAAATTACGGAAATCACACCCTCCACAATAACATCCAAAAAACTGAAATACTTAGGAATCAATCTAACAAAGAAAGTAAAACTTTTATAAACTGAAAATTACAGTAATCTGAAAAAAGAGATCAAAGAGTAATTCAGAAAATAGAGAGATTTTCCTTGCTCATGGATAGGAATATAAATTTTCACACTGAAAATGACCATACTCCCAAAACTGTTATACAAGTTTAATGCAATCCTGATCAAAATACCATTATCATGGGTCTGGGGATTTAGCTCAGTGGCACAAGCACCTGCCTGGCAAGAACAAGGTCATGAGTTCAATCCCCAGTACCAAAAAGAAAAAAAATACCATTATCATACCTTACAGATTTAGAAAAAAAAACTTTCTTAAAATTCATCTGTAACCAGAAGAGACCTAGATTAGCAAAGATAATTCTGGGCAACAAAGCAAGGCAGGAGGTATCACAATCCCTGACCTGAAATTATACTACAAAACTGTTATAATAAAATCAGCATGGTACTGGCAAATAAACAGACCTGAGAATCAATGGAACAGAACAGTAGATACACAGTCAGCCACCTTATCTTTGATAAAGGGACTGAAGAAGTTAACTGGAAGAAAGATAGTCTCTTTAGTATGTAGTGCTAGAAAAATTGACTTTCCACATGACAATGACTTAAACTAGCCACATGTCTATCACCATGCATCAAACTAAAGTCAAAATGGATCAAAGATCTAAATATTAAAACATAAACAGTAAATTTACTGAAAAACAAAGTAGGTAGAAATCTCAAGGATGTAGGAATGGGCAGAGAGTTCATGAACAAAAACCAACCTGCATGGGAAATAGTCCAAAGAATCAACAAATGGGAGCTCATCTTATTGAAAAGTTTTTGCACATCCAAAGAAATTACTAACAGGGTGAAAAGAAAACCTACATATTGGGGAAATATTTTTGCCAACTGTAACTCTGTCAGTGGACTGCTATATAGAACATACAAAGAATTGAAAATAAATCAGGCCACCAAATGCAAAGACCCAATCCAAAAAATGGGCATCTGAGATGAATATGCACTTCTCAGCTAAAGAAATACAAATGGCAAATAAATATTTGAAAAAATCTTCAACATCACTGGTAATTGAAGAAATGCAAATTAAAACAACACTGTGATACCATCTCACTCCAGAAAGAATAGCCAACATCAAGACATCAACATATAACAAATGCTGGTGGGGCTATGAGGAAGGTTGATTGGTAAAACCACTATGGAAATCAGTGTGGAGATTCCTCACAAAACTAGGATTAGAGGTTCCATTTCACTCAGCTGTTCTCTTTCTGGATATTTTCCCAAAAGAACTGAAAACATTATACCACAGCAATATATGTACATCATATTTATAGCTGCACAATTTGTAAAAGCTAGATCTTGGAAACAGCCCAAATGCCCATTAATCACAGAATGGATAAAAAAGATGTATTTTTATACAATGGAGTACTACTCAGCAATAAAAAAGGATAAACTTGAGGCTTTTATAGGTAAATAGATGCAACTTGAGACCATACTTATAAGGGAAATAAATTAGACTCACATGTGTAAACACCATATTGTCTCACTAGTGTAAGAAATTGAAAGTAAATAAGATCCAAAAATTAAAAGATATACTAAAAGGAAATAAATTGCTCAAAGGGATATCATATTGTTTGACCAATCTTGCATGCCAATGTCTGGTAACATGAGCAACTATTTTGATGATAACAATATGTAATATAATAACCATTGTTAAAATCCTATTATCTTATTTTGAAATCCTGTATCACTATTTTTTGTTGTTGTCATCATTTTGTTTTGTTGTCATTTTTTTTTTGTTTGCTTGATTGCTTTTTAATATTTCTGTGCTTTTTTTCTCTTTAAAATAAAAACAAAAAATTTTGGCTCTTTTCATACAAATGAAAACATTTTAAATGCTTTCTAAAGTGTATATTACTCTTGTTCCAATTATAGACTTTATATCAACAGTTTTCTCTGACAAATTATCTATTGCTCATATAAACAAATATTTCATCACCAATTCCAATGACCTTCGTCAAATTAATACAATATTATCATTTCACTTTAGAGTTCTCTTGTGTATTATAATGGTTAACCATTTCCTTTGTTTCAAAGATCACTGATTGCTGACAGGCATTGGAAATCCTCATCCTGTGGGTTAAAAGACTAGATACTAAAACAATTATATTGAACCATATGAAATTGTCATTATATTAAGATAATAGTGGCATTTTGATACCACTGTTGCAAATTTATCTAATTATATATCTAAAGTATATATAACCTTTGGGCCTACAAAATATATTTTGTAAGTACCTGAATATGAAATTTTTTGTTTCTTTAAATTTGAGATTAATGTAGAATATTCTGTGGAGCCATAGAGAAGAAAAATGTAAAAAATTATCACTGTTCATTGAAATCTATGTTTAACAAGCTACAAAATTTTTGGCATGTATGACACTGTGTATAATTATATATATATATATATATATATATATATATATGCATTCCTTTTCTCCTATTTACCAAATCTAAATATTCTCTTCTCTCCCTCTCTCCCAGTGATGTTAGGAGGATTGGAGTCATACTCATTGGACACCAGAGACGAATAGTCAGCAGCATACAGACTTTACGTTTACATATGATGCACATACAGGAGAAAGGATTTCATGTATGAAAGTACTTTAAACACCTGTGTTTTGTGCCTCAGCATTTCTAAAATGAAAGCTTTCCTCTCTACTGCCCTCTCCTCTGACTTTCCAAACATCACTTAACGAAGCAGTCTCTTGTTCAGACTATGGCGTTCACTTTACATTTATGCTTCCAACTTGGATTTTAAGACCATGCTACTACACAGGTCCTCTCTGAATAACCTGGAAGTAAAACCCTGGTCCACTGCAGATTGTTGCTACACAATGATAATAACTCAGCATGGATGTGTAACTTTGTATAGAAGTATTTGAGAAGTGTTCATGGACTTAACCTAAAGGAATTTGTCCAGGTGTGGCATTCTTAATGATGTATGTAAAGTTTGGTGGTAAATGAGATAGAAATAATTGGATTTTCATGTTTTGTGATCAAGTAGCTGCCAAACTGACATGAATATTTAGTTTTTAGATAGTTTTACTCAAGTCTATCTGTTGTATTGTTGCTTTATTTTAATACTTTGTCTATCGGTACCTGATGTTAGAATGATTTACAGGAATGACCAGGATTTCATGTAATTCATTCTTGTCAGGTATGTCTCTGGTGAGAGGGGTTATTGGCAAAAGTGAGGGAGAAAAAAATACTGTGATTTTAAATTTTCTAAGACTAGGTTTGTCTATTTTAAAATTAACCTTATACCATCCTATACATTACAAAGTAGATGGTACCTTAGAGGCTTTTCCTCTCTGTTTCTTTTCTTGTTTTGTTTTGTTTTACTATTTTGTTTCTCTACCATGTTATGAAACTACCCTTGGAATTACAAAGTGTGTAACCATTAATCCAAAGGTTTTCATAGAATGAAGCATGGAATAAACCTATTATTGTTCCCTTCATCCACTTTCATAAGTTTACAAAAGTAACTATCAAAACACTGAAACAATTAGTTAATATTGTAGATTTTCTTTGAATAAAACATCTTAGATTATAGCCTTAGATTTAGGGTGAAATTATAAATTTAAACAGAATTTTATGATACCTATATGGTAACCCAAGAAAATAAACACGTTTGTTTGACTTATACCTTACTTAAACTTAGAAGTTTAAGAATTCTTATGTTTTGATTGCAAAAATAAGTTACAGAAACATGCTGAGCTCTTTTTCAAAGCTCCTAAGAAATAAGTATGAATACTTCAAACAAGATATTAACGGATCTTACATTTCAGCATGTGTGTGCACTTGTGTGTGTATCTGTATATGTGTGTTTATGTTAATCAGGTCCATACTACAGTTACATAAAAATGTAAACACAGCTAAGATATGTTGTTGTCATAATCTTTTCAGAGGCTTGTAACAAAAAGGGAACTATATTTCTCAGTAAATTAAGCACAGTCAGCTAGTCAAAATAGTGCTGTCTTATGAACAAAATCATTTATAAAATCAGCTGCTTCTTGTGAAAGTACAAAACAAATCGACTGCCATGCTAGGTGGAAAAGTAAGGAAAATGTGTTAAGGGAGGCAAAAATGCAGTGTAAGATGTCTACAGATGTTAATTTCTTTTTTATTTAATCTCAGAGACAAAAGTACCATATCCACATTCTTAAATTCCTACCTAAATTATACTTTGTTTTTGAAAATAGTTTTCTTTTTTTCCCCTTATTTTAAGATTTTGATGACAGAGCATTTTACTAGACTCTTCCATATATTTTAACATACAAATTTATCTCCTGTATTTTTTCTAGTATCACTTTATTTTTCTTGTTCAGACTATGCTGCAAAGATGAAAAGAGCTAGAAAGAAGTTTTTAGAGTATTCCTTAAGTATACTATAAAAGAAAAAAGAAAGACATCATTCACTTTTTAAGTAAGTGTGTCAGAAATTGCTAGCAACTTCTTTGTAGCCATCAGCTTGCATGGTCATGCACCACTCCTAGACTATATGCAGTTTGCTTGATATATTTACCTAAATCTGGATACATTTAAAGTAAATATAAAATTTTCATATTTATCTGTCTTTAATATATATTAAATAAAACATGTAAGCAGATTAAATTTATTATATATATTTATTTTTATAAAACAACAAAAAGGTATTTAGAAAATAAGAGAATAATACCATCTCCCATAGAACTCTTGTCAGCAACATCTGTATACCTTGATGAAATAACTTGTATTAAAGTATTTAAACTTCTATGGGGTGGACATTCAGTGATTATAATATTAAATAGCTCTTTTAAGAATATTTTTCTTGAGTAGATGTGCTGCTTATGCTTGTTAATCATAGCTACTCAAAAGACTGAAGAGAGAAGATCAGAAGTTCAAGGCCAGACTGAGTAACAATGTCTCAAAATTTAAAAATAAATAAAGGTATGTAGCTCAGTGTTCCCTGAGTTCAATCTCCAGTAACACACACACACACACACACACACACACACACACACACACACACACACACACAAACCATTTTCTGTTTTCTTAAACACATCAATACTATCCAACTTCTGGTGAGGTTGTAATTTTTTTCTTCTCTAACATTTTCTTTGGATATCACAAAACTCTCTTTCCTCTTTTCCTCTCACCCTTCCTCAGAATTTATTTTAAATTTCATTTATGTTTTAGAAAACTTAAACATGATTATAAATGTAATTTTGAATTTCATCCTGGTCAAAGTAAGATTAAAATGTATACAAAATTTAAGAGAAACATTAAAATATGAGAATATTCCTTTCTTTCCTGCATACCAGTTAAAGGACCCCATAATTCTATTGGTATTAAAATGTATAGAAACATTACATAAAATGCCAAATTAATTTGTAAATTTTATATGAAACATTTTAAGATTTACTGATATACATAATTAGTAATTAAATATTTTTAATATGCATAAGCATAAATTTTTAATTACTCAAAAATAATATCTATAAATCACAAGTCATCCCAGTTAACCTTAGATAACTAAAATATGCATATATCTTTATATGTCAGCTTTTTAAATATTTCTTAATATGTACTATTGAGGGAACTTCTTGAATTTTTGAAAGTCAGTTAAAATGCCAATTTTTTCTTATTTTCTGGATAGTCAATTTCTAGCCTATAACCAACTAATTCACTCATGGTTTAAGTCATATTTGCAGAAAACATTAAAACAATGTATGATTAAGGAGAGAGATGAGGGACTGTATTTAAATCATTAAGCTGAAAAGGCAATCACAAATTATGAAATTCAGTTTAACAGAAAGCAAGAATGACAGAATTTACCAGTGAGTTATAATTATTAAATAAGTTATGGATTCCATAATAAAAATTATTTCACTCTGCATTACTTCTTAAAGTCTGCTTAACTATAATCTGAATAAAAAGCCTTCCTGCTACAAATTTAAGGCCTGTCTTGGTCCATGAATAGCAAACAAATCCAAACCCAGTCCTTCATAAGCTGTCTTTATAGGCCCTTAGAGAAGTAATACTTTAGAATGAATTGTTAGATGTCATCCAAGTACATTTCCAAAAGATATTTTTATATTTTTATCTAATAACTTTCTGTTCTGTAAGGTAGTCAGGTAAATTTCCTTATCTCAAGAATTTAACCAGTGTCTTTTTTCTAAGCCTTTATTAAATTTTCTGGAGTTTTCTTTTTCAACCTCTCTTCTTTTTAATTCACCATCTTATCATTTATTGATTCTGGCCTTGCCTTAACTGCAATTTAAGTATTTTGCAAAATAATTTAACATTGATGATGATGATTCTTTTCTGTAGCTTTAGCTAAGCAAGTTTAACATTAATTTTAAATCAGTGTTCTAAGAACCAATAGTTGTTATTCTATCTCACAGTGACTGCCTTTATGTAGAAAAGAGAATTGTAGCCAATGCATCACATCTTCTACTATGATCACATTAACATTTCTAGGGTCAAACTTCACAAAATAGAAGAAACCCATATTACTTAATGTTTAATTAAAAAGTATTTTATTGATTTTTAAATGAAGACTGTAGAGCTGGGCGTATAGCTCAGTGGCACAGCACCTGCCTGGCAAGTGTAAGGTCCTGAGTTCAACTCCAGACACCAATAAATAAATAAATACTCTAAAAGGTGGAGAACAGTGGGTAAATTGGTGATTTCTTCCATAAGAATATCATGTACTGAAGTCACTTAACTTCTCATTTTTTTGATCAACATTTCCAAAAGTTGTTTCCAATTCTAGAGTGTTCAACGAAGGGAGTATAAACTTTATTAGTTCAGTTTAGCAAACATCAATACAGTGCCTCCTATATACATAAAATCTTACACAAAGGTGAATTTCGTATACTGCCCTTGCCTTAATCAACTCTCAAGGTTAAAACTTAGAACCTATTTGTAGTTTTCAATTGTTGTCATATCTCTGAGGATTGGCTTTTTCCATAGACTAAAAACAAATGCATAAGAACTAGTCCAGCGTGATTTACATTTTCAATCTCTCCCAGAAGAAAATATTCTGGACCTCATATCTACATAGAATTCTTTCCAACCATTCCCATGCTTTGGCAAAGAGAAGCATGCTTGCTAGGTTCTCTAAGATATTCTCTCTTACAAATAGTTGATCCTTGTCAAGAGTTGCAAATTTTTATTGTCTAGAGACGAAACTTTAATTCACATATAGAATCATACCTCAAAGATGCCTTCAGTTAAAAAACACCACCCAATTTTCAAAACCAATTCTGAAATTAAAATGTTGCTAGCTAACCACTGGCCTAGTAATTGCAATGATAAATATAATCTTCAAGGGTTGCAGAAAATTCTTTCAAAAGTAATCTATTAACAAAAGAAAAAAGATGACTACTCATGACTATATCTAATATGCTTCTAAGTGAAATGAAGAAAAAAATCTTACATTGCACAAAATACCCCATCCTTCTCTCAGTGTTCCCTTAAAAAGCTGAATACCAAGCAGATGTTTCAAGGATTTCTTAGGATAAAAACTAATTGACATGATATGTGAGAAAAAGATCAAAGTAACCAGGAGAAAATAATCATCAAAATGCAGTTTTAGGGCCGGTGATATAGCTTAGCAACATGGCGCCTGCCTGGCAAGCACAAGGACCCTACTTCAATTCCTGATACCAAAAATAAATAAATAAATAAATAAATAAGTGTAATTATACCTATCCTCTTATTCTGACTTATAGATTCAGATTACTTAGTCAAATTTTTATTAGCATATTTATGAAAATATTGAAAGGCTTAAGGTTTTTGCTCCTCATTCAAGTTTTTATTTAGTTGGCATTCATGTTTTGGAGAATCTAAAATATATCTGAATGTTTACCCTTGCCTTACTAATATAGACTAAAAGTTATTGTATTTTTATATGAATCAAAAAAATTGAAAGAAAAATTTTCAACTACAAAGAAAGGCAACATGCTACAATGAATAAACTTCACCTTTAAAAAAACTCTAATAATTATAAATTTTGTATCCCAATATTGTTACATCAATTTTCTTAAATTTCTGTATTTTCCCAAAGAAAACAAAGTTTTAAACAAAAAGAGGAAGGTTCTTGCTCAAATTTCCAACCTGCTAGACTCCTAAATCTCTGCACTATTAAGGGACCCTTTTGATTTGTTTCCAAAATGTCAAAGAAGAATTCCTTGGTCCTTAAATACAAGCATTTCATTATTAAAAATAACAAGTACATTAAAGAAATATTACATAAAAGAATAGGAAAAAAGATAGCTCCTAAATGTAATGTAAAGATGTGGTTTAAATTTGTTTTTGTTTTTCATTGCTGGGAATTGAATCTAGGACATTTTACATGCAAGGAAAAGGTCTCCATCACTGAGCTACATATCCAGACTTCTGACTTCTACTTTTGATTAGCAAATAAAATACGAATCCACAACACAACTTTCCCAGGAGTTATAAATTAAAGAAGCAATAAAAATTTGCAATTTGAATTAGTTAAAATCGTCTCTCAACTAAAACTCTATCAATCATTTGTATCCTTTGGCTGTCTTTAATTTGTAATAATAACTAATTTTTAGTTAGTTAATAAGTTATAAACTCAAATGATAAATGAGAACAACCAAGATGAGGTTTTAGAGTATTCTACCAATATAAAAGGGAAACAGTCCTCTGGTAGGATTCTCATTTAACTGACATCAGTCTTCTCTCATTAGAAGAAGAAATCTCTATCCCAAAATACATAATGTTGTTATGAACAAACCTCTTAAGGACATAAAAAATCACCATATTTCATATATCCAATTCAGATTTTATATTTAGGCACTACTACATTGAAGATGTATATCCTATTTTCATAAGTTAAATGTGACCTCACGTAAGAAGCAATATACATTTCTATATAAATCTTCTATACTTATAGTTCATTCTTAGGACAGTCTTAATTTTCCTGTTCTAGAAAGACTCAGTATTACTTAAAATTTTAAAATCATTATAAATGGCATGAATGTTAATTTCTAAATGAGTAAATCATACATTTTCAAGTATTTACCTGATTTACAATGTCCTCTTCAACTGCTTCAATGAATAGCAATCTCATCTATAGTTAGTTATTTGTAGAATCAACTATATGAACTTTAGATATAAATTATTTTTAAATTTTTTCTTTTGAATATATCTTCAGAGAAGCCAAAATACAATGAATTTTATTAACTCTATAACTTTTGCTCTTTATAATTCTTATCTATCCATTAATATGATTAAAGTCATAATGATTTTCTTTATGCATGCTTTATTTATTGCCATTATTTTAAATTTTAAATAAATATATCTACTTAAAATGTGCTTTTTAGAAGCTCTGTGACAAAATAAATTGTCATTCACTTGCTAACAAATGTAACCAAACAAGAAATTTCCCTGTCAATGTGATTAATGTAAGCATTGTTAAATCTAATTTGTTTGAATATCCATAGGTATATCATCTAGAACTATTATTGCTATATCCTCAAACTATCTTTAAGACAGTGGTGAATTCTGGGGATATAGCTCAGCAGCACAGAGCTTGCCTAGCAAGCGAAAAGTCCCAAGTTCAAAGTTCAAGTCCCAGTACAAAAAAAAAAACAAAAAAACAACAATGAATATAATGGAAAATAAATGATTGTGACATTTTAAATTTCTGCACTGACAGAAAGTAAGATTTAATGTGTCTAAATTTTTTCCACTGGAGTTTTGAATTTAATGTGTTCTTTCTCTGTCATTTATGTCTTCAGAGAAAGTTGTATTAATAAATCCATACGATGCAAGAATTTCATTTTCTCTTCACAGAAATATATTGCCTTGGTGTAACTTAAGACCTCCAAGAATAAAAAAAAATGCAAAATGAGTGGGACTCAATACATGAGTAGAACTAATGTATTGAATATGAGTAACATATGATTTCAAAAATTACTGCATGTCCTTTGTCCCTGATACATTATTAATCATTTTTTAATCACACTCCACCTTAGATCTATAACACTGAAAACTTGAATATAGCTGTAGGATATAAATATCTTGTAGACATTTTTCATGAGCCATATTGAATGTTAACTTTTTTGGGCAATGAAAACTTCAAAAACCAAATTTTTACTTTTGAAAAAATAATTGTTAGCTGTTTCTTAAAATATTAGTTATCCCTGCTGGAACAACTGCCCATTTGAAAATCAGAGGCAGAGCACAAATGTAGAATATGACGACACACCAACTTTAAAACTGAGGAAAAGAAAAAGTAATACAGAGAAATTTTGAATTTAAATTGTTATCTCGTTTTTTAAAAAACAACAAAAACCTAGAAGAAGAGAGAATGAAAATTAGTCTCACTGGTAATTTGAAACTGTTTTAACAGTGGGGATTTCATAAATAAACCCCCTTGTAATTGTTAAAATATACATAATATATAAAATTAGAAGAAATCTCATGAAAATTGTTGGTAAAAATAGTTTATTTTAAATAATTTTATTAATAGGCCAAGTAATCATAAGTCTTAATATTACCATACTTCTAATCCTTTTAACTTTCAAGACATATATGACAAATTTTTGCTAAAATATACATCACATCACATATTGAACTACCAAAATACTTCACATACATATTTATGAATTACTATATTGTTGAGATTTTTGTCTTCTACTATTCAATTAAAAGCATTATGTATCAAATGTAGAAAAGCATACTGACTTCAAAGTGTTGTCTTTTAGCATCAATATATGCTTTTATATAGTTATATAAATTTTACACAAAATAAATATTTTTAAAATATGGTATGTATTAATTTTATGTGATATCATTTGATGTCTTAGTGCTTAAATTCTTTCAAAGCAATTGCCTTCTCTTTTCAGTTTTTTAAAATATTTGAGTCATTTTATATTTTATATTTCTATGCAGTCTCATAATGCTTATAACTTGCCAGTTCTCAAAGAATGAATGCCATAACATAGTTGCTAGAAGCTATTGTTTTTTAAGTCATTCTTCTTTTAAAAACACTGGTCTGACACCCCATAAAATCTACTAGGAAAGGTAAATTCTTTTATTTTCTTATAAATGGAAACATTTAAAAAATCCTCCAGCGCACTCTTCAAATTCAAAATAGTAAGTGTATACGTTTAGTTAATTTACTACTTTCCATTTATTCAGTGCTTATAATTTTACTAAATGAGATGCTTCAAACAAGAATAGGAAACCATCCCATTTTTATATAAATTGCTTATTTTCTACAGTGTCTAAAATCCCTTGGAGAAATCAAAACATTTGCTTTCCTTCATTACAATCTTGACCACTTTTCATTAGAGGCAACAGTTACACATAATGTAATATAAACTACAAAAATTATTATCTGACCAATCCTCAATGTTAACCTCTTTATACTGTGTAACAAATACAATAACCACAAGGACATACCTGTTTACTGGCATAAAATTATAATTCCTACATATTAAAATAAATATATTTACTGATATGTTAATGTAGCTTGAAAAAGTATTTATCTGTAAATCTCTTCATCCAACTAATGCTTATTGAAGACTACCACATACACACTAGTGTCCTCTTTGAAACACTGAGGATACGTGGTGATCAAGGTAAGCAATGTTCCTGCTTCACAGACTTGACTCTCTAGTAGTAAAAACACACAAAGAAATAGTAATGTGTTGTACTGATTAAATTAATAATGTTACATAGCATAACTACAACTCTTTCATATCAGGTGTGAAGAGAACTCTTTGAACACACAGTATTTAAACCTATGTCTTAAAAACGTGAAGAAAGTGGCTGTGAGAAAATCTAAAGTGAGAACCTTCTAGACAGAAAGAGTAGTTAATGTACGGTTAGTTTGGAGTGTTTGAGAGCAGACAGAAGAGTGGTATATATTCATGAGGCAATGGAGGAGGCAAAAAGGAATGGGGTAGGATTATATGATGCTTCTGGAATAGTTAACAGGATTAAGTGCTTTTAAGAATTTAATGTTAAAGCAAAAAACAAAAAAATGACCACTGGATTTGGAAAATTTGACAAGAGCAGTCTCTTTCAAAGCCTAATGAAGACAGTGTATATGAAACTGGGACGTCAAATCAAGACTGCCGTGAACTAACAAGAGATGTGAGAAAGGAAAGCAAAATCAGAATATATAAACAAGTATTTCAAAATGGTCTGTTGTAAAAGGAGCAAGATAAATAGGACAGGATCTGAAGATGTAGAGTTGAGAGAATTTTAAGGAGTTTTACTGTTAATTTGTCATTTGTTTAGAATAAAAAATGCAAAAGATATTTATATATTAATGAAATGATCTAGCAAGGGAAAAATGATTATACACAAGAGAAATAATTAGAGCAAAGGTCTAGAGAAGTAGAAGGGTTAAGCTTCAGAGCCTTATGGAGGGAGGGTAGTTTTTGATGAGAACAGATTGACAGCCTCCAGAGAGAGAAGGCAGAGTGTGTAGTATGCAGATATATTCATAGATTCATTATAGAAAAATAAAGGTGTTATTATGTGAGTAGTTTAATTTCATCAAGCAAAGTCAATATAGGAGTGGAAAGGAAGTATGTGCTAGAAGAAAGATACATAAGTATTTGGAGTATATATGCATATATATGATATGTATATATATATTACATATAATATATAATGGATACTCATGTGTGTGATACAAAATAGGAAAAAAATCTATATTACAAAGACTTTTTATTAAATATTTTTAAGGCCTCTTACTGGAAGACCTGAAATTTTGTTGTCCAAGCACTTTGACAAAAGATAGAAACTAAGTAAGGACCTCTCAATGTCATAGATTTTTTAAATATTTTATTATTTATTTATCTTCATTAGAATAAATGGCAGAAACATTTTTTAGCTATTCTAATTCAAAAACTATGAATAATAAATTAGTTTAATCCTGAGAAATGTATATTCAACCTATCTCAAATATTATTTCAGAGAGTAATAAGCTTCCATCTGAATTTTTTAAAAAGACAAACATGCACTAATCTTTTAATAAAACTTTGGTTTTTTTTGGGGGGGTATGGAAAATTTCAAGACTTTCTGTTGTTTGTCATTTAGGAGAAACACATGGGCAAGATGATTGTTTTGTTCATTGTGCCCTTCTCTACACTAAGAGGAAGAATGTGATCCTTTAATAGTGCTTGCCGAGTTATTTCTGGATATACCGTATGTAATTCAATATGCAGGAATTGAAAAATATATATTTATTCTTTGGACTTGATGTGAAATTATATTGTGAATTATGGAATAAGTTTGTTTTCAATTATTTTGCTCTTCTATCATAGCCAAAAACATAAAGATATATGTGTGTGTATATATATATATATATATATATATATATATATATATATATATTTGTGTGTGTATTTAGTTAAACACTTTATATTTTTAAATGGCTGTATCAAGTTTTAAATGGCCATTTGGAATTTTAGATAATTTCAACAGTTGCAGTGTATACAAAATAAAGTATAAAAAGTTTAATTTAATACTAAATAGCATATTTCTATAAAATGCCTGGGTAAGATTTGTGTAGGTTGAGAAATTTAATCCCTCAGAGCTATATTTAATTAATAAAAACTGCAGCTGAAAATATTTTTCCTTTCTACATTTTTTAAAATTATGTCTTTATAACTTGACATGAACCTATTTATCATTAGTTAAGGATCTGGTAGTATATTCATCTACTCTTACAAAAAGGGAGGAGGGGAATATCTGTGAGAAGAAAGAAATGCAGCCCCACATTTTTTTTCAATGATATCACCATTTAGAGCTTCCATACACACTTTCCACTTAGGTTCCTTACAGGGCCTGTGTTATCGTTCCTGGTTATCACAATATTGTAGAGAGATTAACACAACATAAGGGTGTTCATTAAACTGCAATCCTACCTATTACCTACTACTTTACTCTTAACAGCAAAGTAGTTCAGATTTATTTAAAATCAGTACCATTTTCATCTTATAAAAATCTACTATAATATTCTGTAAATTTCCATGTAAATTTTCATGTGCTGGCATGCTTACGACTTAATAATGTTACAGAATGCTCAGCTCTCAATATGAGAGATTGTGGTGAATTGCATTACATATGTCATCTAATTGTTGAAAGAATATGGTGTTTAGCAAAACTACCTGCTGAGCAACATAATAAGATTTTTGTACAAAGTACAAATTACTAATTATTGTATTTTATTTTTCTATTATTTCCTAAGAGGCATTATCAGGGTCTTACAGATGTAGTAAGCCTGTTTATTAAAATATCTATTAGTAAATAAAAGTTACAGTTCTGGTGGTTGAATCTGACTCTTGTATTGATGTATATTTTATGTAGTTTACTTTTAGCCTATGAAATATAAATCCTTTTTAGAACTTTAGTAATTCCAGATTTAAATCATAGTTGTAATTTTCAAATAACTAATGACATTAAGAGCTAGACATGAGTTCATAGAAATCACTATAAGTAAGTGGTACAGATTTTCATAGTGATTTTATATTAGCAAAACATTTTGCAACATTCAAATGAATTAAATGGTTCACAGTAGAGGCAATAGTGTACACAAATAACAGATGATAAAAGACATGATGCCCAGTATTCAACCCTTTAACACAAGCATCAGTGCTCACTTAAAAAATTTCAATAAATTATAAAACGGAATTTTTTTGTATTCTTTTAAAAGTTGTTAACAAAATATATTAAGAGATCTTGAACTAATCAGAGTGGTACAGCATTCAATGTATCTCGCTTTTTCCTATTACAGGTCCAAAACCAGTATGAAATTGAAACTAGTGAGAAAGTACTTAAAATTCTCTTCTTACATATGTATCTTAAGTAGGTTTAAGAAAAATCATGTACCATTTTGAAAGCTTATTATTCTCATAATAAAATGGAATCAAATTAAATTCTTGCATCAAGGGCTGGGGTTATGGGAGTATAGCTCAGTGGTGTGGTGCCTACGTGATAAGCGTGAAGCCCTAAATTCGAATCTCCATTTAAAATATTTCCATCAAGTGGAAATATTTTTTGCTGATCCTTGTCTATTCTTGACAGCAGTTTCAACCGACAAAGCACCAAAACAGTGGATTCAAACTATTTAAATATTTATTTTTTAATGGTGGATATTTTTAAGACTGTTATTTTCTGGATTATTCAGTAGACTGCGGGTTTCATAACAACTATTTTATCTCTAATAATAATCAGCCATGACATCAACTACACTTACATAAAGTAACTATTTGCTTAGCTTTTCTGTTGTTGTTGTTGTCGTCTTCGTCAAAGAATTAACTGTATGCCTCAATTGGAGGCCAGATCCATCTACACTTTCTGGTTTGTTGTTGTTGTGGTTTTGTTTTTGTTTTTTGGTACCAGAGATCGAACTCGTGACCTCGCACTGGCCAGGCAGGCACTTATGCCACTGAGCTAAATCTTCAGCCCCTAGCTCCTGTTTTCAAGAAATGTTTTGTACTAGATTAAAGGAAATTAATTCACCCTAGAGGAAAAAATATGGGAAACAGGAAAAATTAAGTCTGTCCTATCAAGTTTTCTGGAATGTTAGACCTCCGCTTATCTCTCAACAGCTGTGTGCTAGTCATTTACACCTGTTATCTCTTTAATCCTAAAAAGCATTAGACACCAGTATTTAAAAAAAAAAAAAGCACTAGATGAAATAGTATTTTTCTCAAGGTAAGGAACCTGAAGCACAGCTAGGGGTTAAGTGACCACACAGTAAAGAAGAGTGTATTTTCATTCCCGATGTATAGATGTTTAAATGTCAATAATTTGGATATGCAACAACAGGTGGTGTCCGTTTTCGTTTTGCCTTGAAACAGAGTTACAGTCCAGAAACACTTTTTTTTTTTCACTGAAACAATAATTACGCTTGGAAATTTGGAAATACAACAAAAGAAAACACCTCAGAATCATACACGTACCTCATACATTCCCATCATCATTTTGACAGAATTTGCTCGTTTCTTTTTCCTCTTTAGCCTATTTAATAAACCCAATTTATTAATGGGCCAAAAAACAGATAGGGAAATACACATAAAACTACCCAATTGGAAAGAAAAAATAAAATTCCATACTCATAGGTAATAAAAGAAATGTCTTTAAGGAATGTTCAAAATCATAAAAGCAATTCTTTGAGAGCTAAGGCTGGTGTGTCTGGACAAATAAAACGGTACGCAAAAAAACACTAGATCGTTAAAATGATTGCATTTACAGTCAGTTCATTGGAACAGTAAAAAATGTGGGGCAAATTCTACATATTTTCAATTTGAGGATCATTTGTAACTACTACTATAAAACCCAAGTGCAACTTAAGAACATGGCTAACTTTACTGACTGTTAATGCCTATCCTGACCACCATTCGATTTGATACTGGGGACAGTAATCAATCACAGGTTATTATTCCTGGCAGGAATCTCTCGGGGAGACCAAACAGCTGAGAACAAGGGTATAGGCACATTTCTTTTGCCAAATAATATGTATTTCCCTTGTTTAAAATAATAATAATTCATCAACAGTAATTGCACAACTTTCTAGACCAGTTTCTCGCCCCTCTCCACCTATGTTAACATCTCCAGAACGCAGGCGGTCTCCTAGCTGACCCCGGTAGCATGGTGTAATGCGCAGCCGGGCAGTTGCGAAGCACATCTTGCCCCAGTGAGCACCGATGTTTTCTGCAGTCGCTGTCACCACGCTGAACCAGTGCCCCGCACCTACGCTAGGACTCTGCACTCTTAGCTCAACATATGAGGAGGTACTCCAGGAAGGGCCTAGGAACCTAGGAAGATCGCGTGAGAGACCGGGCAGCGAAGGGTAGCGCAGACGCTACCCAGCAGGCTGTGCGAGCGCCTACAACTCCCATCATGCTCACGGGTGACTGCAGAGATCCTCGCAGACTTATCGACAACTCGTCACCTGTGCTCACGTTTGCCTTAACAGAGTTCCTTGGCCTTGTCCATGGGTTTGGTTTCCAGAGCCTTTCAACCCCAGAAGCAAAAAGCGCAACAGCCGAATAGCTAAAATTCCAGAAGAGGCGTGGCTTCTGGACCGGAAGAAGCTCGTGTTGCCAAGGAAACACCGCGCACTAAGGCGCCTGCTCCGCAACTGATGCTCTAGGCTGAAGCTGCCAGTTTCCCTAACTTGTGGTGGCGGCTCTGCGCTGGACTAGGAATCTTTCCTATGGAGGCGTAGGGAGAAAGGCTGAAGCACCAGATTTCCATCCCACAGGCGGGTAAGAGTGAATGAATCCGTTCCAATTCCTCACAAACTTCGGGGCCCCGATACTAGCCTAGGCTCAGCTCAGGTATGATCCTTTACTCCATTTTTATAGAGGTGGTCTTCTCTTCAGTTTTAGAATTCCTTTTTATCTTTCCTACGTTTTGAACTCTACGCGACTAGTTGTTTCTAATATGAGAAAGAAGTGAACTTACGTGGTTCACATAACAGATCTATCGAACTGTTGCGGTTGGTTGGTTGATTGATTTAATAGTGCTCAACTTGGGACTTTTTATGTGAAGTATGAAAAAGTATAATTTAGATTTCATTATCGGAAACTGAAAGCCGAATAATGTTCACGTGGAGTAGAAAGACTGTACAACACTTTAATAGACAAGCATATTTAAAGTTTACAAAGTATCTTTCATGGGTGTTCTTTCTGTTCCATATCTGTGTGCAGTTTAGCTTTCTAGCTTGTAGCTCTAGATAATATCCTAATTCTTTGAGCTTTTCTGGCAACGTAGGAAGTTGATTCTTAGAGCAGACTGAAAAATTTGGCTGTGGCAGAAATGAGCAACTAAAAATGTAGGTTGGGTCGAGAGTGCGAACAACCTAAAGCTATGCCTTAGAGCTTGAAGAACACAGTCAACTCACAAAGTCCACACAAATAATGGCAAGTTTAGTACTCAAACCAATGTAATCTTGATTCAAGTACAGGAATTGTGGATTATAGAAAATTTACCTCAGATAAATAGTAAAAATTCTGCCAATATTATGCAGTACAAAAAGGAAGGTTTTAAGCTGGGGCATTCAGTAGTGGTTGCTCTATTTACTAATGTATGCTGTCTAGTATCAACTTTATAACTTTTTCCCAAACCAAGATTATAATTTTCATATGAAAATTTGAACTTACTATGATTTTGAAGAAAAACAGCTTGGAGCATCAAAATTTACTAACTGCTCTTTGAATATACGCTGCCTGTATTAACTGTTACCCAACTCTAAATCCCACTAACTTCCTCATTGTTCAGAATTGTAAATACTGAATTACCCACTGTTCTCATTTCTTATTGATTTGCTAGTTTCTCTCAACCTCAGTGGTATTGTGTGTATTTTTAATGCAAATTATCTGGACTAATCTCAGAGCATTGATAATTAACCTTTGAAAAAACGTTTTTGTCCAAGATCTTTCTTTCTTTAAATTTAAAATGAAAGAAATGGAAAGGAAAGAAAGAAAAAAAACATCAGACAAGGTCTCTCCTTGTATCTCTAGAAATACAAATTTTTTCATGGCATAGTTTCCATTTTAAAAAATAATTTATTGATAAATAGCAATTGTACAAGTTTCTCAACTACTTTATTTTTTACAACTAAATAAAATCTTTAAAAGTGTCCAGAGTATTTAAGAAATTCATATTTTGAAAAAACACACTAAAGAGATGGCATTGCATTTTCAAATGATAAAATACATTATAATGGTACATGAATTAAAACATTGTAGCATTGGTCTAGATGTAAAGAGATCAATAAAAGAGTAGATCTGGTTTCTCAAATTATGTGCAGTTAAGAAACTCCCCAGAAGGTTTTCATAGGTAAATACTTATCCAGAAATACTACATCTCCTATAGATTTGCAATGCATTTTAGCATATTAAAGAGTGTGAGGAGTATTGCTCTATAGAAACCTATTCAAACTTACAGAATCCCAAATTTCCCAAACTTCCATGACCTTGAAATCCTTCATAAAATCATCTTCCAAAGAATAATATCAGGAACATCCTGTGATAGAGAATTTACAAATAGACCTAAACATGTATAGAAATGTAGAATGTTAAAAAAAAAAAAGTTGAAAAAAAAAACTAAGTAACAAGGATGGCAGAAAGAAAAGTAATACCAGAATAAAAAAACTTAATATATAACTTTCAGGTAAATAAAACTTAAGCTCTGAAAACTGAAACTTTGAAAAGACAGAAAACAAAATATTGGCTAATATGTTTAAAATATTGAGGAGTAAAAAAAATTTTTTTAAGCCTAACACTAAAGAAAGAAACTTAAATAAATTTTGTAAATATCATTTAATAAAAAATTAACATTTCTATATAGCATAAAACAATATAAATAAGACTAAAATATAATTTTACTTGATCAAAATTATGACTTGGAAAGGTCTCTCAGATGTCAATAGTAATAGGAAACCAATCAGTGGAATATAGCAAATAATTATAAATGAAGAAGTGTTAATAGAATTAAAATCTGAAAATTTAAACTTTATAATAATGAAATAAATGCAAATTTAAATAACACTGCAATGCTATGTTTTACTTTTCAGTTCGCAGATACTGAAAAAAATTTAACCATATCCAGTCTTGATAAGAAAACAGTGAATTGAAAGTTGTACCCACTGTTGGTAAGTGTTCATAAAAGTTTCTGAAAGACAGTGCTATCTATAAAAATTTTAAGTAGCATTACCTTTTGACCCAATAATTTTACTTCTAGAAATACATTTCTAAGAAAATATATAAAGATATTTACAGTTAACAATTGGGCATATTTGTTAAAGGATCAGTTTTCAGATTGTGATGCATGGAATTTTTCTGTTTGAGTATGTATATTACAAATATTTATTTAATATATACTCTGTGAGTTGCTGGAAGTGTAGATATAGCAAAGATAATGTTAGGGCTCAGTGTGGCATCTTGGCCTGTTGAGTACCTGGAATTGAAGACACTATTAAGGCCTGAAAGCAAACTATCTCTGATTGTCTACCCTCTTGTTTCCTGACTGTTTTTCTCGCCTGAAGGTAGTTACAGAAACTAGAATTCCTCTTTTCCAAACAAATAGGTCGTAGAAATGAGAACCCTCTCTCCCAAAGGAAACATAAACCCTAGAAAGGTCATTCTGCATTCTCCCTTCTCCCTTGAAGATTCTCATTCAGAGAAGCCCTGCTCCATAGGTGAGAAAAAGGAATGCTCACACAGTGAAGAAGAAGAATCTGAACAGCCAGGTGTGGTGGCATACAGTTGTAATCTCAGCACATGGGAGACTTAGGCATGAGAATCACAAGTTCAAGGGCAACCTGGGCTACATAGCAAGATCCTGTTTAAAAAGAAGAAAAACTGAACAGATAGGCTTTTTGGTTTCCATCTCAATACCCTTTTGTCTAGTCATATGTCTACAATTTGTCCATTTTTCATCAATTCTATGCATTAAAATAACAGAAATTTCAGAATATTTGGGTTTTTATGTCTGAAGGCTCCTATGTCATTAAAACTTAAATTTGTTATGCTTTTCTCATTGAAAAAATATATGGACATTATTCTGTAAGCTAGTAGTTCTTAATGGTGACTGCATATCAGAATCAATGTGTAAGTTCTAAAACTGAATACCCTAAACTGTGAATATTTTACAATATTCTGGTCTTATCCTCAGAAATTCTGATTCAACAGTTGATTTCAGAATGAGCTAAGTTTAGAAATCATAACTATGGGAGTAGTAAGCTATATAAAATTTCTATGTCCAATTCTGATATTAGAATATGACAAATAAATGTAAATGGCTTGAATTATTTATTTCCTTCACTTATGCATACAAGAACTTATAGAAGAAAAACTATAATTACTAAAAATTGACATGTATAAAAGGGTATATTGTAGTTCCTTATAAAGCAGCTTCTATAAATATGGTAACGTCCTTTAGAAAAACTATTTTAAATTATATATCCCCAAATATTTCAACAGTGTGTTTAACAATCCATGGAAAGTCAAAATAAAATATACTATGAAAAATGAATATTCAAGCACCTACCTTATAACAATCAGTGCTTTATAGTAGATGGCCAGAACAGGAAGATGTGAGAAATAGTTAATGTTCTCAAAATATATTTAAAATTCCCCAGAAAATGAAAAACAAGAAGTGTACATTTTTGTTAAGTAATAAACATTTACTTTGAATTAAAATGATCTATCTGAATTATTTCATATTAGAAGGTTAATTTAAAACAGAGACTACGAAGTCAGTCCTTAAGTGAAATTCAAAGAAATGTTTCGAATGAGATTTGAACTTTTATTATGAAGAAAAATTTTGATTCATTTGGCACAAATCCAAGTATGTGAAGTCAAACCCATCCCCTGGATAAGAGCAAGATGGCAGTATTATAGTCTCTACCCACTAGGGTACAGCACCTTCTCTATTCTGCTTATCACTGAAATTCAGTTTTGAGACTTGTATCCATAGTGATATCCCAAGGAGCCTTGGCAAATGGTCACTTGTGCAGCCTCCTTTGATAGGTTGTTTTCTTGAAAGCTTCCTATAGGTTGAGTTGCTTTAGTCCTATATCCTTCAAGGTCTAACTGCCTGGGATGGTATAGAGTAAAAAATGCTAAAAGAGGTATGAGATGATAAATTTATGGAACACTGAATGAAGATGGTAATGTATCAATTAAATGAGATTAATATTTAGAGAACTCTGAAAATGAAGGTTTAGAAAGCAATGGGAAATATTTGGTACACTGTTGATTTTAGCAGTGCCTATACTACTTGATGATTGGCAAAAAGAATATTTCCCTTTTCCTATCATGTAGTACTGTGTGAGAGAGGGAGATGATGGAGCCAAGCAAGCTTCTTTAAAAAGTTTGATTTGGAGACCTGAAATTTAAGTTTAATAGCATCATAGATGGATGTGAATAGCTATAAAAATACAACATAGCATTTTTAATGGAAGTATTGTAATTCAAAATACTTGTGACAAACACAGATTTTCCCCCAGAAATATACACAATTGAGCAAATAGTAGGAACAGGTTAACAAAGTGGCTTTTACAGTGTTTGACAAAACTAAATAATAATCTAAAATTGGTATTCACTCTCTGATTCCATACTAGTGTCATAGTTTTTTTTTTAAATAGCAGTAAGATATTTCAGATAAGTTACAATTAATAAAGTAGATGTCTAATAAAGTAATAAAATTGTTCACGTGTGAATCCATTATTCCAAGATGGATTTATAGTGATTTACCAAGATATACATAAGAGATAAGGGGAAATAAGGCTAAAACATATAAAAATTCTTTACTTCTTTGTTTTTGGTTGGCTTTTTTTTTTTTTTTTTTTTTTTTTTTTTTTTTTTTTTTTTTTTTTTTTTTTTTTGTCTTTTTGAGACAGGGTCTCACTATGCAGGTCAGGCTGACCTTGTACTCACTTTGTAGCTCAGGCTGATCTCAAACTTGCAATGATTCTCCTGCCTCAGCCTCCCAAGTGCTGGAATTATAGGCCTGTGCCACCACACCCAGCTCCTCTTTACTTCTGCTAATAGAAACCCTACTCAGAAACTGGAAATAACCAAGCAAGCAAACAAAACAACAACAACAACAAAAACCCTGCTTTTTATTTCATAATTTCATATGATGGAAAATATGACATGATCTGGCTTCAGATCATCTAGGTAACTAAAATCTTAGATTTTCTTTCCTTCGTGTCTGCCTTCTACTTTCTGATCTTCAGCATCAGATTCTACATGAACTCCATTGCCTGTATATTGTTCCAAATTTTACGGAAAGGTTGCTGCCTAATTCATAGATATTTGAAGTCCTACATTTGGCCAACTCCACATGATACTGAAGCTGACCACAGTTTTTCTTAAATATTATAAATAAAGAAATGGGGTTATTGAAAGGGCATTGTTCTATGTTGCCAGGGGTTATAAGATGCCAATCTGCATTTCAGTTAAGGCTTCTTTCTAGTAATCAGCTTATGCTGTATGCTAAGTACAAAGCTACACTGACATGGTTTTTAAGAGTATCATTGTGTATCTTTAAATTATTAAATTTTTATGTCTGTACCAATATTTTCAATATTTAAGATACGTTGGGATAATACTTTTTTTTTCCTGCAGCTACTTTTTAAATATTTGAATCATATTAATATTATGGGCTTGCTAGACAGACTTTCAGGCTTGCTTGGCCTGAGGAAGAAGGAGGTTCATGTTTTGTGCCTTGGGCTGGATAACAGTGGCAAAACAACAATCATTAACAAACTTAAACCTTCCAATGTAAGTATCTTTGTTAGATGCTTCATGTATTTTCTGCTAGAGAAAGTATACAGACTTATTTTGCTTGATAATCATGTTATGAAATGCTGTTCTTCTTAGATTATTTTAAAATAATTATTAGTGAGCCATAATATGAAATATATATGATATGTAAATAAATTTCAATTATTAAGCTATTTTTCTATTTTATTTTTTCCTAGTGCTCTTTATAGATTTTCCAAGTTTACTTTAGGTTGCATGCTTTCCTTTTAGTTTCCTCTTTGGTAGAGGATCAATACAAAAGGAAAGGTGAATCGATTTTATAAGTTCTATGAGTGGATAGTCTAACCCTGCAGTAGTAGTAGGCAAGATGATTTTAAACAGTGTATGAAGATAATATTGTGTGACTGAAATGTATGTAAGACTAGAACATCTTAACACATGATTTGCAAATTAGAGGTGGGTTCTGGTTTGTATAAGAAAGCTTACATGACAGTGCTTTCCTAGTTTCTGATAATCACTTCATGACTCTTAACCTTGATGCAACTTTGCAGTCTCAGAACAATTGACTTCTAGTTTCTAAGAGCAGAGAGTTTGCTTTGCTGGTTTTTTTTTTTTTTCTTTTCTACATATTTGATAGTATAAGCAAAGAGAATTACTTGAATAGGACTTCATAACCTACCTGAACTCTGTCACTCAGATATGTGTAACATTTGCTTGCTTCGTATTTTAAACATGAGTTAATGTGAGCTTTCAACCACATTAGCACCTAATTTACCTAATTTTTAATGAATTAAGAGCATGCTAATTATAAAATTTAGAGTACTGTTAGAAATGCCTTCCAAAAAAAATGCCTTACAAAATGTTTCCGCCTCTTATGTTATATAGAATAATTTCTAATTTGGTAGATAAGATCAGTTTCTAGATAACTAGTTATTTGCTGAATTCACACTAGTATTTATATTAAGCTGTCCTAGTATTTACTATTAATATACTGAGATTGCTGGTATTTTCTAAGCTCATGACTAGAGAGAAGAGGAGAAGATTTTGTCTTGATCACTCTTTGTAGGAATCTAATTTCAGCTATCATTTTTTAGAAATTTGCTCTATTTGTCTTTCTTTTAAAATTCTGATTTCCTCCTACTTCCTAGAAATCTGAAATTAATTTTTGCATATCCATTTAATAAATTGCTAAATTTCTTCTTCACATGTGAGAACCCTTCACTCATTAAGCACTGAATCACAAATAACCTAGAATAATATTTATTTATTAAATTTATATTTTAGATGAATAGATTGATGGATAATTTTTTTTTTAGTTTTAGTTTTGGTTCAGATTTTGATTGATGGCAACAAGTTGTAATTTTTAGCAGACTAAATGAAACTAACCAAATAAGGTCTCTCTTAAGAATCTTGCTCTATTCCTGTTGTTGTTCTATCTGTACATTATCTCAGTTGGTTCATTCCAACACTCTTAGCTTCCTTATATCATTTCTTGTCTAAATTAGAGAATGAACAAATGTATTTATTGCTAGATAGAACAAGAAAATAAATGTTAGAGACTCTTTTGGGATACTTTAGAGGAAAATGAGTTTCAGCATGAATCTAAAAGTGCCGTATCACATGTATTCTCTTCTGATTAACTTGTGGAGTTTCTATCTTCTAATTATTTCCACTAGAACTTTGAGGAGAAAAAAGTTAATGAATTTTATTCCTACAAGTAGAGCAAGTTAAAAGGAAGTTTGAGAGAAGTTGGAATTTTAGTAACAGGAGATAATTTTTTTCAAACAAATAATGGAGACATTTTTGGAAAAAATCCATGGCAACTCATAGGATGGGTAGAAGGAAAAGCTGAATAAACAAACTTCAGAAAGGCAAAACTAGAGCATCTCTCGAAGACCCTTTTCTTTAACACATTACTATTAAGATGAACAAGCTCCAGTGTCTTTTCAGTCTGTCTTCCATTTGAATTTACATTACTCAGAAATAGATTACCAGATTGAACATAGTGATGTGAGGCAGAATTTCCCTCTACTTTTCCAGTTCTCACATTAAAGCAACAAAATAAACTGAAGGATTTTTTTTCCATTGTATTTGTAACAGTTTGGAAAAAATTGGGGATACTGCTGACTAAAATCAATGAGAGTATGATTATAATAATAAACACTTGATTATTTACAGATACTGTTTAATAATATATATCACATTTAAGAAAACCTAGATACAAATAACTAGTTCAGGGTAATATAGCCAATTAGGCTATCATAATGTTCAACAATAAATAATAAGGGCTAAAACTAAGTTACTGAAACAGAACCAGTAAAGCTTAGAGAATAATTATAAGTGGAGTGAGAAAAAAGGAGAAATCAAGAATAACTTCTGAGCATATGATTCAGAAATTAAACAAATATTTGTTCAAATGAACAGACAGTTTTGATGATGGAAATGCTAGGAGTTACTTGATTAGTTAGGTTGTCAGTTTCATGTATTTTATTTGCATCTTAGACTTGTCAGCAGGTATCTTGTTATACTCTTGCTGTCTTTCAATATTCTCAAGCAGAATATCCCACTAGAAATTCAAGTGGCTACCTTTCTTCCTCAATATATACTGCTCTTTTACTTATCAATATTCTGTAGATATACAGGCTTACTTTTCCTGGGAGGCAAATTCCTTCTTGGTAGAGGATTGTTGCAACTGCCTACTTCCTCTGACTGCAATGTGCTTTGCCAAGAACTTGTTACAGCTTTTCCCTTTCCTACCATTCACCCCTGGGTGTTACCACCTTATCAGATCAGCTTTTCCTAAGCAGTCTTCTCCCAGGCCACCATACCAATTCTGTTCTGCCCTGCTGTATTCACCATTTCTTTCTATTTTTTACTGCTCCAAATTGTATTCTTTTTTATTAAGTTGTTGTCTGTTTATCTTCTCTAGGTAATAAACTCCAATAGAGCAGGAAACATAAGGGCAGCCCTTATAGACATAAGGGCTGCCCCAAACATAAACTTAATAACTATGCATTAAAAGATAAACTCAATAACTATGCATTAAAAGATAAACTCAATAACTATGCATTAAAAGATATGAAAGTCCTATATATGGGACTGGAGGCATAGCTCAGGGTTAGAGTACTTGCATTAACATGCACAAAACCCTAGGTTCAGTCCCTAGCACCACAAAAACAAAAACAGACAAACAGTAAAAACCAGAAAGTGATACACAAGGACTCAGGGTAAAAATTTTTAAGTTATTCATTATTGCTTAACGTAAATACCATGTGAATTAAGATTTACATGTTATGCAGATTCATAATTAGTAAACCTTAGACTTCTAAAAAGAGCTTATAGTGATCCTATTGCAAAGATTTTAGTTTTGTTTAACCCTATCATCTCCTTAATAGCATATTTTAGAAATGGAAAATCTGGACACTTTTTTTTAACTGAGTAAAAATTCATCTTTGATAATTGGAGATTTCTAAACTTTATCTTTCCTTCTGAAGGCTCAGTCTCAAGATATAGTTCCAACTATAGGATTCAGCATAGAGAAGTTCAAGTCATCCAGGTAATCCACATTATCCCTGTGACTGAGAGGTTGTAACTAAAAAATAACTATATTAGATGTACCTGGTTATCCCTTATACTCTTACTAAAAGTAATGTTTTTGTACCACTAGCTATGCTTTATTTTTTTAGAACTTACCATTCAGACATACTCTGATGACCTCATGTGCACAGGAAACATCTTTATGTTAGTTGTTGCAAAATCATATTTATATTACTAGGTTCATTTTGGAGAAGGTTTACTTTAAAAAAAAATGCCTTACAATGACTATAGTATAGCAATGGTGATTTGATTGAAACTAATTTAAAGTATTAAATGTAAATTATATTTTACCTTCCCTTTTTTTCTTGCTAGTTTGTCTTTTACAGTGTTCGACATGTCAGGTCAAGGAAGATACAGAAATCTCTGGGAACATTATTATAAGTAAGCATGTGTGAGAATGTTGCTTAACTAGATAATCATCTTTTAATAACACAAAATAGGCCCAGGGATTTAGCTCAGTGGCATAAGCGCCTGCCTGGTAAGTGCAAGGTTGTGAGTTTGATCTGATACCAAAAAAAAAGAAAACACATAATGATTTGAAGTCAAAGTGGTCATATGAACTGTGACATAATAGTTTTTTATGTGATTTTAACACATTTATTAACTTAAGAAAATAAATAATCATACTTTACGTTGTTTCCCAAGTGCTTCAAGTCCTTCATGACATTGGACATTTGCATGTGCTGTTTACTGCATCTTTAATGTCCTTTTCTCTCCCAATTCTTTTCAGTTTATGATTAATGTGTTCATGCTCCAAGAACCAGGCCAAGGGCTGGTATTGAGCTCAGTGGTATAAGTGTCTGCCTGGCAAGTATAAGGTCGTGAGTTTGATCCCCGGTATTAAAAAAAAATCAGAAAAGAACCAGGTCAAAAGTGCCCTCTTTTGAGGTGTCACTGTTCCTCCAGTTATATCATTTCTTTGAAGCCTTGGGTGTTGTTTAGCATATAGATAGGAAATATTATTGACCAAATTTAGTTGAAATGGCATTATTGGCTAGCATTTATTCTATTTATTGTATCAGAGATTCTAGGCAAAATATTTCTCAGCATATGCAAAATGAGTATAGATTAACTAATTCAGATTTTAACAACTGTCAAGTTGTTAGCACTCAGATAGATGTCTTTTAACATCTCAAAATTTGCATGTGATATTAAACTTATTAACATCTAATGCTACTAAGAACACTTCAGTTAAGAGCAGTGTAACTTAGTTTTAGAATCTGAAACAGTATTCCTTGACTAAACACTCTTTGGTCATTATAAACTTCTGACTTGACACATAAAGACTATGAGATCAGATTTTAGATTTTAATTTGTTAACTCTTTCCCATTGAGGTAACAACAAATACTATATTCCTTAGATGTGAACAAAGGAGAATTATTCCATTCTTTTCAGTGAGTACTTTAAAAGTGTGAAAGTCTGTTTAAATCGGGTAAATCCCAAGGAACTCAGAAGTAGAAAGGAAAGTATTTCAAATTTGAGGTTTAGAAAAGGAAAAGTAACATGCTATGGTATTCTTCATTAAATTCCTTGGGAAACTTTTTTTTTAAACCTGAGTTTTCCGTACAGGTTTTTCTTTTTATTCATCTTCTAAATAATTAATAAATATTTCTCATTTTTTAAATGAGAAAAAAACACATAAAACAGTAGTTTTAAAAAGGAAAACTTTTTCTGATTTTAATTCCTTTTCAAAATCTATTTGAAAGAAATAAATGAATTCAGGAATATTGTAGTTAAATTGTAGATAGAATGGTAAATATGATTGCTATTGAGAAATCTTCAATAATAAATTTTATATCCTCTATATTTTTCTTATTATAAAAAGTACATTTTAATCTATGGAACTGAAAATGTTGAAAACATTACTGACCTGTATTGTTGTGTTTATTTTGACTGTCAAAATGAGTGCTCTTATGAGGGAGAATTTAATATCTTTTTCCAGGGTAATTTTTGTTTTTTTGGTACCAGGGATCAAACTCATGACCTCATGCTTGCCAGGTAGGCACTTAAGCCACTGAGCTAAATACCCAGCCCTTTCTAGGGTAATTTAATCTTGTTAAAATGAATAAGGTTCATACTACCTGGAAAACATTCTTACTTTTAGCATTCGTTTTGGAATAGTAGAATTATAAGGAAGTTTACTTTCAAACTTATATAATTCTTTAATGTTAATTATGTAATTTCTATGTACCATTTTTACACTGTAAAAAATAATAGGTATAAAATATAAGAAATACACTGTTTTTAAAGCTTAGAAAATAATTATAGTTTCCCATAAATATCACTACTCATACATTTACCATTGTTATTCTTTTGGGTGTGTTTCTTTTTTTGGAAACATTTATATGGTCATTGCATAAGTACAGAGAAAGGAACTCTAATTATGTACTATGTATATTTTCATATTTTTTTATTAACTTTCTGTGATGTGGGTAAATCAGGAAAAGCATACAATGAATATAACTGTAATGATAGCCTAATATATTTTTACACAGCTTTGCCAGAATTTGCTTAATCATTCTACTTTTGGAAATGAAGATTATTCTCAGTTTTTGAAGATTATAAATAATTCTCAAGTTATCATCTTGTTGTGCATATCTTAGCTGTAGCTTATGTTTTCCGTAGAATAATTCCAGAAATAAAATCACTTGATCACAATGATTGATGTGATATGATAAAGAACTTTACATATATTTCCAGTATTACTGTTTGTGTACCTAAATAGTTAAATGATTAGAAATGGTATCTATAGAATTTGTTTTTATTCGTTTAATGGCTGAAATAGAACTTTAAGATCATGTGACTGAGATAAGTGAGTCACAAAGAAAGCATAGATATCCAGTAAATATATAAGATATTGACATTGCTAGCAATTAATGAAAGACAAAACAAAGTAATATGCTAAAATATATTCCCTGCATGTGTAAGAACCTCAGTTAATCCATAATGCTGAAGGAAAAAAAGTTCAGTTACTATTTGTCACTTTTACAAATAGTAAACAGGATAAAAATGAAAACTATTTGTAACTATTGCTTCAGATGTTTATTACAAACACAATATATATATACTTGTTTGTCTACTATATCTATAAAATGTGTTTCGAACAATGGAATATGATAAAATATTTGAAAATTCTGTTGTTTAGCTTCAGTGTTCCATATACAAATGATACAGATCATACTGTAAAAAAATCAAGGAAATTTACATAGATAACAGAAAATCAAAGTATAAAGCAGCACGATCCCACTTTAAATACAGATGTGGATATTTGTGTGGGAATATCCATAAAGAAAAATATCAATTTGTACCAAAATAAGAATGATGATTATAGCTATGTAAGAAGGTTATGGTCTTTTAACTATTTTTCATATTCTAATTGCTTAAACAGAAACCTCATAATCTTAAAAAAATATGAAATTATGAGAACTAAAAAGAGAATTTACATAATATGTAATCATTAACGTATGACTTAGTCACATAGAGTAATAAGGACATTAAGACTTCTAAATCATTAGAAGAGAACAAAAGACAGGAAAAAATAGTGTATATAAGTTAGGAAATACAAATGAATAATAAATATGGAAAAAATTTTAAGTGTAACTTTAATTTTTCTCTTTGTATTATACAGAGAAGGACAAGCCATTATTTTTGTCATTGATAGTAGTGATAAATTAAGAATGGTTGTGGCTAAAGAAGAACTTGATACTCTTTTAAATCATCCAGGTATGTATGTGATATCTTTCAGGCTGTGCTCTCTGTTTTGGGAAGTTTTTATATGAGATATTTTTTCTTAAATATCAATAAAAAGTGTTGATTGTTATAACCTTCTCCTATTTAAACTTTTTGAATTGTAAAACTTACTAGTTATGCAAAATTTATAATAAATAGCTTGCCAATATCATCATATTTTTAAATATCAAAGCTTTTTGCAATATTTTGTCTCTTTAACATTTATTTCCTCAAAATTAAAATGTCCCTTTCTCCTGATTATATGAATAATGTTTGCCAATAGGAAAAAAAATTCAGATGAAAAATGAAGAAGGGTGTCAAAAGTCTGTAAATTTCAAGACCTGTTAAAATGATTTTGGTCACTGTCTTTTTGTGTTCTTTTCCATGTGTATCTAAGTGTGAATGTATGTGTTTGTCACAGCATTTCTTACATGTTTATTGTAGAATTCTTGTAAAACATCTTTTTGTTTTTAATCTCTAACTGTCAAATCTCAGTATTTTTCAGCATACCAGTTCTTATAAGTTGGTATCTTTCCTTTAATATTTTACAATATGCCCCAACATAAGCATATAATAAAGGTAACTATTGGGCTCAGGGGTAGGGGTTCTATCATTGTTATCTATCAAAATATGATCGTATTTTTTTACACTCTTCTCCATCTTCCAGTTCTCAATACTATGTGATAGAAGAAGTTTCAGGTCAAATTAAATGTAATGATGTAATTCTTAATTGCTCCCTAATATTCTGTCCACTGAGCATATACTGTTTAGTTGATGGCTATTCTTCTCCTTCCCCCCAACCCCACTGTAGACTATGCTTCGGTGAGTATTGTGGAACTCTTCATTTCTAGCTTTAGTCATGGCAAAAAATTTTAAGTACTCTTTGTGCTTGGACTTTTAGAAAAGTATGATAGTTGAAAAGAATTGTGTCTTCGTTAAAAATGGAATAGAATTCAGTGTGGAGCGTCCTAACAATTCAGAGTGCTTAATTGTATACATTTTTGATGTTTTTATCTAACCATCTCAACTTTATTCAAATTTTCAAAAAAATTGTGTGGCCTGTTACCTTTTATGTGACCTTCTCATTTAAAAGCTTATCAGTCTTAGGTCTGGGGTGAGAATGCATTCTTGAGTGTGCATTTCTTTAATTGATTTTGTCACTTTATCATAAAATGTTTGCATGTTGCCAATACAATGAAATAGTTTAATTTGCTTCAAATACAATGTGAACCTTGATCCCTTTAATGAAGTGTTGTCCATGTGTTCTATATTTACTAATATTAAAATAGGATGTGAATTAAGTGAAAAGGTAAAGACCTTCAAGACTGGCATATTGTTTGTTTGAGTAATGACAATATAATAGTTATGTCTAAAAATATATATGTTTGCATTGAAGTAAAGACATTGAGGAAAATGAATTGCCTTTTCTATGGAGGGCAATTAGCCAGTGAAAGAGGCAGGAAAGGGATTCTTTAGTTATGTACCATTTTGTATCTTCTGAATTTTGAACTAGTTAAGTATATTATCTTCAAAAAAAATCATTCAGGATAAAACATATTTTGTCAACATGTCTGCCTTCTTGTCTTTAGATCTGTGACTAAAAACTAAAATCAGAATCCAGTTCTCTTCCTTATACATACTTCTACTTTAAAGTTTGCCTCTTTTGTGTTCACATTAAAAGCAAAACAAGCAAGGTCTTACTTTTTGTTTAAGTGCTTCTCTGTAACTACTTATCAGACCTCCTTCTCTAACTGCATACATCTTTTGCTCAAATACATGTTTGACATTGTGTGTCTTTAAATTTTGTGTGTGATATAGAAAGAAGTAATTGTGAAACAATTTATTTTATTTCAGTTTTAAGTGTTTGTGGCAAAGTAACCCAAAAAGTTGGAAGCATGATGATGGTCTTATTTTCTCTTTCAGATATTAAACATCGTCGAATTCCAATCTTATTCTTTGCAAACAAAATGGACCTTAGAGATGCAGTAACATCTGTAAAAGTGTCTCAGTTGCTGTGCTTAGAGAATATCAAAGATAAACCATGGCATATTTGGTAAAGTTTTATATTTGCTTTTTATTTCATCTTTCTGAAAATTCTCTAAGCTGAGGGTTTTGATTGTTGGTTTTTCTCCTGCCTTCATTTTGTAGGTAGACAAACATAGTGGAATGTAAGCTAAGGGTTTTGTTTTACAGAATTGTGCCATTGCAAGTATCCCTAAGTATATTACTGTTTAAAATCCTTTTACTTTTTTAGGGATGGGAAAGTGTGAACTCTCAGAATAATTTAAATACTCCACTTATTCATCCAGTTTCACTTATACTGATTTCCTTCTGCACATGAAATCAACAAACACAGTGCCATCTTAGGGCATTTGCACATGGTTCCCCCTCCCTTGTCTGAATCATTCTTCAAAATAATTTTCTGATTTATTATGTTATTTCCTTGAGGACTGTTACCGTGTGACCTCTTTCTTTTGTTTGTTTTGTTTGTTTTTTGTTTAGTCTGTCTTCCTACACTAAAATTCCCTGAGAAGTGGAACTTATATAACTCCTGCAATGGTGATAGCACCTAGGACATAATAGATGCACAATAATTATTTGCTAAAACAATAAATAAAAATATTGATTTTTTTCAATGTCATCTTACTAATGTGATTGAAGTCTTATTGTTTGAAACTGCTAATCAGCTGGAGATTTATCTAAGCGGCATAAGTGCCTGCCTGGCAAGTGTGAGGTCATGAGTTTGACCTCTGGTACCAAAAAAAAAAGAAAGAAAGAAAGAAAGAAAGAAAGAAAGAAAGAAAGAAAGAAAGAAAGAAAGAAAGAAACTACTAATCATTATTTATTTGGAAGAATTTTCTACTAATATATTTAACTTTAACACTCCTTTTTACCAAACTATATCAACAATGATAACTGTAGATTATATATTAGTGTTTCAGTGCCTACCATACATTAGTAAAATCCCTTCTGCCTACCACCCATTTACCTTTCCCTGCTGCAAGATAGTCATCTTCTTATCAGAAGTTTTCCATTCCCAGAAAAATTATACTAACTAAGGAAAAAAGCTGGACTTGGGAGCAGAGAAATCCACCACGTCTACCAGGAGAAATAGAGTATAAAGGCAGAAGTTAGTAGAGCTCAGTAAAGAACTTTATGCACTAAGCCCGAGTTTTGAAAAAATAATAATAGAGTAGAACTTAAGGAAATGCTTGAAACTGTAGGCCTCCACTACCTCCATCCAATACTTTGTCTATTGAATGAAGCCTTCCTTATTTTGGAATCAGAGGAAAAGTCTGTTTAGAAATGATTCTTGAGTTGAAAATTGAGGTCTTGTGGTATTTGGTTGGCAAAGAAAGGTAGAATTTTGAATGCAGAAATGTGCTAAGATAGCCTATTTGTACAGTATTTCCCTAAAGAATAACTAAATTATTTGTGAAGTAAAATAATTTTTACTTTTTAGATTGTGTTGAGTGTTGCAACTCATTTGATTCAAAACTGGATGTAATTAGTTAAAATACCCTTTAAAAATTTCTTTTATTAGTACATGTTCGCAGTGTGTGCAATTAACAATCATCTGAAGGAATATGAGCATGTTCATAATACCACTTTTTTTTTTAATCCACCCCCCATTTAATTCCCCTTTCCCCGTTTTCATTCTTGTCAATATTCATCTTAGCTCATGTTTATGCCATATAATACTTATATCCATTGAGAGTATGTTCCTGTATATGGCATGTTTTTATTCTACTTATCTCTTTCCTCCTCCCACCCCTCAAAAACCTTTGTTTTTTACTTAAAATTATCAACAATTGACTTTTGATAAGTTTATTCAATTATGATATCTAAATAATTCTCTGCTAGAGAAATATTAATACATTGGTGCCAATAGGCCATATGTAATGTAATGCTATTTTCTGTATGACTTAGCAAAGAATGCCAAGAATTTCTTTCAAATTTTTCTGGAATTTGGTTTCTCCTTAATTCAAACTGGACATTTCTCTTTTAAATTCAAGTTGGTATGTCACCTGTTAACTTTGTTATTTAAAACATGTATAAATTTGGAAATATATCTGTCTTTTTCCAATTTTACATATAAAGGTAATGCTCAGTGATACAGAGGTAAAATGTTGCTTGTGTCTTACACTAGGCATAAGTTATAGGAAATAGAAAAAGGTCGTAGGAAAGATTTCTCTAAAATTAAAGGAAAACTTTTGTGGTTTCTTTTAACTTGTTGTACTAAACATATAGTCAACTCTGATTTTTAGGACTTAATTGTATTATTATTGTTCTTCCTGTTCTTGCACTTAATCCCTGGTATGGAGTGTGTGTGTGTGTGTGTATTTACTGGGGAGACAGTGAGTAAATAAGTTTATAAAATGTCAGCTGGGAACATGAAGAAAAATAAATAGGATAAAAGAAAGAATATTGAGAGTTGCTTCTACTCTGAGACCTAATTGAAGTTAGGCAGCACTTAATGTAAAGATTTGGAGAAATAGCTGTCCACATTGAGAGGGCAACAAGAAAATACTTTTCTTGGATGAGAGTTTACCTGGTTATGTTTCAGGAACATCACAAAGCCCAGGGTGGAACAGAGCTATCTAGAGAGAAATACCAGTTAACATCACTGAGAAACAGCTAGGAACTATAGAGCATTATAGGAAATGGTAAAGGCTTTGGCTTTTGCTCTAATTATGTTTTTTGTTGGCGTCATTGTTTTGAGAGAAAAGAAGAAAGGTAGAATGCAAACATTTGGAGCCTGTTAGGAAAAGATGTAAGGTTTTTAGGATAGTGATTCTTCCAACAATGGGAAAGAATTTCTTCATCATATTGTTTGGGACTGCATGTATATGATAAAATATCTTTGTACATTCTTGATACAAATATTTGAGTTACTGATGTTTTACTATTACTATTTGTAATCAGTAATTTGATTTAAATAATTTTATATTTATGCTGTTTATTTAAACATAATTCTATGGTAAGCCATATTTGTAGTCTAATAAATATTTCCTTAGAAGTAACTCCTTTAGAATCAGTTAGATTCTTTTAGGTACTGCATTTTAGTATTTTACCTGATGCTTAAACACTAAAAGGAACATAGTCATTCAGGAAAACTAATTATATATTAATTACTTTTAAGCAGTCATATGTTGCAAACAAATGACTGGATTAATGACATGTTATGAGAAAGTATTGGTCTGCGTTTTTCAGAAGGATTATATGATATTCTAAAAACATTTTTAGATTATATAACTTAATTTTGAGTATATATAAAATGTAACAATAAGTATTTGTTTAGTTTCTTAAGACTGAAAAGCAATAAATGTATTCTGGTTTGGATGTTTTATATGCATATCTTTAATACCTGGTTCTCATAATAACCAAGACAAAGGAGCTAAAAAACCTACCCAAGTTCCTGTAATAAATATAATAATTAATATAACTGTATTTGAAATCTAATGACTTCTCATTTTACCCTACTAGCTTACCAAAGTTATAATTATGGGATTATACCTTATAGATACAAAATTCTACTTCAAATAAAGAAGTCACTTTATTCTATGACTATATCGTAACCTACGTCAGTAAATCAGACTTCCCCTTCTTTTCTTTTCTTCTCTCTCTTTCTCTCTCTCTCTCTCTCTCTTCCTCCCTGCGTTTTATGTTTCTGTCTGTCTGCTTTCTCTCCTCCCCCATCCTTTCTCTCTCCTTCTCTTTCTTTCTCTCTTTTTCTCTCTGTGCTTGCTTGCTTGCTTCCTTTTCTTGCAGAGGATTGAACCCCAGAATCTTGCAAGAGTTTTCCAACACTGGAAAAATAATGCAGAATATATGTATTATTAGTATAATTACTATTCCAGATTAATAATTTTAGGGTTATACTATACACACTATGAAAACATACTCAGTTTCAAAGCTTAACCAGTTTTACTCAAATATATGCTACTAAAATGTATCAATTTTTCATATAGCAAAGCTGTAATTCTTTACAGCTGGATATAATGAAATGAATTTGTTTCTTTTGGATGTATTTCAGTGCTAGCGATGCCATAAAAGGAGAAGGATTACAAGAAGGTGTAGACTGGCTTCAAGGTATATCACAAAATACTGTGTTTCTTCAGCCTTTGTTTCTTCTCCATTCATATTATGTCCTTTATGCATCTTACTTTTATTATATCATTGCTTTTTTCCTCTTGTTATATCTATTTCTGCTGTCAGAAAAAAAATAGTAATACCCAGTTGTATTACTTCATTACTTTTTCTTAAAGATTTTCTTTAGATATTTGCATCTGTATATATAAGACATATCTAGAAAATAATTTTAATTTATGACACCAAATTTCCATCTGATCTGGTAATTGGTAGACATTTGAATTTTAGGATGAATGTTAGGTCTTACTGTCTATCACTTAAAATAAAACTATACATGGTGGTACACAGCTGTAATATCAGCACTTGGGAGGCTGAGGCAGGAGGATCACTGCAAGTTTGAGGTCATTCTAAATTGCATAGTGAAACCCTGTCTGAAAAAGAAAACCAAACTAACTCTAACCCTAAATGGCATGTACAATAGGTCGTATCTTTTAGGAGTCATTCTGTTCAGTGTTGTATATGTAATGTTATACATACACATAAGCAGTGTTGTATATGTAATGTTATACATACACAACTTTTTTTCTGATTATTTTCTTTAGTACATGTTTGTAGTACACAATATTTACATTTTTTGTATGGGATTGATACATGTACGTAATACATCTTAATTTTTTTCATTCCTTCTCCATCCATCTCTCGATCCCTTTTCTTTCTTTTTTTTTTTTTTAACATGTGTACTGCACATGTTTTTAACTCCTTGTGTGAGGTTGGTACATGTACATAACACATCTTAATTTCCTCTTTCATTGCCTTTCCCCTCTCCCTCTCCATCTCTTGATCCCCTCCCCACTTTGAGAATGATCTGTTAGCATATATTTAGTATTATAAATACTGATATTCTATGTTTTGCATATTTGCAGTTCTGTTTGGTATTTATAAAAATAGCTATAGTTGATATATACATAGTATATAGCAGAGAATGAATATAGATATATATATAAGATATATAATTTACCCTAAAGGTACATTATCTAGCTTTAAGCACGCAAAGCAATGAGTATGAGTGCAACCACCATGTCTGTAGTCTAGAAACTTGATGGTCTAGTTAAACATTTTCTGTTTTAAGCAAGAGAAACAGAAAATCATTCCTACCATAAGTTTTCCTACTCTGGACAAAAGTAAATAGTAAGATCAGAATTCTAATTATAATCTTACAACTAGAAATTGAAATTTCTTCTATACTAGCATTTTAATGCTGAGTATATGTGTGATTTTGTTTCTCATCTGCATGCTGGAAGCAACAGCAGAAATACATAGAACATATCATTATGGATCATTTAAAAGTTGCCTGCCTGCCTACCTTCCTGTACTAAAGATACATTTTATAAACATTTTTTATATTATTGTACAATGTGGTCATCTGGATAACTATCCAGACTATTATGATTCTTTCTATTGTATTTTTCAGTCATGACATTTACCATCCAACTGCAAAGAAAATTTCTGTCACATTTCTTTATTAAATAAAATTTAATTGAGAACCCCTAGTGGTTCTGATAAGAACTAGTGAGATTTTTTCTGGGAACCCACCAGCTTAGTTGGAAAGATGTGGTCCAGGTTATAGGATGTATTCTCACCAGAAACTAATGGATCATAGAGGAAAATTCTAGAGAACATACCAAAAGCATGTTATTAACCATGATGTCTGTACAGGTGCCTACCTTTACTCACAGGTGAAGATGTAACATGAGATGGCAACTTTACTATCTCTCAGGATAATATAATTCAGAGCATGCTACTTACTGAAAATAAATTGATGGTTATCTTGATTTTAAACTGTAGCTCTTAGCTCCAGCCCTTGGTCCTTTTCTGGTTTTATTTTAGCTGTTGCAGTCAGGCCACTGGGTGTCAGTAATGATCCAATACAGCAGTACCAACAACCAAGTCTTCTTGGTAGCAAATTTCTGTTTCTTTGGCTTTTTTGAACCATTATCTGTCTTGCCTACTGATCTTTGTAAGAAAGACACATTGTTGGAAGTACATTTTTGGGTCTTTTATTGCCACATTACTTTATGTTCCCTTCACAATAGTCTTCTGCAAGTTAAGTAGTAGTATACTTATTTTCTATAAGTGGCATAAAATAATGGAAAGACTTGAGGTTTTAAGTCCAGTAAATTTATTACTACATATTAATTGTGTATTAATTAATCTCTCTGCCTACCTTGCAAAGATAAACTTTTTTATTTGTAAAATTAAAAATTAAATGTTGTAAATTAATGTACAGCTTAAATTATCCTGCCTGATAAAGTAACTAACATAGGAAAGCCATAAATAAATGTTAAATTTACTCTTTCCTAACCATTCTAATAGAGACAGAAACTAAGTACATAGATTTTAAAATAAAAAGGTGTAAATTATTCATATTTCTTATATAATAGTAAAGTTTATGTTTCCATGGTCCTAGTTACCTCTGAAAAAAGATAAACACTTATCTTGTAAAATAAGTAACAGTAAATATAGTCTGTGTAACTTCTTCTCACTAGCAAATGGGATTTGTGTAAACCTTATATAAAGATGTTTTGAACTTACATCTCTTCATTTTGCCTCTAGAAGTTTGAAATGTCCTGGTTCATGTTGGAATAATTTTATCTTATATTTTAAGATTGGAAACTTATTTGTGAAATATTGAATGACACATTTAAGGCTGTGATACTATTTTTTTGAAAGATTCTCAATTGGATGTGTATAAATACACAAAGACAAGAACCGTTAGGTAGACTATGAAGTTTTACCTTGTTAAACCACAAGAAAATATATAGAAACTGTTACACAGCAGTATTATAATTCTGAAACTTTCAGATGAGCTTTTGTTAAAAGAAATCTTCACAAATAACTAGTGAAACATTAATCTTGCCATTTTTATATGTGTGGAAAAAGTTAATAATGCTTCCAGATTTTAAATTCTATTTGTTGTTTCATTTTGCTTTTTTATGTTGTACTAGGAGTCAACTCCAAAGGCCTCACATGTGCTTGTAGGCATGTGCTCTCCCACTAAGCTGTCCTCTCAGTCCTTTCAGATTTCAATATTAGATTTTTATAAACTATGCATATCAATATTCCAGTGAAAGGTAGATGAGTGAACATATATGTATCCCTTCCTAGTCACATTAATAGTAAAAAGACTTAAAAATAGACATTAACCTACATGGGCAAAAAGAATGAAAATTGCAGCCAAATTTTGGAATCTGGCTACCTGATGGATATTGAATGATTTATCAGACCTCAGAAAGATAAATTCTATGCCAGCAGTGGGGAAAGCTAGAATGTAGCCTAATTTATTTTGCAAATCCTCTCAAAGACTCAGAAACAAGAATTTGAATGCACAAGGATGAAAGTATAGCCAAAAAGACAATTTTTACATCCTTTCTCCAAATGTCCAAAATCTTATTCTTGGCAAAAAAGGTGAAGAGAGTGTCTTTTGACTGGAAAAAATCAGGCATGACTTTTGTGTTACTGCTAAACTAAAGATGAAGAGTGAGTGAAAATTTTCATGTGGAATATTACACTTCTCTTCTGTGTTATCCTGCTTCTCCCAGAAAACACTTGAGGGAGGCAGAGCATAGAGTCATAGGGGAAAAAAATCATAATGGTATTAATATTGGGGATTACTAAAGAATTGGCTTACTTTGACATGTTAAAATGATGACCAACCATATTTGACAAGCCCCACGTACATTTCCAAATTCCAGTCTGCCTTTTTAGTGTTAATTCATACATATGAGCATGGCAAAAGATTGCCAGACTTTTGAGAATGAAAACAGCATGAATTATTATAATATAAACAAACAAAAAATGGTTATAAGAGGTAGAATTATCAGAGAAAGATCTCAAGAACTTTGTTAGAAAGTCCTCAAAGAGATGAGAAAATAATGTTTTCATGAATAAGACCAGTGTAAGACTTGAAAAACAGCAAACTGAAAATGAGTTCTTGGAATATAGGAATATCAATAAAAAATAAGATAGAGACAGTTTATCAGAGGCAGGGCAAGGAGACAAAGTATAGAAAAATGTAAAGAAAGTAAGTAGGGGGATCATAAGGCCCAATATCCAAATAAGAAGAAATTCAGAGAGAACAAGACAAAAATGAATAACAAATGACCAAATAAATAGTGATTACCACAACTGAACAGTGAGTTTTCAGTTAAATGACCCCTTGGGAGCCCAGTACAATGGATGAAAATATTCCCACATCAGGGAACTTCATTAGTAAAATCCAAAACTGAAGACAATAGAAGACTCCACAGCAAGCTAGCCCATTTCAGAAAACAATCAGCCACATGAGAGCAGCAAGGTCTGTCTGCCCACTGCTCTTTACATCGTTGGATTGTCCTGGCCTCTGCTCCCTCAGGCTGCCCACCATGGCTTCATGGGGCCAAGCAGTCCCACATGGGAGACAGGTCAGCTCAAGTTTCTGCTGTCCTCCAGAAGGCTCTGTGCTTGTGCACAATGGGGCTGGAGCTGCTGGCCCTTGTTCAGATTCTGGACAGGCACTGTAGACTCTCACCTGGCTGAAGTAAGTCCTTGACATCCAGGCAGTATCCCAGCACTGAGCCTCACTGAGTGCTGGTATCTCCCTTCCCTCTGCCCATCTTCCCTGGAGAAGGCCAGGCAAGTAAGACCTGGGAGGCTCTCAACACTGCCATTGGGTCCAGCTCTTCACTTCTTCCCTTCTAGCAAACAAGTCTCAGCTATGATAAATCTAGAGACTTTACCTGAGGGGGACAGGCATGAGGTGAGGGGACTAGAAGTCACACTGTGACAAGGGCAGATGCTGGCTATAAACTGGTTCATTTCCATAGACATACAAGGATAAGGAAATAGAATATCAGACTTCTCAGCAAAAATAACTTGGAAGCTGTATGATTATAAGACAATACCTGGAAAATTCCATGGGAAAAAATGGAATTTTTCTTAGGCAGTGCCAATACATTGTGACACTGAAGACATCTTCACCTTTGAAGTCTTGAGAATTTAGTCTATGTCTTTTTCTAAGATACCCACCAGGAAGATTTTGCTTTAGGAACAAGGGTATAAAACTAAAAGAATAAGGAATCATGAAATAGGAACAGCACCAAAAGAATGGGAAAAGAAATCTTAATAAATAGAGATCCTAGAATGTTAAAAGGAAATGTAACTATGTAACCATGGTAGGCTTAGAGAACAGTAGGTGTAGATCAGAGTTTTGTAAGACTGTAGGGAAGAGTGCTTTAAGATGATGGAAATGATGGCTTATGTAATGTTCATAATAATCAAAGTTTTAAACTGTGAAAGTGTTAACTACATTAAAAAAATAAACCGATGGATTGAGTAGGGGTGGGTGGGATAAATATTACCTCGAGGGAAAACAGTAGAGGAAAAGTAACCTGAGTATACCAATTATCTCACCTGTGAATAACATGTAATCATATTGGTGGTATTGTATTACTGTGTTAAAAAATGAGAATATTAGAAGTATAATGAAGATTGCAGATTACCATATGAGAATATGAAAACTGAAGCTTTATATTACATTACTATTTACAGAAATAACATAACATATTTAGAGATATAAGTGATCACTTAAAAGGGATTTGGAAGTAGTTGCTTCTGAAACAAGAAGCAAGTTACAGTTATTTTTCATACAAATCTTACAGAACTAGTTCTGTGATTCTTTACAACTTTGATAAAAATTAAAACTATAGCTTAAACTGTCTTTAAGAAAAACATGTAGGGACCAGGTATGTAGCTCAGTGGTATAAGTGCTTGCCTGGTAAGTGTGAGGTCATGTGTTTGATCCCCAGTACCAAAAAAAAGACAAGACAGATGTATGCATAGGATTATATAGATTTATGTTGCATTATATTTTTTATTCGTGTGTATTATACAAAATAGTGGATTTTATTTTGGCATATTCATACATCCATATAGCATACTTTGTTCATCTCCACCTCCTCATTCCCTCCCCACTCCATATAACATACTTTGATCTTCTCCCATCCCCTAATCACCTATCTCTTCTGTAATAGTCTTTTACTTCCATGTCATCTTTTTAAAAAATTTTTTCTTAGATTTCCTCAGGTAAGAGATAACAACACTGCTTGACTTTCAGAGTCTGGCTTATTTCACTTAACACAGTACTCTCCAGTTGCAATATTTACCTGCAAATGAAATGATTTCATGCTTCTTTGTGGATTAATTTTTATATATTATATTTTCTTTATTCATCTGTCAATGGGCCCCTATGCTTGCTATCATGAATTGTGCTGCAATAAACATGGATATGCACTTATCTCTATAATATATTGACTTTAATTTTTTCAGGAACATACTGTACTGAGAAATAGTAAAGCAAGATAAGATGATAGCTTGGTTTTTAACTTTGTGAGGAACCTCCATTCTGATCACATTACATTCCCACCAACAGTGGAAAATTCCTTTTTTCTGAATCTGTGTGAGCTTTTAGTTTGTTTGTTTGTTTGTTTTGGTGATCTGGAGGATTGTTTGGGGTTACTTTAGAAAATAAACTTCTTCTGTAGAGACTGATACTGCTTGTTTGATTGCATTATCAGATCAGATCCAAAGTGCGAAGACATGAAAAGTTAGCATCTGGAAATCTCAGCAATTTTGAATTGAATGAATATACCAAAGGCAAACTGAATACATTTGTTAAAAGATGTGTATGCATCCAAGAATATGACATTCTGCTTACATTTATGGATTCTAAATGAGCTTTTTTAAGAACAGAGGACATCAGGCATGCTACTCTGGCTATTAATTATATGAAAACTAAATCTTCCCTCAGAAGGATGCCTAGATTTAACAACTTCTTGGTAAAGATTTATATTTGATTGTAATTAGAATGTTTAGAAAGTGTTATAAGCCACCTCAATTTCCTATCATTTATGCCATGTTTACTGTAATTTTATTTTTTAATTATTTTAAAATTTTATGCTACTGCTTTTTGGCATGAATTGTATGTGTGAAAAAACTTAAGCAACCATGGGTAATTAATATATATTAAAATTTTACTATGTCACTATCAATAAAACAAAAAATACAGTGTACTGATTAGTGTGCTTCATTTATACTGAAAAGAATAATGCTTTGTTGATGGTATTTGGTATTTTACTGTCCAGCATTTATACATGGCTTAAGACTAAGTTAAACTGAATTTTTCATTGTACATTGAGCATTCCTATACCTACTAGTCAGGTAGGTCTTAGGCACTAGTGATGCAAGACATTCCTGAACTTCACACAGCTTAAAATATAAGGAGGGAGGATTTGAGAATCTTTTCATATATGATACATAATTTTATTTCATTAACTAATTAAAATATTGCATCTTCAGGTTGAGATAATAAAAGTGAATTCTGTTTGACTTTAATAAGTATTATAACTGACTTCTTGTTTTTTCCTTTAAAATGCCTCTGTGCCTGTCAGCTTATGTTACCTTAAAAAAAATAATAAGTATCTGAGATAACCACCTGTTTAAAAAAGTTTACTTGGCTTCCAGTTTTAGAGGTTTCAGTCTGTGCTCAACCCCATTGCTTTTGGGCTATAATAAGGTGGAAGCATGTTGTGTGGGAAGCTACTCACCTAATAGTAGCTGATAAGCAAAGATAAGAAAAAAGGGACTGGAATTACAGTGTCGCCTTGAATGGCACAACCAAAAGGATCTAATGATGTTCCACTAGAAAGCACCTCCCAGAGGTTCTACCTGGTGCTAGTTATTTTCTTTGTTGCTAAGACAAAATATCTTACACCCACAATTTAAGGAAGAAGGGGTTTATGTTGGCTCATGGTTTGTAGAGGTTTCACTGCACTCTGCTGGCTCTAAGGCCAGGGTGATATTAGGATTTAAAACCAAACAATCTCTTTAGAATGGATGATTCAAGAGACAGAAAGATTACAGATTTTAGAAATAAGGAAGTATCTACAGAGAGATAAATGACGTGATTGAAACAGTGTGAGCATGGTAATGGAAAGGTCAGAGACCAGGAATTACTTTCTTTGGTTTGTCTTAAGGCTATTAACTTTGGGCATGAATGACTGTTAAAAATAACTTAAAGTTGTTTTGATACTGAATTAATTAGTATCACACCTATGCGAATATTTAGAGGAAAAAGTATACTGCTTTCTCTTGACTGCCAAGATCTAGTTTGTAAATAACTATATAATTTTCATGTAAAGATTCTATAGAAACAACTTGAGCAGCACTGTAATTGTAGGATGTCATATAAGTGTAAAAATTAAAATTATGTCATTTATATTTAGCATTGTATGTAATTAAAATGTCTTATTAAAAATGAAGTATTTTTTCATGTGTAGACATCACTTTACTATAAAGTTTAATTCATTAGCCTATACATTAGGATATAATACCCTAAATTTTTCAACTATTACACGTTTTGTATTTCAATATTTGTATATGAGTCTATTCAGTTTATGCTGTATAAATCACTAATAGGCTGAGTTTTATCTCTTCTTCATTTATGGGCTATCTGTAAAAATTATGATTTGTCTCCTAGTTACTTTAAGATGGTTTTCTTTCCTGAGAATTTTGGTCCTCCAGTATTGTGATTCATAAATATATGTTGTTACTCTTGAGAATAGTTGTCTTAATTCAGGCCACTGTAACAAAGTACTATAGACTAAGTGACTTATGAAGGACAGAAATCTACCTCTTACAGTTCTTTAAGTCTGAAATCCAGGACACCAGCATCATGGAGTTCTGGTGAGACCTGTCTTCCAGGCAGCAGAGGGCCATATCCTTTCATTTTATACTCATACGGTGGAAAAAAGGAGTGTGCTCTCTGGGTCCCTGTTTTAAGAGGATTCATCCTATCATACCCTCACATAGCTCCACTCATAACCTAATTACTGCCTCCCTAAGGTCCTACCTTTTACTACTACATGGGGGCTAGTATTTCAACCTGTGAAACCTGAAGTTATTCACAATGATCCAGTATCAACTAGTTTCCCAGCCATTGCAGACCATTGCAGTAGTTAAGGCTAATTCATCTTGCTTTTAACTATAGTATATTAAAATAATGATCTTATTTTAACTTCCATTGTTCTTATCATCTGAATGAGTATTATCTTTTATTTCTTAATTTATAAAGTAAATGACTGATAGAAATTCATCTGAATGAATGTGTTTGTTTACTTCTTTGGCTAATGAGAAATAGTGCAGCAATTGAGAAGTGATTATTGTGTCTAACGGATGTTTTAGTTAATTTTGTTATTACATTTTTTTTTATTATTACATGTTTGTAGTGAATCTTAGTATTGATGTTCCTGCTCAGGTTTGCAACAAACCATTATTGACTCTTCCAATCACTGGATTTTAATACCACATTAAACAGCTTCATCAATATACAGTGTTAAATTTTTTTCTCTCACAATTTAGAATAAACCAGGGAGGAAAAATTAAATCTTTAAATTTCAAGTCATCAAGCAATTGAAGAAGTAATCCAGGAATAGTGTTTTGCAAATGAAATTTGGTTGGAAATACAGTAATAATGAAAAACATTTGTATTGCTTTTATTACATGCCTATACTTTATAAATACTTTATATGTGTTAATTCATTAAATCATCCTGTGAGCCCTGGGAGATAAATGCTGTTATTATGTGTTATATAGATTGATGTCACCAAACTAACTTGTTTTTGTATGGGCCTAGAAGTAATTATTTTATGTGTTTATAGGATTTCATTACAAAGAAAAAAAAGCACCAGAGACAGTATGTGACACCTAGAGTGTAAAATATTTACTAGCCGGCCTTTTACACAAAAGTTTGCTAAGTTAAAGTAAGGCAAGACAGGTTAGTAATGTGCCTAAAGGACATACTGCAATATATGAGGGAATTTGGTTTTTAAGTGTGTAATATCTGGTTTCAGAATCTGTGTTCTTTATTTCTACATGACTTCTCAAAAAATCTAAAGCTTATTCTAAAATGAAATAATAAATGTTGAAAGTACTTCTTAAATAATTATATTTGAGATGAAAACTTAGATGCAAATGTCTAAAACATAGTGTGCTTTGAAATCCTTTATCTCTTCAATCCCCAAAGATTAAAAAAGTTAGTCTTTGCCTTTAAAAGCTTTTTTCCTTTCTTTTCTTTGAATAGGTAGTAAGAGACTGGTAGATTTTGAAGTGTCAAACATGTTAATTTTTAAAATATAAACATACAGATTGTCCACAAGCATCTGACTTGGACTTTCAGATTTCCCCAGGAACTTTACTAACATGTGTTGAATAAATGATAATTAGTGTTGATTGTCTTGATAAGTATATGGTAGACTATAGAAACATTTATAATTTGCATATATTTGTATTTTAAATTATGTTATCACAAGTAAATATAGCTTGAAATATTTTCTTAATTACAAATACAGTTATGTTTTTGTTTTCTCTGAGCAATGCTTGGCTGCAGCTAGAAGTTCCTTTTCTGGAACTCTGCAGCTGAGAAGAATTCATAAAACTTAATTTTCTTGCTGGAGGATCAAAAAGGAAAACCCCACAGGACTGAAAATTTCCAGGACATTGGGGTAAAGAGATTGTCAAAGCAACCCCATAAAGCAATTTATGGGCTTCTAGGATTACTCTCAGCATGCATATGAGTCCCAAACTGACTTTAAAAAGTAACCAATATACAAGATATATTTATTTGGTAACACAATCCCCAGGTTGGCCACTTGGTATAAACAGCAACAGTTTTGAAAACAGAAGTATCATTAAAATTAAGGAATATAGCTCAATGGCATTGCACCTGCTTGGCAAGCACAAAGTCCTGAGTTTGATTCCTAGTACCAAAAAATTAAAAAACCAAAAGTTATGTTGAAATTATTACCTGAAACCAACTAGCTTGAAATCTTGTTTTAAAAATTATCAGCATTTCATAGAATTTAAATAGTCTGAATTGAAAATAATATTCCAAATGTCCAAAAAATAATCCAAAGTTGCTAAGTACTCTATTCAAAAAAAAAAAAAAAAAAGCCTCAGAATTGACTTTTAATGACAAAGATATTAAAACAGCCATTATAAAAATGATCAAAGTAAGGGACAGAACAAATGGAGAAATGTTCTCAGCATTAAGCATAGCAAAGAAGTTAATGAAAAATTTAAGGACTGAAATATACCTGGAATAAAGTCTCATTGGAAGTATTTTACTGCAAAATGGAAATGAAAGACTTTAGAAACTTGATGACAAATTAGAAATCAATCTAAATATCTAGAAAAACTGACTTAAAAATCTTAGGGACTTGTGAATATTAAACAGTCCACATTTATGGAATCAGAATTCTTAAGAGAAAAAGTACAGTGTATAAAAAGTATTTGAAGTAATTTTAGCTAAAACTTTTCAAATTGGATGAAGTGCTCAGGCATAGGTCAATAATGTGTTGCCTCCCTAGTATAAAACCCAAAGGAGTTAGTGGGATCCAAAATGTACAATACATCCTGTGAAAGTGAAAGGGGAGGAATTGTCTAAGAGGGAAAGCAGTGGCCATTGTTAACTTATCGTGATTTGAAACCCATATTGTTTTCATTGTTGTGTTTAGTTTGGTTTTATTCTGTTTGTTTGTCTAATAGTATTATATTTGATGGCATGGAAGCTATTTCAAAGATAACAAAATATATTATGGTAACCATTTTTGATTTCCTATTAGCTTTATTTGAAGCCTTGTATTGCTTTCATTATTTTTTTTTACTGATTTTATTCTATTTTGTTTTGTTTAATTATATCATGTCTGATGGTATAGGCAACTACTTTATCTATAAGACAATAAGATGCATTATGATACCCATTGTGGTTTTACTATTATGTTCTTTTGAAGTCCTCTACTGTTTCCATTGGGTTTTTTGTTTGTTTGTTTGTTTGTTTTATTCTGTACTATTTTGGTTGGTTTTATGATGCCTGGTGTTATGGGCAATTGTTCTGACGATAACAAGAGGCATGATGGTAGCCATTGTTGATCTCCTTGTATTTTGTTTTTATGTCATGTACCATGTTCATCCTTTTGATTGACTCTGTTCTGTTTTGTTTCATTTGGCTTTATTCTGTTCAAAATTTTAAAAAATTAAAAAAAACCCCACCAAATTGGATGAAGGTCTAAAATTGGTGAAGGGCATAGCTAACAGATTTCAGAAGCTCAGCATGAAAGCAGTGAGGGGAAAGAACTCATTACCCAAAGGAATTCAAATGACGATTTCTCATCAAAAGGAAATGGCACAACATTTTAAAAAGAACTGTCAGACCAAAATCCTGTGTCTACCAAATATGTCCTTTAGGAATGAAGATAAAATGGCACCTGTGAAAACTCAATAGCATTTATTGCTATAAAACCTACTATAAATGAAATTCTTCAAAGTTAATAACAAGGAAACTTAAATGATTATCTTTTCTTCTTAAAATGTGTTTGACACTTGAAAACATTGTGTTTCAATGTATGTAAACATAGTATCTAAGACAACTACAAAATGAAGCAGAAGAGTAAACTGTCCAGGATGGTACTTTCTACATGACCCTTGAAATAGTACTTTTTCTAAATGTCTAAAGAGTTCAGTATGTTTGTATGCCTGTAATTCCAGCACTTGGGAGGAATTGCCCCACATTCAAGACCAAGTTGTGCTAAATAGTATAAGACCATCCTGAACTGTGAACTGTGAACTAGATAAACAAGAACCTCAAAACAAAACAAAAATAAAATAAAAAAGAAAGACAAAGAAAACTATAACAAGAAATGCAGTTGAGAACAATTGGAATACAAATCTGTTCAAATAATCCAAAAGAAAAAGCAGAGTAGGGGCTGGGGATTTAGCTCAGTGGCAAAACGCCTGGCTGGCAAGTGCAAGGTCGTGAGTTTGATTCCCAATACCCCCCGCAAAAAAGCAGAATAACAAAGAAAGAAACAAACAAAGAGAAAATATAATTCAGTAGTAGTCCAAGCATATAATGAACCCAAGCATGTTAATAAAGGAGCTAAACATATCAATCCAGAGGAAGATTGAATGGAAAAACATCCAGCTTTATGCTACCTACAAGTAATTTGCATCAAATAAAAAGATACATGTAAAAGTACAAAGGTAGAGAAGATTTACTTCAAAAAGAAAACTGGAGTGACTGTACTAATACCAAACCAAGTAGAGTTAGTGAGATTAAAGATTGGCATTATAGAATAATAAAAGGTCAAATCACTAAAAACAAAACAATATAAAATATGTATATGCCTAAAAGCAGTTTTCAAATATATGAAGAAATAGCCTCAGCTATCTGCTCTCAATGAGAGATTCATTTCATATGTTAAAATACAGGTAATTAAATAAATATAAATCCTATAAGTAAATATATACATAAAGGAATATTATGGAAACAGTAAATTGGCTATGTTAATATTAGATATAATACACTTCAAAAATTAATATTAGATGCAATACAACACAAAACAAAAAGGATTAGCTGAGAAAAAGCACATTACATTCATCAAAGAGTCATGGAGGTGTTTGTATGCAATCACAAAGTTACAAAATATAAACCGAAAATTGACAGATAAAGGGAGAAATAATTCTATAATTGTCACAAGAAATTTAAGTACATTTTACTTAGTAATTGATAAATTAACTAGAACATATCCATACACACAGATGATCTAAATGAAACAAAATCAGCCAAATGATATAGAACATCCTCAGCCAACAACTACAAATTATTTCCATAAGTAAAACAAACAATCCAACGTTCTGAAGCAAGCTACCTAACGAGAAAATTCCCACAATATACATATCTGATGAAAGAAACTTGTGTAAAATGTTTCATCACTAAAAAGCCAAAACAATAAAATATTAGCAAAGTATTTGAGCTGAAACTTCACAAAATAATATGGTCAAATGACCAATATGCACAGGGAATGATGCTCAACAAAGTTAGTTATAAAGGCTAATTAAATAATGATCGGAAATCACTACACACCAACTGCAATTGTGAAGTCCTTTGGTATTTCTGAAAGTTCACAATTTGGATGTTCTTAAGTTGGGGACCTACTGTATTTCTAAAGAAATATTTGTTTGAATCAGCTTTATTCACAGTAATCAGACTGGAAATGAGTATCTCTTGCCAAATGCATAAATGTGTTATCTTCATCTAATGGGATAATAGCAATAGATTTGAATGAAGTATTTATATACAAAGCAACATAAAAGTCGAAGATGGAAGTAAAAAGTATATACTGTGTGACTATTTGCATAAAATTAAGAACACAAAAGAGTTCATTAGGACAGAAAGATCAGTAGTTGTCTGAGATAAAGTGGCAGAGGCACCATAAAAGAGTAGGAAAAAAAACCATTGGAGGTAATGAATATATCATTTCTTTAAACAAGCATGTACATTTGTCAGAATTAAATTTACACTTTAAGTGGTTGCTATTTATTAATTTCTTTAAAAAAAATTAGTTTTTTCCCTTCTTTACTTTCCTTCTGGAGTAATTCATTTCAAAAGGTGTTATACAAGGCAGGGAAACAAGCATAGCATTGCAAGAAATGCCCAGCACTGATTGCTGGAACTCAAGCAAGATGAGAAGGGTATCTACATTGCTGGCTGTGGGAGATTGGTGCTTAAGAAGAGCAAAAAGGGAGTTGGTGGTAATGGGAATCATCTAATAAGTAGATACAATGGAAACAATTGGAGCCAGCCTTCTGTTGAAGAAGGGAGTTACAGACATGGAAATAAAACTAGGACCTCTAGGTGACTGGGTTAAATTGGAGATATTGGTGTGAGCTCATGGCTTTCAAAATAAGATAATAAATGATACTCAAGTAGGCAGATGATGGATACATGTAAAAATACAGATGTGATTTGTGTATATATCCATATGTGTGACTCCAATAGCAATGAGCACTATGACACTCATATATCAGATTTTTGGTTCCGTTCTCCAATGAAAAGATCCAGGCTACTTTGGGAAAATGACTAATTTTAGGACTAGAGTACTAAATGAACCTGGCATGTTTCTTTTTCTAGAAGGTAACAATATGCTTAAAGAATGGTGTAGATAGGACAAAATGTCCAACAATATTTTAAAGGAGCTTAAAATGACTATACCTTAGACATTTGGAACATAAGAATTAATAAAAATACTAATGGATGATAACTTATTGAATAAAGTAGGACTTTGGGTATCCACATAAGTAAATGAATAAATAAATGAAGAGAATACCTACACATAAATACAGAAAGAATGATGAATGAGAAAATAGTCATCAATATCAACCTAAAATCCAGTGGATGCTAAAAATAACAATGACATGTTGTCAAGCAATGGAATATTTACACATCTTCAATGAAGCTAACTGCACAAGACAGAGAGAAGGGGGAAAAGTAACTTTACAATGGAAAAAACTACCCTAATCAAGTGATCTGAGTTAACATCATCTGTAATAGGACAAATTGAAATCATGTATCACCTAGCACAATATGAAAAAAATAGTTTTACTCTATTGTTATCATTGCTAAAAATGGATAGCTTGAATGAAACTACAGGGGAAAAAAACCCCACTAGACATTCTCAAATACATGCCTTGCCTCTCTAACAAATGTGATCTATAAAATTCAGAAGTGTCACAATCATGAAAAGCAAGGGAAGACTCAGGACTTTTTTTTTTTAGAATAAAGAAACTGAGGAGACATGGCAACTAAATTTGATACATGATTGTGACCTGGATCACTTTGCAAAAAATAATGTGAGACAATTATCAAAACTTGAATGAGGGCTGAAAATAAAAAGGCAGGTTTTGCCAACATTAATGAGAATTTACTTAATAAAGAATTCTTGAAATTTGTAAACTTAACTTTAAGCATACAATGTTGCTGCCAATTTTTAAGGAAAAAAAACCACTTTAATCACTAATTATAAAGATGGGGCAGGTGCTTTTCTGGATGTCACATTAGTACCACTATCAACCTGACAACTTTTATAGTGAATTCCAGGAAATGGCTGTGGGAGAGGAAATTCATATAAGAATGTCAAACAGCTGTCAAACTGATTCTTGTGTATATTTGATTGTAGTTCTAAATTAGGTATTTGGTCAGTACAAAGACTTCAGCCTGACTTACTTGACTAACCTGTCTTAAGTAGTAATTGGCAGCTGTAAACTCGAATTATGTAGGTCATAGTAGGATCAGTGCAGCTGTTTCTCCACCTGCATATTTCTTATACTTTATGATTGTCATTTACTTTTTAATTATGCAATTATTTTAAAGAAGGTCAAGAGAATGTAGCAGAGTTCACTTAAAGGTAGTTTCATATTAACATGCCAAACCCTTGTATGTCCTTGTATGACACAGTATCTGATGATTCACAATTGAATAGATTCTACTTATTACCATATAATTACCATATTTATTACCACTAAATTAGGCAGAGTAGATACTAATTATGTGTCTAATGTTGGCCCAGTATTGTACACACTCCCATTGGTCCCAATACTGCCTTTTCACTGGGATGATATTCCTACTATAAATCTGTTCCAAAAGGTGCTTTAACAAAGTTTTGGTTGCAGGGCTTTGTCATTTATGCTTTTTGGAGTTTTGGTTTATGAAATCTACCACAATCACAATCACAGCCTTCCTAGGACATAAATTAATAACTTTCTCTTCCTTTTCCCACACTGTTCACAGCTATCACACTGTCTTACAATTTTATAACTGTTGCCTAGTTTCATGTTTCCCTCTGAAACTGAGTTTCTTGAGGGAAGATCACGAAGGTGTTTTCCAATTATCAAACATCTTGCCTGGAAGTATATTGAATGGGTGGCTGGCTATAAAATAATTTTGTAAACAGGACATTGGGGATTTATTCTTACTGTTTTGTTTTTAATATATAGCCCTCCTACCAAATTTCTAATCAAACTTGAAACAGCTAACATTGGAGAAATGAATACTAAGTGAATGATCCATAGATAATTATTTCAGAAATTTCCGTTTTGTTTCTCTGAAAGGTAGAGAGATCAATAGACTTTTCAGTAATTTTTATTATGTTGTTGTTGTTATCATAAACTACATCTATCAGCATTTTCATTTTCTGACTACCTTGTTATGCCACTAAGGGATTTTGCAGTAACTATTGGTTAAATTTTAATTAATGATATGTTTTATTCTAAAATTGTATGTGATTCAAACTACAAAACCCAAATGTAGTTACAGAATATCCAAAAGTTGTGGGAAGAACTGGGATGAAAATGGCAGAATTAGTTCATTTCCATTCCCCTCAGTCTATATGGGGTTGATGCTTTCAGAGAGACAGCTTTTATACTGTGATGTTGTCAGCTGTTTCTTTAATGAGTATGTGACTGATCATTTGAAGGGGAATTCTTGTTGAACCACATGGCGGTGGACTCATCCCCCTAAATTTTTGAATTATACAAAATGAATCCCAATTGTTAGATTTATACAAATAGCTTTTTCTTTTAATTATCTTATAGATATGAACATTGTAAGCAGTTTGTAAATATATTTGCCTATGTGAGAAATGAATTAAATGACTTTTGTGAACAGTGAATACCTATAGGTACCAGATTTGGGAGCTGAAGGAAAGAAAATAAAATAGAATATAGAACATAAAAATGAATGAATACTTAAGAATGGTTATTATTAGGAAATCAATTATAATTTTTATTTTGATTTTTGTGTCAATATTTGTGTTAGCATTTATGAAAAATGTAATTTATTTGGCTTATTGTCCTTTGCTAAAGAGAATGTTTGTAAAGTACTTAATAGCACTCCATTATAACAGGGTCATACATTTACTGTCTTCTTCTAGCCCTGAATGCCCTTTCCAGTAATTTTACAAGAGAAAAATAATTGTGAAAATGTGTTCAGGTACATTAAATAAAATTTGTTATATCTTTTCATGTTGATAACATGCAACAAGAAAGACAAATGAAACACATTTCAGTATCTATATCCTTATTTATGATATATAATAGTGTAAAGTCATTTCCAACGGGCTTAGCAAGGGGCAAACCTAAGCATAAAACCTAATGTTTGGCCTTCTGTTTTATCTTTCATAGGTAATTACTTTTATTGTTGTTGTTTCCAAAAAGGTAATTGCTTTTGTTTTTCTTTACCAATAAAAAATTGACTGGAACAGGTGACAAAATTCACTTTTTAGAATAGGACAGACAGATGAAAATATTTGATGTCTGGTGCTTTTCCTCATTTACAAAGCTAGTTAAGCCATCATCTGATGAAATTTTATAAATAGTTAAAAATCAATGTAGTTTATTAAGAAAAATATCTGCCACATTTCTCAAAAAGTACATTCTCTGCAGTGATAATTGATCTCAAATTAATTTTGGTTACTACATTTAACAAGAGTTTAAATGAAATATTCTTAAAGTTTGTTTATGATATGATTTCAGAATAGTGTATGTAAGAGTTCCATAGATAAGTTTGTAAAGTTTATATTCAGCACTATATTCATTATTTCAGCATTTATTTATAATCAAAGTGAACTTATTTTTGTTCTATAAGATGAAACTCATGTTAAGAGAAACAATGTTATTCTAAATTTTAGATTAGGTAGTCCCCATGTGAAAACTGTAGTTCATTAAATTTGAGAATGTAGCATTTCCAGCTGGCTTTCTCACCTAAGCAAAACATTTACCTACAATATCAGCTGTTTCTATGTCTTGTTTTTAAATCATTTGCAAAAAGTCAAACTGGAAAGAAGGCATCCATACTAATAGTGGTCAGACTTCTGGGACATGTAAGTCAAAAATGTTCAAAATAAGAAAAATAAAAGAAACCAAATTTTGTTTTACTCATCTTAAAGTTTATCTCATGAAACTATTAAAATGTGTGGGCTACACTATTATAGTACAGTCCAGAAATTTATAAATCATTATTCTTTGCAGAATAGGTACATTAAAATTATATCAGAATTGCTTAACATAGTTCATAGGTTATGTAACCAGATTAAATATTTTGGAGAAATAGAATATGGGGCTGAATTTATCATCTAATGTGAATTATTATTGTGAACTATTATTTATGTCACTTAAGGTACATAAGTAACATAACATGATTATGATTTTGATATCCTTTGAGTCACACAAAAGACACATCATGAATTGGTATAAACAACTATTTCACAAATTTTTTTATAATCTATTTGCTGAAATATATGCTTCTATTTATGCATTGTTAAGAGTATAATATTTCAATATTGACAAATTTGCCCCATATGAAAATATATATTTAATTTTAATGCTAATATAGTTTTTAAAGCATTAATTTCTCTTTGTAAGTATATCAAAGGCATAAAAGAATAAATGTAATTTAGGTTAAACACAAATTACTTAATTTAAAATTAATTAAAAATGTGTTTGAAAGATGTCAATCTCCACGTGTTCTGCAAATAAAAGCCAGAAAACAATACAATAAAACACAGTGTATTCCAAAGAAGTCTGGAAATTAATTATTTTAAAATTTCACCATCTGCTCTCATTGAAGCAGCAAGACTAGGAGGCTTTTCTCCATGTTACAAAACAAGATAATCAAAATGTAAACCATGAGCAATGCTAACTTCATCTCCCTCTCTTATTTGTTGGGGTGGTTTTTAATGAAAGTTTGAGTATACAAACAAAGGAAAGGGGAGGATATTCCCTCACTCCATCTCCTAATTGAGTGCTTATATCCAGTAATAGCTTTCTGCTGCCCTGGGCAGCATGACATTGCCTCATTTGGCCACGAATAGCTATTATTCCAAGAGGCAGCCAGTGAAGTACCCCAATCCATCTGCTTGCTTTTTCATGGGCTGATGCGTTCCTTGATGTTGACAGCTGTCTTAATATTCCTGGGCCACCTGCCACACAGTAAATACTGTGCTCTAAAATACATTCAGTGTTTTATTCTCTGGTGGAGTTTTCAGAAGAAAAAAGCTTGCCATTTTGAAACTATTTTTGTATTTTACTTTAAATGCTTCAAGCATCAGCCCTTCCTGTCTATTATCATACTTTTGAGGCATAGAGTGCTCACACTTTGGGAATGGCGATTTGGTTACAGTTTGATGAGGTTTAGATTTTCTCATATATCACATATCATTATTGTATTTTTGTGGAAGTTATGTGGTTACAGGAGTTGAAGAAAAGGAGAGCATATTGGCATTATTTCCTCTAGTGAGCCTCCCATGAAACCTCTACATTAAGCTAAGGATCCACCCTATATTGAACCTTAGAAATATTTCTTCTGCTTTGTCTATGTGCTCATCTGTTTCCCCTGTCAAATTTGTTTCTTGAGGGAAAGCATTCAGTCTTATGCATCACTGTATCTTTGTAACCCTAATAACATGCATCTATACAACATGTACTGGCAAAAAACAGATCTAGGTTTTGTGGGATCTAAGTTTTGAAAGGGGTTTTCTCTAAAGAAAAAATACTTTAAAAATTAAAATTAGATATAGCAGTGACATCTAATGCCATCATGAATGAAAAAACACATACAATGAAAAATGAAAATTATCAATGTTAAACGATTGAATAATCTACAGTGTTAACAAAGCCTATATAAATAATATTTTTTTCTATTAACTGCCTGACACAACTGTATAATATTTAAAAAATAGCTTTGATAGCATATTCTTTGATGACCTTATTAATAGAAGAGGTGTTCAAACATGCATTGTTATACACAGAATTCATGGTACTATTACAGTTTTATGCCTTACAAATAACAATTCTAATAAATTTTATTTTACATGGCTTACATGAAAAAGAAAAAATGGTGTTTATAATTATAAAAACCATATACACTGCATTACTGAACACATGACTGATAATGACAAAAATTACATCAATCAAAAGTAATTCTGCCACAGTATAGTGATGCACAGCTGTCTATGCCATGGATTTGTATTGCCCCCATTGTTCATTTTAGGGGTCTTATATAAAACTTACATTATCTTACACCTTTGCAAGCTGTGCATTAATAGAAAGGGTTCTACCTGGACCAACATTAGCATTATTTCTATGGCATTGTAGAAATTTTTCAGCATTTAGGATTTTACATATTGTTGCTCTGATCCTTCATGCTTACTGAGGTGAGTGGTTACTGGATACGTGGACTGTGCCAGCATTTTCCTGAAGCCCAATTTTTTTAGAGAAGTACTATTAGCTAAAACCATAATTCATTAATAAATCTTACTGTCTCCCACACACTTTGATCCCCCAAAAACGTCTTCAACACTGTACATCTGGCAGTCATTTAGCATTCCTTTTAAGATGAAATATTCTCTAGGCCTTCTAATTGGAGCAGTTTGCTTTAGCTCTCTGTGCTTTTAACGTTACTTTTAATCTTTAAAACTGATTTACCCTAAAATAATAAAGTTGGAATTGGGAGCTTGTCTTATTCTAGTGTATTATCCTACCCTTTTCTTATCTTCTGAGACTTATTTTCTAATCCCAGTTGAAGGAAACTGGGCTTCTTGAACTTTAGGATGTTTAATCTCGCTAAAAACAAATCGCACAGAATGCCTTGAGCTCTGCTAGTTAGTAGGACCTGCAATGCTTCTGCGAGGTAGCTGTAGGGTAGGGTTCAGGAACTCAAGAAGGCTGGTGCCGAAATGACCTCAGACTTACAGATGTGCAGTCTACTCGTCAGAAATATTTTCCTCCCCAGAATCTTAAACACAGAGGGAATTACTACCAAGTTCCTGTCTTCTCTGTCAAAACTACCTTGGACATTTCCTTTTTATTTCACTTATATCAAGTCACCCATTTCCATGAATACTGTATCAATTGCAGTTAGGTCAATACATGTGAGGTGAATAGGACTTAATGTTTTCTGTACTAGCTGCAAGAATATATATATATAGCATCATATTATTGTACTTCGATGTTTATTTTAAAGCTAGTCTTTAGCACCTTGTGGTTTCCAAATTCCAGTTATGTTTGAGCAATGACTCCAAATATTTGTTTCAGCTTTCACAAGTTTGAATCATACTCGTTTTCCAGCGGTGCTTTTGAAAAAGTGTTTCCAGAGTGGTCCATAAGGTGGAGAGTGAGACTTTCACAGCACATCCGAGTTAGGAAAAGTTCCCATGTAAGCAGGCAAAGCCAGAAACCAGTTGCTGACAGATAAGGCCCCCTTCCTTTTGACAGCATCTGATGTGGGCGACCGCATCTCCTGCACGCCCGCAAAAGGCTGACTTTGAAGTGGCTGTTTGCTAGCGCAGGGGAGCCCAGGACACACGCTGGTACTGCATCTCACCAGGCGTTCTGGAAAACCTTAATTATACACCTCTTTCAGGAGTCTGAAAACTGCCCACCACTCCCCAAGATGAAAGTAATCGTTACGTACGGCAAACACGTACTAAAAAAAGAAAAAGCAATAGCAGTAGTAAAGCCCAGCCGCATGGAACATCCCAACTCCTTTGCGCAGGAAGCCGGGAGTGGCGCGGCTGCGAGGCGGGCGCCCCCACGGGGACCGCTCGCGCCGAGAGCAGGGGTAGCTCGGGCAGCTCGAGCAGCTAGGGCGCCGGCGGGCGCGGCTCCTCCAGGGGCGGGGCGGAGTGGGACGGGGCGGAGTGGGGCGGGGCGTCGGCGAGGGCGGGGGGCGGAGCGGCCGCGGATGCGAGCGGCGGAGTGGGGATCCCGTCTCGCCCGCCTCTCCTGTCCGGGATGGACTGATCCGAGTCAGTCCTGAGGAGCCGGCCGGGCCGGGCACCGCCTCGTCGCTTCCCTGAGGACGGCCCCGGGCCGGCGGACGCGCGGCGGAGATGTCCGGCGGCCGGAGGAGGGGCAGCGCGCCCTGGCACAGCTTCTCCCGGTTCTTCGCTCCCCGAAGCCCTTCCCGGGACAAGGAAGAGGAAGAGGAGGAGAAGACGGGGACGGCTCAACCGTCCGCCCCGCGCCGCGCCGCTGCCAGGTGGGAGCCCCGGGGGGTGCGGGGTCCCGGCCCGCCTGCCGCCAGCGATTCCCGGGCCACTTTCTGTTCTTCTGGCTCCATTGCTCAAGTTTCCTCCTCCTCCTCCTCGTCGTCCGGTTCCCGGCGCCTCGTCCCTGCGCGTTGCCGGGCTTGCCTGTGGCTGAAGCCCTCGCCCCGCAGCGTGCCCTGCAGCGCCCGGCTCGGCCCGGCCGCGCCGTCCTGGTCCTGCCCCGCCGAGCGCGGCTCCCGGCCCGGCCGCATCCCCCGCGACCGGAATGGGAAACACTTGTACCCGCGTCCGCTGGCAGCCGGGGAGCAGGGCGCCACCCACCCCCTCGGTTGGCCCGACGGGGGCGGACTGCAGCTTCCGGGCGACCCCTCGGCTGGTCTTTTGCCTTCTTACTTAATTTTCCTCAAAACGATTTTTAAAAGGTTTGCAGTGACGATTTTCAAGACTTCGTCAAAGTGTGAAACCCTCGCTAGTCTTGTTTACCACTTGACTGGAAATTTAAATGATGCCGCCCTACCTTTCTGTCCCGTCTCTCTTCGGAAACGTCTGCTCCAAATTCCCAAGCAAATTTCACAAACCAGGACTGGAGCTGTCTGGGTTTCCATAATCAAAACGTGCCATCTCTCCGCAGTCCTTTCTCTTTCCTCTACCGGCTGTAAGAATAGCTATTTTTAAGATGTGGCTCCTTAAAATGCCCTCTTACAGAGACTTTTCACCCATCCCGGAGGAGGAGGAGATAAATGAAACACAAGTCGAAGTTTTATAAACTTTGACAAGAGGCTCACACTCCGCGTCCCTCGTGCCCAGACTGCTCTTGAAGAGCTTGTTACCCACGACCTTGGAAGGACGCTCTCTAGAGGGCTATGTTTATTTCAGACCCCAAAGATTCCATGGTGAGCTTTAAAGAAATGCATTAGGAAAGTGTGTGACTTAATCACGTTTTGTGGTGCGTTTACAGTCCTTTGTGTTCTTTAGTTCCCCCACTTGTGAAACTTCCATTATGACCATCTGTTAATAAAATACTTATTTCCAAGAAAGTTCCAACTTGGAATAATTGACTAGTTATTCTTGTGGGAAGTTTCAGCTATTATTGTCTTGACTGTTGAGAGTTTCAAATTCAAAATTACACAGTAGTTAAAAATAGTTTTGAAGTCTGACAGGTTTGAACCAGGTTGTCAGATAGGCAGAGGGTGGTGCCTGCCATCACTGTAACAACACTTAACAGTGTTAGAGAATATGAAAACAGTCTTTAAAGAACTCCCGAAGAGACTTGGTGAAAGCTGGGAACTTGAGAGTTGGCATTGAAAAGGAGTAAGCAGACCAGTTTCAAGTTCATATCAGGATTGTCCTGACATACACCTACCTTCCCGTTCTGTTTGCTATTTTAAGACTTTTCTCCATTCTCTTTTTCTGCCTGGAACTGACCACTTTAGTAATCAGTTCCTCTTCTGCCAACCACTTCTCTGTTCTCATTACCACCAGATAGGAGTGGACTGTGGCTTTTCAACAATGAAAATCTTAATTTTTTGTATATAAAGCGTCAATTTTGTCTGCATCATTTTTAAAACTTGCCAGATGTTAAAGGGATAGCAGATAATCCCATGTGTGGGTGTTTGACATTGTCAATAAGTTTACTTCTTTTCAGGGATATAAACAAACACAAAGCCATTATTGAAAGTTTAATGAAACAAGAGGAACCACTTACTAGTACCCAATATCGCAGCAACATAACACCCTCATTTTAACAAGATTGGAAATAATTGCAGTTTGTCACTGTCATTTATTTCAAAATGAAAAAATATTTTGGCTGTTTTTTCTTTGTGGCAGTAAAAACTTAGTGTTAAAAAGAGTAGAGTTTATATTTTCTAGTGGTAATTCTAGATGTAGAGGAGTCAGTTCAATTGGGTTGAATTGGCATGATGTGCTTGGTGTGGTAAGAATATAAAGATGAATAAGAAAGGGGTTTTAAGAATCTCTGAGAAATGGAGAAGATGACTTGAGTAATCTGTGACCTGGCTAGCACTTGCAAGAATACTGAACTTTTAACAAATCTTCAGGATTTTCCTATTTGAGCCGTAGAAAAAACCTTCATTTTTATGGTGTGATGAGTTGTTTGGGCTTTACGTGGTGTGAATACATTGTTTGTTTATTGAAATTGCTGCTGTTTTCACTAACATTCAGCAGTTAAGAAGGCTTACTAGCATCAATCCTATATATATTTGAATTTAGGTTGCTTGACAGTACTCATGTTAATCAGATCCAAGAATTGCTTATGTTATTTTAAGGTTACGTTGAAATGAAAGGAGCAATTGAAGTTTTCACAGGAAAATCGAGATCTTTCAGTGTTCTGTGGATTCCAGTTTGAGAATCATTTCTGCAGTAGTTAGCCCAGTTTATGAGATCACAAAAGGACTAACTCATTAGAAGTGGTAGGGAGACCAGTGGGGCCTTGTGGTATAGATGATTTTAAATGGCTTTCAAGGAATTGGTGATGTTTCTGTACCTATAGAAATTAGCTAAGAGATGAAAATAGGGAACAGTGGGTTAAATAAAGGGCTGTAGAGGTTTATGAGTTTTTAGGAGCTACACATATTAGTGGGACAGGTGAAAGAAGCAGCCAAACAGAAAGTTGATTTGCTGACTGAACATTAAAGGTTTCTCATATTTGGTCCTTGATTTAGAGTTCAGAGAATTTTTCAAAAAGCCTATTAAGCAGATATTGCTGAAATAAGAAAATTGTAGAAATACCTACTTCCTTGATGATTGCTCACATTTCTTTTCTGTATCATGTATGGTGGACCTATTTAAAATGAGCTCCATGTAGAGCTGGATGCAGTGGTACATGCCTTAAATTCCAGCTGCTTGGGAGACTGAAGCAGGAGGATCGAAACCTCTATCCTGGACAACATAATATGATCCGATCTCAGAAAAGTAAAAAAAAAAAAAAAAAAAAAAAGTAAAAAAGAAAGGAAACAGAATGAAATCTTTGTAATGTTGGTAAGTCAGAAGGGAGACAATAAGGTGGAACAGCTTTTATCAAGGTCTGACTGTACACTTACCTTGACCTGGGTTCTTACAGCATCTCATTTAAACCATTAAAATGGTGGCACATTTTAAAATTCTCTGGACAGTTGAAACTGAGAGTGGGAGAGTGCTTAGTGGTAGATGCTATCTTTAATTTGAGTGTAGCGGTCTTTAAACTGGACTGTCCTATACTTTGCAGGACATTTGGCATCCCTGACCCACCTACTAATTGCTGGTAGCATCTCCTGGTCACTGGGATAACAATGGAACACTTCCACCAGTGGGAGAGAAGGATAATGGTGTCACTCATATGGAAAACGATGTACCTGAATCATGAGAGGAGTAAATATATATTTTTTTATTTTTGTAATTTTTTTTGGAGGTGTTTACTGGGAATCAAACTCAGGATCCATTGTTTTCCATGTAGGCGCTGTACCACTGAACTATATCCCCTGGCCCGAGAAGAGTAACTTTTAAGAAAGGATTGAATTTAGATTGTTCTGACTTCAAAACTGTGTCCTTAACTGCATACCATAATCTTCCACACCCTTCTGAACAATACTTTTTCAAAATGCATTTGAATATATAAGTGATTTTGGATTGTCCTTATTTTGTTCAAGAAGGGGTGACAATGTGGCCTACTTCAGATGCAGTGTATTCCTTTGGATTGTTCCTTTGAGTGGTCTGATATAATATCCTTGATCGAAAGAAGACAAAGACAAAATAATGTTCTTAGACCCAGTGGCACAGGTTGTGTCTTATTCATTGAAGTGTACCCTGTACCTAGCCCAAATGAAGGATGAAACTGTGTTTGTTGATTGGAGAATTAAAGTGATCAATAGTATTTTTCAGCTGTGAGTATACAGTTTTCCCTCTCACAGTGGCCATTTAGAAACAGGAAGGTGTTTTGTCACCATAGTTGAAAATGCAGAAAATTGGGACCAAGTTGTTAATGGACTTCAATGTAGAGATGTTCTTTAAAAAACTCAATACTGCTTCTGATAACCAGACTTACAGCTGTTGGTCTTAAGGATAAACTACCAGTGTGAACTACAATTGTAATTATGTGAGGAAAGGGAGCTTTGTTCTCTAAATTTTCATGGAGATTATATTTCATTGATTTAAAAACACTAATGAAAATAATTGGTAAACAGTTTAGTTGAATTGGGAGGTACTTGTGCCATATCAGCAGTTTATGCTTGAAATAGTAAAGATGACTGAATAAAGAAGCCCTCAAGGAGTGGGTAGTTCACATTCTTAGACTCTCAAGTTAACTCAAAGCATAGAACCTGCCCTTAGCAATGGAGTAGAAACACAGACCATTTTAGGGTGTCAGCACCCTCCTTTTTCAAGTGAGATTACTGTCTATTGGGTTTCTGTCAGGTTTTCTGTCAGGTGGCTCATTGGGGATTCTGTTTCTTGCTGTGGAGATTTCCATGGAAACTGAGTTGTATAATGTGAGTATCCTAGAGTTTTAGTTATTCCAAAAATTGGCCTACAAGTTATGTAATTGGGACTTATGACTTGTACTGAACCAATGACTGTTCTTTTAGCATTTTTTATTCATTTCAGTGGAAAATATTTTTTAAAAATATTGTAAAGCAGGAAATAGCTATCAAGAAAACATATTTTATTTCCTATACAAGTTCTAATGAAATAAATACATTGAAACTCAGATGTACTGGAAATGTTAATGGTATGAGGAAACTGACGCAAATTTAAAGTAAAAACAATTCAGTTTATATGCTGAATTCTTGAGTCTTGTCAGTTCATTATTTAGAGTGGTTATATGTCCAGTGTAGTGCTTAACACGAGATGAACAGATGACCATAATTGCTTTAAAGCACTTCATGCATTAATAGTGGAGATGAACATGATATTTCTATTCTGAAATGAGCTTATTATAAGCTACATATATTTTTGCCTTGTGATTTCTATGGTTCAAGAACAGATTTAGTGTTTGTTGAATATCATGTACAGGATTGTGTAAGAACATTAATTGGGCTTTCCAAATATCTTCTCATATTACTTACTTTTTCTGGGCATGATTTGATTAGCATGGTAATAAGCCTGAGTGGTGAGGGAGATGTGAAGGTAACCCAACCAGTGAGTGGTTTAAAAGTGTTTTCCTGCTGTTCCTCAACTGTGCAGGCTCCATTAGCTGGAGGCAGAAAAGTATATTCTGTTAGAAATCCATATTCTAAGTGAGTGACAGTCCCTACCCAACAGAGCTTGATGTTGACAAAGAACAAGTTGAAGTTTTGCAACCAGAAATAATTCATTCTTAATGTGTACTTAGCAGTTGTGACTGGCCAAGTAATGGCACAACTCCAGAAGCACTATTCCCCAAAGTTTAACTCCTGGAAGTATTTAATTGGAACTAGCCCAAAACACTGAGATAGCTGTTTGCTTAGCCAACTGTTTTTTCTTGTTTGTTTGTTTTTGTTTTTCTTCTTGGCAGATTAATGATAACAAAATGAAACCTTTATTAGGGCCCTACTCAGAGTCAAACCTTGTGTTTGGGGCTTTACGTTTATATAAATTATCACAAATTTATGGGAGGTATAGTTGCTGTATTTTCCAGATATATAATTAAAGGCTTTGAGAGGTTCAGTAGCTCAGTAGCTAATTAAAAGTCTCAGTACCAATACTGGAGTCAAGAGTCAGATTCTTCCTTAATTTTAACATACAGTTTATGTGTCTGTCCAACATGGAAGGCTCACAAGAAAGGCTGGCCTTAAGAAATAGTTTTGAATGGAAATCAAACACAATGGCCTGCAGTTAGACATCTGCCCAGATGGACTAGGTCAGTGCTCTGTACAATAAAGAAGTTGTAGTTCTGCAAGGTGAGAAAGAGGAAAATAGTTGGCAATACTTATAAAAATTATAACTTACATTTAAACACATAAAAGAGTTAATCTCCTACAAATGAAAGAAAAGTGGAAATTATAGCAAGGTATCATCTTCTACTTACTTGATAAACAGAACTCCAGTTTAATGTGAAGAACCTGGAACTCTTATATGCTTCTTGTAGAAAGGTAAATTTATATACCACTTTGGAAGGAAATTTGAAGAGTTCTATCAGCATTATAGATTCATATATTTAGTACTTCCCCTTTAAAATTTCCTCAGGCATACAAAATTTGTAAACAAGTCAAAATTTACCAATGTAAGTTTAATCAGTGTTCTGTGGTTTTAAGTACAAAAGAAGAAAAGTAGGATTCTCATCAGTTCACATACTGCTTATCCTTATAATATTATGTAGCTGTGAAAAAGAATGAAAAGGCTTCTTATGTACTTGTAAGGAATTCTCTCATAAGTACATTTAAAAAGGTACAAACAATGTGTAAAATATACTCCATTTGTATATGAAAAAGAAATAGCATATGTTTAATCTGTTATTATTATTACCTATTTTGGGTGGAGGGGGCTGAATGAAGGGATGGGGAACCAGAGTGAGACTTTCATTTTATACTGTTTTCATACCTTTAGAATGATGTGACTTATGTGACTTAACTATTTTAGAAGTTAAGGAAAAGAATGATTTAAGATCTGGTAAGTGGAAAGAAGAAAATAATGAGAATTTATGACCTTATATTAGCAGTCTTCAAAGATAGGATAAACTATATTAATTTGTTCAAGTGAAGAAAATAAGATTAAGGTTATAAATATATAGATGTATCAATAATGCCTACTAATTTGATATTTTGACCCTCTCTACACATACGTGTCAAATGGAGTGGAATTAATAGTTGAAATTACAAAAATATCACTCATTTTGATGTTACCTATCATCTATCTTGACCAGGTCCTACAACAAGTTTTAAGCCTTCAGAGTCCATTTGTAAGTCAGTCAGTAGATTCTCATCTCAAAAGGTCTTTTCCAGTTCTCACATAGCAGCCAAAACTCTTCAGGGTAGTAGGTGTATACAAAATTACTGTATCATAAGGAATAGTTATATTTTACTGGAAGTATCACATATAAAATGCATTAGTTAAGTCCTCTATGTGATGGTAAGATTTTGGTAAAATCTTCCCCTTTAACAGAAATGAACTTACTTTCACTTGTGCTAAGCAACTTGCAAGGCTCTAGAAATCTAGCAGTGAACAAGATGAACTGTCGTGTGTACCTGAACTCACTCATAGAGTTTTGTGGGGAAGGCAGGCATTCCACAAGTCTCTCTTCTTTCAGAATAAGTACCAAAGTGACAGGCAAAGGCTGTAGGAGCATTTAACAAGTACGAACCCATTCTTGAAACATTCATTCTTCTTAGAGGAAACTGTTTTAATTGCATGTAAGTGGTTCCTTCTCTCCTTTCTGTACATGTGTGTAAATATGCTTTATTGTTCTTTCTTTATAAACTTTAGTCAATATATGGAGTAATGGTTATAGAAGATGAGGACTTATCTCTTTTAACCCTTCCTTGTGCTTTTGTACAGCCACCAAAATAGTTGGTATACTTCAGGGATTAGTGAAAAGTCAATCTTAAGATATGTATGATTATGTAACTATCATTTTCTGCTAAACCAAATGCTGCACTATGATACATTCCTTTGTATTTCCTGGAATAAATTACCTTTTCTTTTTTTTTTTTTTTGGTACAGGGTATCCAACTCATGACATTCCACTTGCCAGGCAGGCACTTATGGCACTGAGCTAAATCCCCAGCCCAAATTAACTTTTCTTATTGTTACTTTTCTAGGATGCTCCAACACATTTATAAAACATCCACTGCTTTCTATACAGCTAAGTAATATTGCTCAGTTAATCCTCTGTCCTCCAAGACCTTTATGGGTCTTCATTTACTTTGCATAATGTAAGTAGTTTCTGTGTTTGCTGCATTAATATTTTCTGTTCGTATAGAGCATCTTAATTTTGATCCCATGTATCCCTTTCATTATTAATTTCATTTTCTTGAAATATAGCCAACAAGAAAAAGTGAATGAGAGAAGTTCTGTCTTTATGTTTCTGAATATATATTTTTTATTTTTAAAATTTATATATTTTCTATAAGATACAAATTGTGCCCTTGAGGTTCTTAAAGCATTCCTTATTCATGTTTCTGTTGAGAGTTCTGATGCCTTTCTGATCTCTGAACTTGTTTATGTGATTCTTTCTTTAATCTTTGAAAAATTTGAGAATCTAAAAATATTATTTTAATCTAATCTCTACACATGCATGTAATAAACATGTACACTTCTTGTGTTTTGTTGGGTGATTGACAGGGAGATGTGTGTTTTTCTGCTTAGGAGAAAAAAGAATTGTTTGTGATCTGTGCTTTGTATACTTTTACTATTCTTGGTATTGCAGAGCTTGAAACCTTCTCTTTAAAAAGAATTTTCTTTCTTCTGCTTAATGTCTCTAAATTGTAAGTATGAATTGGGGTGGAGGTTGATATTTTTTGGCTATGTACTTTATACTCTGCTACAAGTCTGTAAGTCTGAGATTATTCAAGATGAACTGAAATGATACCCTTCTGGTCTACACCCATTTACATTGCATTATTATCTATTCTAAATAATTTGCCTACTTTTTTTCTTCAAATATAAGTTATTTCTAAAGTTTTTTTTTGTTAACCTTTCTTTTGGTACCTGGTAGTTTATTTCCTTTATTTTTTTTTTAACTTAATGAGACAGGATTTCACTATGCAGTTCTGGTTGGCCTTGGCCTTGACCTCGACCTCATTATGTAGCCCAGGCTGGCCTCAAACTCAGTGATCCTCTTGTTTCAGCTTTCTGAGTGCTGAGATTACAAGTGTGCACCACTGTGCCTGATGTGTTATTTCCTTTTATTTCTCCACTATCATTTTAGTAGAGCTTTTCAATTAAACAGGGTTTTTTTTGTTTTTTTTTTTTGCCAAAAGTAGTGTTATGGATTAAAAACTGGCGGTCAACTTAACACCGGTTGAATTAACTCAGCATGGTGCTGAGCATAAATGTTCCACCTAAAGAAAGTTGTCAGTATAAATAGAGACTTGAAGAAGATGAGTGAGGTGTTGTGGGTTTCTCTTAAGTGTTGCTGTTTGAGCCATTGATTCTCCTGGAGGAGCTCTTCATGACTAGCTTCCCCAGTGTGAGTTCGACCATTGTCATCAGAGGAGCTAGGGTCTTGTTTTACTTTTGGGAGAGCTCTGGTCCTTACATTGAGCATCATTTCCTGCCTCCGGAAGGGAAGATGTGTGCTGTCTAATCTCCAGGAGAAACTCATCATGCTGGCTTTCTGGCATGTACTCAACTGTTCTTATCGTCGGAGGAGCTCTGTGTCACTGAGGATGGCTGTGGTGCTTTTCAGGACAGCCCATAATGAGCATGACTTCTTGGCTCCAGGGTAGAACCCTCAGCCTATAAGCACAGCTCCTTCACCCTGCTGGCATAGACTTTTTAGCTTCCACCACTGACCTACGGGCCTTCTGAGCATGGATCGGTAAAAGAGACTGGCATGAGTCCTTCTTGTGGGCTCTAAACCTGCAGCTGGACTTGTGAGAGGCATTGTCATGGGCTTTAGGTTTTCATCTGGACTCATATAGGACATTGCTGTGGGATTCAGGCCCTTGGCTGGATAGTGTTACGGACAGATTTCCTGCACTTTATGTTAACTTTGGGTGACCATCATAAAGTAATATTATAAATTCTGTGTCCTGATTCTGATTGTTCTCTGCACAATCCCTGACTACAACAAGTAGCTAGAATACTGAGTGTTGATTCTTGTGAAGAAAGTTACAAACATTTAGAATCTGAAAGGCATGAGATGGATAGAAGACTGGGAAGAAGAGAACAGTTACCAGTGACAGGTATGTTGTAGACAGCGTGGACCTAATGAGGTCCTCCATAGTCTATGATTAAACTATAATTATGTTCTCTCTGAGGGGGTTTTAAAATAAAATAAAATACCTTTAAGGCAGATACATTATTATAGTAGAGGGCAGGCATTACAGAGAAGAGTGGTGTCAAGAGTCTTAAGATTGCAAAGCATCAGAGCTTCATAAACATGTCTGTTACCTCTCTTTCCTTTTCCTGAATTTTCTCTATTAAAGATTTGAAATTATTCAAATGCCAGATGTATGAACTGAAATACATGCTGTTTGACTTCCTTAAAACTGTAACTTCTAGTTACCTTTTAATTTGAAGCCTAGAAATAGTGCCAGGACCACCTGTTTTATATCCTTTTAATGGTCATTAAAGAAAGACAAGTGCCACTCTACTGCTGGCAGTCACCATTGATGAGTGGACAGTTTTCCAGATGGTTGTGTGTAAATCATTGATGTGAAAATCTTTTTTTCCCTGCAGAAGCAGAATTGGACTTGTTAGATGGGGCTCTAAGCCAGTGCACAAAAGTTGGTGTATCTATAACATATCTGCAATATAAAATTAAGCAAAGAGAAATATAGAGCTTATCATGTATAGCTATATTTCTAAGAAAAATGTCTCCAAGTTTTGATAGAGGACCCTCATGGCATAAGCAGACCCTTTATAAATTCTGTTCTGTAATTAGGGACCCAGGTAATGGCTGAAAGGGCAGAGTCTAAGGGAATAGAAGATCAGCCCGAGGCAGACTGAGTACTCTTGAAATGAGGGACTGTGGATACTTTTGCCTCTTTTGTTATAATTCCCTGATAATAGTTTTGATTCTGAGTTGGGTTTCTAGGTAGTAGAAATTCTTTTCCTGAACAAAATCCTCAGGGTTCATCTTCCTTTTTCCCACACATCCTACATATAGGCTCAGATCTGGCAATTATACCATATCAGCTGGTCTGTTCCTTCAGTTTACTTATCTGAAGTCATATCAGAAAACTACATTTTGAATGAAGTGCCTTTTGTCCCTAAAATGTTTACCCTGAAACAGAATAAGTCTGTTTTTCAAATTTTTATTATTACGTATTTGTAGTACAGACTGATTCCATTCATGGTAGGGAATTGGCATAAGTACATAATATATCTCAGTTCTTTTTTTTTCTTGCCTTCCACCCCAGCTTTTTAATTTTTAAAAATTTTTTAGCATCAGATTTTATAAGTCCTTATCAAATTAATTACCATAAACACAGACTAACAGCTAGACTAACAGACTAGAAACATATAAAGTACACAAGACAGTTGTACTAAAATCAAGATACACTGGACATGCTGGATTAAAATAACTGTTTTTCTTTTTTTTCCCCTATTGGTCATCTTTTAGTTTGTACTTTATATAATGGGTTACTCATATAAGAAAAACCATGTGATATTTAAGCTTGCATGTCTGATTTACTTCACTTAATACTTTAATGACTTCAAGGTACACTGATTTTGCTACAAATGATTCATGTTTTCCTTTTGTATGGCAAAGTAGTACTACCACATTTTCTTTAACCATCTGTTAATGGACACACGAACTGCTTCCAAGATTTAACTGTTTTGAATTGTGCTGCCATAAACATGGGTGTGCATGTGCTGTTTCACTGGAATGTGATGTTTTTGACTCTTTCAGGAAGCCTAAAAGGGGAATAGTTGGGTCAAATGGAATTTCTCATTTTATTTTTTGAGAAATTGGCATATTGATTTCCATAGTGGTTGCATGAGTTTATACTCATGAATAGTGAAGAAGTATTCTTTTTTCCCTATAGCCTCTCCAGCACTTATTACTGTTCAGTTGTTTTGAAGATGGTCATTCTTTCTGGAGTAAGATAGAATCTCAGTGTTGTTTTAATTTGCATTTCTCAAATGGACTGTACTGTTGAACACTCTTTCATGTATTTATTGGCTCTTTCTACTTCATCTGAGCAGTGTTTGTTCATTTCAGATGCTCCTTTTTGATCAAGTCTTTAAATTTCAGGAGTCTTAAGTTTTTTGGGTTCTTTACATGTTACATATTTCAGATATAGGTCCATTGTGGAATAGCTGGAAATTTTTTTTCACATTCTGTAGGTTGTATCTTCATTTTGTTGGTGGTATCTTTAATTGTGCAACAGCTTTTTTTTTTAATTTGATGTGATCCCACTTGTTGATTCTTGGTATTATTTCTTATTTAGCTGGTGTTCTGATTAGAAAGTCTTTGCCTATGTCTGTGTCTTCAAGAGTTTTACCTCTTGTGTCTTCCACAAGATTTTCAGTGTTAATATTTAGATCTTTGATCCATTTTGATTTTAGTTTAGTGCATGGTGAGCAATATGGGTCTAGGTTCAACCTTTGGGGTGTGGACAGCCAGTTTTCCCAGTGCCATTTGTTAAAGAGGCGTTTTTCCTCCAGAGAAGTATTTGGGCCCTTTGTCAAAGGTAAGTTATGCCCGGAGCTGTTTATTCTGTTATTTTCCATTCATTCACAAGTCTGTTTTGTTTTCCCAATACATAATGTTTTTATCACTGTAGCTTTGCCGTGTAGCTTGAACTACAGGATTGTGATGTCCTTTGCCTTACCCTTGTTACTCAGAGTTGCTTTTGTTATTCTAGTTTTTTTTTTTTTTTCTGGTTCCATATGAACTTTAGGATTTCTAATTCTGTAAGGAATACTGTTGATATTTCTATTGGGATTGTGTTTGTTTTGTATTGAGGTTTGTGGATGCTTATAGTCTAAAGGCTTTTTGCTAGTATAGAGAACTCTTTAGTTGCTTTTCAGTGATGTACTTTGGGCATGGCTAACTATAGTCCTTTGCCTCAGCCCCAAGATCTAATTACTTTCAATCTGGAAGGGAGGGTGCAGTACATGTAATCAGCCCAATACTGAGTTCCCTGGGAATATACCTTTTTATTGTTAGTGTGGCAGAGGTAATCTGTATGATGCTTACAGAGAAATAGCAACAATATTGCAATCCTGGTAATATCAAGCAAATCAACTACAGTAGTAGCATTCAAGACAAACTGGATATTAACATATAAGAACCAATTACAGTACATACCTTCCTTAACCCTAGAGAAAAAAAAATCCACAAAAATGCTGAACATTAATATAAGCCAGACATTGATTTATAGCTAATATGTATTAAAAACAACAGCTATATCTCCACTAATGGTATAAAAGAATTCAATAATAATTTTATCGAGTTAACTATCCAGAGATTCATAAAGCATTAATGTTATGATATTACAGATAAAGAATTGGGAATGGGAGAATATAAGAGGAAAAATTTGAAACCTTAAACTGTGATATGAGAAGGAAAAGAGAGAAGTGGTACTAAGGGTCTTGTTGGGGAGTAGGGATATGTTTAGAGAATTAGGTAGAGATAAGAGAAAAAATTGAACAAAAATAAAAGAAGGAGAAAAACAGAATTATATGGGGGTTAAAAATAACAGAAAAAAATTAAAGGCAAAATTTAAAGAGGAAAAAATAAGAAAAAGTGATAAGAAGCAAAGAAGAATGACAAAGGAAAACTACCCAAGCCCCATAAGCTGGTAAAAAAAGAAAGAACGAAAAGAAAAAAACAAACTAAGCTAAGAATGATGCACACAAAACAAAAACGAAAAAGAAATTTATCTGTGAGTTTGATAGGACTTTTGAGGCAGTGTCTAAGTAAAGGCATGTTTCTGCTCAAACTGATAATGAAGCAGCCAGACCTCATGTCCCTACTGGATGCAGGCTTCAGCAGGCAGTGGAATTAGGATGAGGATGACAATGGCATGACTCTCAAATCCAGAGCAACTCAGGCTGATCCTGACCTGTAGCTATAGGGACTGGACCTGTGTCCCTTAGCACAAACCCCTCAAGGAGTGTCTTTCCTGCTCGACCATACCTTCCTGACCAGGACTATCCCCTGTGGCTGTTTTCTGCTAATCATTGTTGGAATATAACACTGGGAGTCATTGAATGAAGCCATTTTGCAGTTGCTCAGAGTCCTGGGTTCAAGCATCAGCCCTTTCCTATTCTCTGCAGGGATATGGCAGACACACAGAATAGATTTGCTCATCAGCCACTTGCCTGTTGAAGGACTCAACCTGGTACGAGAATACCACACTCTATCCATAGCTCACAGCACTTGCTGATCCATTCCACCTCTGAGTTTCTCTTTGAAGCCTTCTGGTGTCCCCACCTTAAACTTTATCTCTAATATCAGTATGTCTTTCCTCAGAGCTGTGAGCCAGGAGCTAAGAAGAAAGAACATATTGTCATCCCTTCTCTTCTTTGCTTTGTGTTCTCATTATAATATCTTTGTAGATTTTCAGTTTTCTGTAAGAAATTTCCTGGTTCCTGAGAATCTGCTTCTCTGTGTGTGTGTGTGTGTGTGTGTGTGTTTCTTACCCCAGTTGTTGTTTTGTAGTGTCTAGATTCCACATCTTGGAGCCAAGTTGTTATTGCTTACCACTCCACCATTTTCCCAGAAGTCCACGTCTGTTTTGAATTTTTGCAAAGCATTTTTCTATTAATGACATTGGGAAGGCCAGTATGTAAATAAACGATTCTTTCTTATTCATTACATTTTTTTCATATAATCCAAAAAGTCCTCTGGAGGACTGATGTGTGATTTGATCACACAACAGGGTAAGGTCAGATTCTGGCTACTTCTAGGATTTTATCATAGAAGTTAGGTTGAGTGGGCTCTGAGGTGAGGAACAACATGTCAGGAAGGAATCAGGAAGGAAAAGTCTAATTAAGTTGTAGTGGCAAAGATGCTGACTAGTGGCCCAGGCTCCTGGAATCAATAGAGTTTTATACTACTGGGGGGAAAGGATAGAGATTTGTTCTGATTCTTTTCCCATGTCCTCAACGGTATTAATAGTCCCTCAACTGCAAATTACATCTTATGTGGTAGAAATAAAAATCTAGAATCAGGATGTAATTTCAGGCAGCATTTCAGGCTGAGTGAGATGAATTAGGAGAGAAGGTAAATCCTTATAGAAGATCCTAAGACTGGTGAAACATCCTCAAGGACAGTGAATTTGCAGGTGCTGTTTGAGGTAAGAATGTTTCCAAATTGTGGACTACTTTATGTTAAGTGCCCTTGTGTTTAAAGGTGCTTAGGATTATTGCCAATGATGTCATCAAAACCAGATTTGTCTCTTCTCTGGCAGTGGTGAGACATCATTGACTTCAGCATCCTCAGAGACACGGGCAAGCCTCCTTAAGGCAGTTACAGAAGCTATATTCACATCTGTGTATTTCTGATGTAACTATAGTCATAACTGTGTGAGAGAGAAAGCAAAAGACCTGTCAATAGTTGTGTTTCAGGAGGAGCTGAGTGGAGAGCTTTGATGTGTCTGACTGCACCTGCTCTCTGTTCAGTGAGTACACCCTACCTGCCTGTGATTCTGTTCTCCAACTACCCAGGAAATTATGCTCTCATCATATGAGCGACTGATTTTGGTCAGGAGCATCCTTGTGCTTCATTCTGTGATGTAGACCAAAAGAAGTGGAATTTTCTTTGTGGTTCCAGCTCTACTTGTGATACTCTGTGTGCCCTTTGGCATAAGCACTCTTTGCTGGTGTGGCTGAGCAGCAGTATTGGAAATTGAGTAGTATTCTACCTGAGGTTTCTAAGTAATTGATACTTTATGTGTTGGTAATTTTCATATTTAGGTGATACTAAACATTAATCCTTCTGGCCAGATTCGCTCTTTCTATAAGACTATCAACTATTGGTTTCACCTGAATCCAGAGAGGCTCTCAAATTCTGATGCATAGGGGTTCTAAAGGAGTGAGGAAGGCAAGGACTTTGATTTTTTTTCACCAAAAACAATACCTGGCACATACCAGCAGGCACTTCACATTGGAAGGATGAATTTTGGGGCCATACTGCTTATCTGCTAGGGGTTATTAAATCTTGTTAGGAATTAATAAGAAGTAAGAGTATAAGGTATCTTGAAGACATGAGTCAGGGACTCTGTGTAAATTACTTGAACTTTAGAATATGTACCTCATTTTTTTTTTCTTTAATGATCCAGAGATTTGGGGCCAGGAATTTAGCTCAGTTTGATCCCCATACAAAAAAAAAAAATCCAGAGATTTGTTTTATTTCATGTCTGATACAGATTAAGTAAATTCTCAATGGCTGTTGGATTCTTAGTTTCCAGCTATGTTATGAGTAAAAGTTGCTTAAAAAATGAATAACTTTTGTCTTATACTGACCTTTTTATTTGTCGTTCTTAGCAAGATTAATCTCAAAGTTTCTGTTAGGTAACATGAAGCTTTTCAGAAATGCACAGTTACTTTATTTGTGCCTGTGTCATGATTCTTTCCCTATATACTGTTGTTAGCAAAGTGTGTGCCTTCTAAAAATATTTCTGTTGAAACATGCAAGGTGCTCAAATGGGATTAAATTGTGAGCAGACAATAGGGAAGGAGTGCACTCTTTCATAGTTTTTGATCAGTCAGATTTGAATGTTTCTCTTACTCTTATATTTTTAAGTCTGAAAGTACCCATTCTATGATTTTCCAGTTTTTACCGTTAAATATTTTTTGACCAAAACAGAGATTTATCTATATATCTAATATTTTGAGTATCTTTAACTATTTCTAATTTTGGCTTTTTTAGTATTTTGTTTTGCTTCTAATTCAACTGAGAATGTCTTTGTCCCTGTTGAGTCATTTTTCCCCACAAGCTCCTATGTGTTTAGAGAAAAATTGTGCAGGATAGGTGTATGGCTGAAATGTTCTTCCAAGAGTTCACTTTCTCACTAAAAAACAGACTGATGTAGATCAGTTTTTTCCTTGATAAAGGTAAACAGGCTTAAGTGGGTTACTGGTTTTACATTTTTGAAATTCACTTAACAAATAATATTTAAGTACCTTCACAATACCAAGCATAATGCTCTAGGCTGTGGGACACAGACATCAATGAAACATTTGCTGAATTTTCTAAGTTCACATTCTAGTTGGGCAAGTAAATATGTGAGAAGTACTGCTGGGTGAGTTGGGAACACAAAACATAAGCAAAGATGAAACTAGACTACAAAAGGTTGAAGAGTTGGTTTAAAGGGTAAGAATGTTGCAGGAAAGAGAAAAAAGTAGTTTGCTAACCTATGAATTTGGTACAACCTACCTAAGTGAAGTACTTCTAGATGACAGGTCTGTCTTGAGCTAGGTCATGATAATTTTCTTTGTCTGTGCTGAAGGCTCTTCATTATATTCATCAATTGATAGAAATTGTTGAAGAATTTTTTGAATAGGAGAGTGTCATGATGATTTAGAATCATTTTGGCTGCTATATAAGTACAGTCCTAAAGGCAACAATTAATTTAAGACTAATAATCTAAAGTAGAAGTGATAAAACCTTTCATTGAAGCTGTGACTTTTTTGTTGTTCTTGCTAAAGCAGAATTTTAAAATGTTTTATTGACTTTAAAACTCAACATATTTTAAAACTGAGGTTTAACAGTAAAAGTCGTGGGACCTAAGCATACAAAAGAAGTTCAGAGACCTTATTTTTGGGACCAGGAGTTGAACTGACGACCTTGTATTTGCTGGGAAGGTGCTGTGCCACTGAACTATATCCCTAACCCCAGTGGATTTTTTTTCCCCCCAGAGACTTTTAACAAATGTCAAGTAATTGTTCTTTTGTTAATTTCAACTTTAAATTATTTACCTGTTTGTTCCATGCTTATGTGCTTTATTTACTGTTATGTATTTCTGGTATTTATGTGTGTATACTTGGAGTGATTACAGCTTCTTTAAAAGACTTTCTGCCTTAAACTTAATAGTTTACTCTGAGTGTTATGTTTAAGTACTGATAATCCTGAGTGTCCCTCAGGCAGGTGTCATTTCAATCAGTTGATTCTTGTGTTGAATAAATTTGATAACATTATCATTTTTGTCTTATGAAAATTTAACAAAAAATACAACTTTTGGTCATTCTGTGTTTGAATAATTGCACTGGTAAAGTAGTTAATCCCATGAACTCAGAGCTACATTTTGTACAGAGCTTTACTGTTAGAAAAAGATTTTAACTAGTTTAATTTATAAGCTCATCAAAGAAGTGTGTTTATAGAAAGCTCCATAAATACTAAATGGAGCAGATTTTAAGGAATCTTGAGGCAAGAACTGAAAGACTAAAATTTAGTGTTTGTTATATGCTTAGTTTTAAGATATCCAAAATAGATTGTCTTTAGAGAATTCTTACATAGTCATCAAAATCAGGATCATACTTATATTCCAGATCTTCATAACAGGTTCTTTTTACATATATTTCATGAGTTGAAATACATTTTTTTATTTGAGTCTAAATAGATGAGTATCAAGTCACATAGAATGAAAAAGGAAACAAACAGGAACAAGAACATTGCAAACAACATTGTATCAACAGAGAAAACTAGAAAAATAAAAGAAACAAAACTCCACCACTCACTTTAAAAATAATAACCACTGAGATACTTTTGTACATGTGTTTATATGTATAACATATGTGGTTATATATGTGTGTATATTCTGCATGTACAGGTTAGAAGTTATAATTCTGCATTGTTCAATATTATTTCATTTTCTATTTTGATTTTTCCTACAGAATTCTTCATGCATTCACCACATAGCTCACATGGTTATTTTTTTACATGCTAGCTTTTTCTGTTAACTTGTAAAAGATTTAAGAGCATAAGCCAGGCGTGGTGGCTCACGTCTGTAATCCCAGCACTCGGGAGGCTGAGGCAGGAGGATTGCTGCAAGTTTGAGACTAGCCTGGGCTACAAAGTGAGCTCAAGGCCAGCCTGAACTTCATTGTGAGACCCTGTCTCAAAAAAAAAAAAAATAAAATAAAATAAAATAAAAATCATAGCTATATCTGGTTAGTCTTTGTATTCTTGCATAGAATCTAGAAAATAATGACAATTTAATCCAGTATATTTTTTGAGTATTCATTGTTTTTCTGTTTTATTCCTGTCTTTTGTCCCTTTTATATCCTTGGATATTCTGCATAACAGCACTGGATAATGCAAATAGAAATCTAGGTAACAAACACTCTTTTCTTTCCCTTCTGACTTGGGATTGGCTTTTCTGTGATGTGAACTACTGAAGTACCCTGCCTTTCAGTCTCCCACAGTGATCAAAATTCCTTATTTTCTCCAACAGCAGTCATTTTGCTTGTGCTTCATCACTTTAAAGTCTTTCCATTGCAGGTAGGACAAAGATCATGTTCTGTAACAGATTGAGCCAGTTCTTTGTAGTTTTACATTCACTGATTGCTGGTCTCATCTCATCTCTTGCAGGTTTATGTCTGCCTTTTCCAAATTCTGCTTCAGTCCTATGTTAAAAACAAAAACACTGGTCCCTGAAAATGTTGTTTTCTCTGTACTGCCTGCCTTTGTAACTCTTCTCAGGGTACTGTACTAAGCAGACAGAATTGTTTCCTTTGTGGTCCACAGTACTTTGTTCACTCTGCAATTATAATGTCTACCGAACTGTATTGTTAAATTTGTTTATTCATCAGTCACCCCCAACTAGACAGAGTTTTACAAAGACCTTTTTTATGTCCTAAAAACCAAACACAGTCCTTGGCACATGGTAGAGAGTCATGATAATCTTCAGAATGGTATTACTCAATTAGTAGGACTAGGGAAGTATGAAAACAAAATGGGTAAACAGAGATATAAGGATTTAGATCTAAAATGTACTTGTGTCTATAGGCAGAATAGGTGATGATCGCATCTCTTAAAGGCATCTGTGAAAGTATTCCACATAAAAGTTAAAAGTGACTGTCTGGAAAAATAGATTCTTAAGGCACCATGTGGGACATATTTGGGGATAGGTAAACCTGCATCTATTTTTTAGTATTTCCAGAATTTACTGAATGGAACTATATGTTTATCATGATTTGTCAAACAGAAATAACACTTAGGATAAGCGTTAAGATCAGACTGTGGAGAACCTTGATATAAATAAATGTTATAGTGTTAAGGCCTTTGCAAGGTTATTATAGCTATGTATTATTGTATTATTACCGTGATGTGATTATCAATATGAGATGATGAATGAACTGACATTTCTGGAGCCTGGGTGAGCGTATATGATTGTGTTTTTCAAGTTTAGAGATTCAAATTGACATATCCTTGGGTGACGTTTTCTGTCTGAACCTTGGGAGCATTAAAGATAAAGGGCTATTCAGTTTTTGTTTTAAATAGGAACTATATCAGTTGAATAATTTTTTTAATTTCAAAAAAAATTGTGGTTTTTATTTTTCAGTATTGAAAATCAGCCCATGAGCACAAGTCAGAAAAAGGAAAATGTGCCTTCATCAGAAGCAGTAAAGGTATGGTTTTCAATTAATATTAATTATATTATTCATAATACCAAGCAAATGTTTTAAATTACTTTAAACTCTTTTAGATTGTCATCTTATTTTACATTCAATAAAGAATACTGTATTATTATTTTAATAACAATATTTCGGTTCAGCTCTGTTGGATATTAACATCTAGAGGTGGGGTAGGGAAGTAGAACCTTGAGAAGGAAGTTTAGCTATGGTCTCAATTTTGATAATCACCAGAAATGTGCCTTTTGGCTGAGACATCTTTGCTTTAATTTTCTAATCTGAAAATCAAATACCATGATCTCCTCTGTCTCTTTTTCCCTGGGAATTTCTTAGGTTTAGGTCACATTTTTTGAAATGTTGCAGATAGCCAATAATGCTCTCTGGGGAGAAATTAATGACATGTTCCTACATGTCATCCCTATGTGATGGTTGTATTTGGTTAACTTACCTAAAAAGGGTCTTTTTTGCTCCTACAGAATAATAAAAAAGTTTGAGTTATATACCTACTTAAAAATTACTGGTGTTTGAAAACTCTTAAAAATTATAAACATTTCGACCTTTATTTTCTTAAGTGGTTTTCTAGAAGTTGAATGTTTATATTTGGCAGTTTATGTGATCACATTTTTGTAGCTATCTCACAATCATAGCTTTAGGTTTTGGTTGCTTTTCTTAAAAACATGACTTGTGGCAGTAAGGGATTGTACTTTCTAGGGATTTCAGGGTAGTTTAGCTTAGTGAAAAAAACAAAAGTCTTCTGAATTTTTTATTACTGTTATGAGTACTTTCTAACATTTTTTGAAGATTATATAAAGTTAAAGTACACTAAGTATGGCAAGGAAAAAGTTGGCTGACCTCTTGTCATAGTGAAAAATGTAAATATTTACTTTATTGAAATAAATAATCAGGATTAGCATGCTTCCTTTTCTTTTTCCTTTGTGAGTTTGGCTACTAAATTCTGCTCCCAGTTTTATAACATCTTAGTTTGCTTTTCTGTTGCCAGTAGACAGCCTGCCTGCTGTTTTGCCATTGTGTAGACTCTTTAGGTTGCTTCCTTCGGTTTTTATATGCTGTGAGCTACCTTATGCAAGATTTTCACTTCTAAGTCTACATATGAAACTTTACTTTTGCATACTTCACAGAAAGACTATTTCCTCTGAGATCTTAAATCTCAGTGCTTCTTTAGTTATCAGCTCCCATCTACTCATTTTCCCCAGGACTTCTTTTTTTTTTTTTTTTTTTTTGATACCGAGGATTGAACTCATGATGTCATGCTTGCCACACCAGTGCTTGTGCCACTGGGCTAAATCCCCGGGCCTCAGGACTTCTTTTAGTGGTAACCTTCACCAAACCTTTAGGCTCTTTGCTTTCTCTTCTTCTCTTGGTCTCTGCTTGTTTCCCTGCTTAGCTTGTATGTGCTTGTCTACTGTTTCAGCTAAACAAACAGAACAACTCAGTCTTCAAACTGGGATGTCTGCTTCAAAAAGTCACAGTTTTGTGGATTCAGTAGATTTGTATGATGGCAAAATATAGTGAATAGGCCTCCATAATAATAGTCCTTTCTGTTCTTCTTAATACCTTAATCCTTTTTTTTCTTCTTACCTTAGTCCATGCTAATGGTCTTTTAAAAACATTTATTAGTCTTAATATTGTAGAGTTCTCAGAATAATTTTATGTGGGATGTGGGCCTCACAGTACATGCCATTTCATAGTCATGGTAATGTTTCTTTTGATTTGAGACCTTTAGGGTTACCTATACATGGGCACCTGGGTTAGACCATAACAGAAAGTACACATGGCACTCTCTCTGTGGTAGCATTTTGACCTACATAACTTTTTGTTTTTTTAACTTTCCAAAACTACTGGTAGGATTTCTTCAAACTAGCCACACAGAACCAGTTGTTCAGGACTGCTGCTGCTGCAGGCGTCACAAGTATGTAGTATCAATGTTGGTAATGCCAGCAGTCAGCCCCATAATGTAAGGGGAAATATTTTTAGAAAAGATTAGCAACGATGTTTATTACTTTAATATTTAGAACCGTCTCAGTTGAAGATTTTCCATTTAGCAAGTAGCATAAAACATGATGTTTGTTTTCTTTCTGTTGAATAGTTTTCTAAAAATAGCTCTCCACTGTAGTTTGACATTGCTCATCATGCTTCCATCTTTACCTGAATTGTATAATGCCTCAGTGGTAAAAAGGAAAAAATTCTGCTGCATTTTCCTGCTCAAGTCTGTGTCATAACAGATTTATGTATAAGAAACATAGGCTGTATATATAGATCCTCTTGTATTTGATCTTGAGATACTAATCAAAATGACAGATATTGTTATAAGGTTGAACTATTGAAATGAGTTATTTTAAATAATTTTAGCTATATTTTATCATTGAACCATTGGTTCTTAAATACCACATACATGCTACACAAATTGTGCTGTTCTATAATATTGGTAGCTACTTTAACACACACACACACACACTCTCCTCTACTGAAAGGTAATTTCCTTATATTAACAAGTTTTTTATGTAGCTATAGAATCTTTCATATATTTAGTTCACAATCTAAAATTGTCGTTTAGCTTTAGCATTTGCTGCATTCACACTTACTTTTATTTAAAAGAAAGGGAAGGGATATTGTGCCCTGCTTTCTTCTACCTGTTTTAGGGGAACAGTCATCCCTTCTTCTCTTCTAAGGCTGAGTTCTCTCCATGCAGTGGGTATTGGTACCAGTACATCCTGCCTTCTCTTGTATCCTGTTTTCTCTGCTTCCATGCCTTAGCCTTCACTGGCTTCTTCACATTTGCCTTGGCAATCCCTGGTTCTTTCTAAACATGTAAAGGTTTATGAGTTTGATTTCCTTTCTTTTTGTTCTACCATTTCACTTTATTTCTTTTACCCAAAATTTCTTATGAAAGTCTGCCTTAAGCACTCTTCAGTTCTTACTGCTTTCTAATCTGACTTCCATCTATCCCTTAGTCCTTAGATGTGGGAAACCTGAACTGTGCTTTTTGCACATATCATAGTTGCTCACCATGTAGCTTTTGAGTGAATGAAAGGCATTCCATAAAACCAGCACATATAAAGTCTTTAATCAGTTCTTGATGGCCACACTGAGTGGCCTTTTTTTCTTTGCTTCTTATTCTATTTAGCCAACTTAAACACTTCATTTTCTAATTCTTACTCTTATAAATTTCTTTGGTTTATCTTTGTTTGTATGACACTGTCATTTCTTGCTTCAGTTCTTTCCTCTATTTCTTTCACTGGTTATCTTCTAGATAAGTAACTTTTTACATAGATGTAAATGGTTATCACAGTTCTCAACCCACCTCAACATCAGTCCTTCAAAGTGAGTATTCTAATTTATGCATTCATCATTTGGCTCCCAGGTCTTAATCTGAAATCCCTCTTAAACTCCAGATTTGATTATCAACATTCTGGATATTTCTCTGTGTAGTCCTCTTTACTATCTCAGGCTCACTGTGCCACAAGTATTGTATCTTCAGTCATGTTCTTCATTTTTTTGTGGTTTCATTTGTGTGTGTGTGCGTGCGTGCGTGCAGTGGTGGTGGTAGGAGGTCGTGACTGTTTGAGACCAGGAAAGAGCACTGGAGCTCAATTATGCATTTGGAGATTTTCATATAAGCCATTTGTATTTAATCCTAGGCTCAGCCTGCTTTAAGTGGTGCCTGTTGTCTTTAAATCAGATGAACTGTGGGATGGTTTCCCATATAACTAGTTTTCCAGTTCAGACACTTGGATGGGAGTTTTCTCTGCTCATTGCTATAATTCCATTTACCTTTCAACATTTACCTTTTCTGAAATCTCTTTACTGTTAAAACTTTACCTATTCATACACATTGCAACTATGTAACTATTATTCAGATCAGCAATTTTTACCACCTTTTTTTTCTCTGACATGTAACGGAGGATTTACGAACAGGGGCAATTACTTGGTTTACCACATATCTCTTTATCATAACTTATATGGAGATAGAAAATTGTGAAAGCAGTATCATGGATATAACCTTGACTCTATAGCATCTGTCTCTCTCTCTCTCATTTTTTTTTTTTTTGTCTTTTTTTGAGACAGGGTCTCGCTATGCAGTTCAGGCTGGCCTTGAGCTCACTTTGTAGCCCAGGCTGGTCTCAAACTCACAACGATCCTCCTGCCTCAGCCTCCCAAGTGCTGGGATTACAGGCATGAGCCACCACGCCCTGCTCTCTCTCTCTTTGATAGAGTCACATTTTGCCCCCACTGGTCTTAAACTTAAGGAGGTAAGTAGTTTCAGTACTGGAACTACTGGCAGGCATCATTTCATGAACTTCCATGGCATTTTAAAAAAGTCCAAGTTCAGTTTTTCAGCTTTTTAAACTAAGAGTAGTAAAGAGATGGATGTTTCATTGTATAAAAGTTACAGTATTTGTCATACTCAGCTTAGGCAATGCAAAAGAGTTTATGGCTCACCTTCATTTCCTATTCTCATTCTGTAGTGAAGAAATAATTTCATAACAGAAATGTAATGTTATTTTTCAAACAAAATTGCTGTAATGATAGAAGATAAATAATTCACCTTTACACTCTAATATTAGCAGTAAGACTATTAAAAATACTGTGGCAAATATGTATCAGTAGTTACCATGGTGGTAATCCTCACTACAAACTAAATCCATTACGATAAAGGTAATTAGTGATTTTAATTTAAAATTGTAGCATCATTGAAACTATAACTCAAGACAGCAGTAAAAATAAATTCATGATACAGTATTTTTCTCAAAATGGAGAGAATTTCAATGTTTAGTGGGAATTTCAACTGGTAAATTTGCCAATTTGTGGTAGCCAGATGTCTTAGTCTAGAATTCTCTATTAAGCAGTTGGTCTTAGTTTATGAATGCCAAACCTCAGTAACTATTAATAATTAAAGTAATAGTCATACTCATGATGACAGCATAAGTAATTGTTTCCTTTCACTGTGTGGTGACAGGGAAGACACTGATGGGTAGATATCAGATGTAGATATTCACTGGAAGAACACTTGCACTATTTTTATTCTGAAAACTTCACTTCTAGTAGGATATTCATGGCAAAGAGAGCAAGGGGTTAATAGTTTTGGAGTAGGAATTACATGGTTTAAAGATACACTGTATAGTATGAGAGAGAAGGTAAGGTAGTTGAATGCAGTGAGGGAAACAAATGAGAATGTATATGCTGACATTAGGCATTCTGAATATTGTGAGTGGCAAAAGATGAACTAGAGAAGGCCTCAGGCTAGATTTACTAGAATCTTGAATGCCTTCCAGGGAGTTTGACAACAGTGCACAACCGAATGGAAGACTTCAAGAATTACTGTATTTGGCTTCTGAGAGATTTCACTGGCTTTTGAATGGACAGCAGACTGGGAAGCAACAGGAGTGAAAGCAAAGAAACTTTTAAGAATTATATTTGACTTCTAAAAGATTTGTCTAACTTTTAGATAGAAAGTAGACTAGGGGAGCAGCAGGAGTAAAAGCATTAAAAAATGGTTAGGTCACTGTGGGCACTGTGCTAGGGAAGAGGTCATGTCCTGATGTTTTTGTCTGACTTTAACAAGTGGGATTTTATAGTTTGTAGAAAATGGAAAAATGCCAATAAAGCACAGTCAAATTTAGTTTGGGTGTATTGATTTCAAAGTCCCATTGAAACATCTAGATGAAGATAAATGTCTGGTTGATAATGAAATCTACAGATGAATAGTTTAGAATTCTGAGCAGAAAATGCAAATCTGATTGGTGTCTTCTGATTAGTGGCAATTGTGAGAAATAAGCTCATAAAAGGTACATGAAAGTAAATTGGGCCTGTGCTAGAAATCAGAGGAACGTGATATCTGAGCACAAAAAGGTGACCGGAAATAGGTGGAGAGGATATATTAGAGAAGAAAGGAAACCTCAGACTGATATCTTCAAACTCAAAGGAAGAATGGTATTAATAAAGAGATTCAGCCTCACATTCTTTAGACACATCATACAATACCAGGACTGGAAAAAAAGTCAACTGAATTAGTAAGCAGGAGAGATTTCTGAGAAATCATGGTCAGAGCTTGATTAGGGGGAAAAAAAAAAAAAACAGATTGCAGGGATTTAGGGAGTATTTGGGAGGAAAGAAAAGTGATGATAGGGATTAGTAACTCCTTTTTAGTGAAGTTTATAGTGCAGAGAGAGATAGCTATCTCTGCATACATGCTTTTATGTGATAGAGGCTTACAGGAAGGCAAATGAGCAAAGGACATTCCTGAGGAGGCAATAAGGTTTATGAATTGGTGACTGGTTAAGGAGTTAGCTTTGGGAAGTATACTTTTTTCTCCTTTCATGCATGGTTAGTGAAGAAAGTAGGCCAGATGCCACTGCCATAATGCAAGTAGAGAGGAGAGGCACAGTCAAGACTGAGGAAATATCTCTATGAAGTAGAAGACAGAGCCAAAGTAGTGACTGGCATAATAAGCATACTCATCTGGTTTTAGCTTATCAGTGATTTTGGGGTTCTATTTCCCAGGAATACTTTTTGCAAATCCGCTTTGAGAACTCAAATCTTAGTTCCACCTTTGAGGCCTTCCTTCTTATTACCTTTTTTTTTTTTATGTTGCCTGGGATTTACTCACTGTCCTTATTTTACCTAGGAGAGGAAAGATTTTTGCTCATCATTAAGACCAATACCTCGCTGGGGATTTAGCTCAGCAGCATAAGTGCCTGCCTGGCACGTGTGAGGTCATGAGTTCAATCCCTGGTACCAAAAGGGAAAAAAAAAAAAAAGACCAATACCTCCCCTTTGTAGAGGCATTAAAGACTGTATGGAGAGTCTCTTTCTCTTGTAACTTTTTGCTCATCTTCTAGGAAATGTCATCTCTTCCTGTTGAATAAATACAGAGCTGATCCTCAAAACAGGAACAAAAGCCACCTTTTATATCTTGGAACTTAAGTACTACCATTTGTCATTCTATTTAAAATCTTTCAAAAGGGTTTCTTTCTGTTTAGTGACCTTTCCTATTTCTTTGCATCCTCTCACTGCATAGCACCTTTTCAACTGTATTCATGAATTTCTAAAGGATTAAGACTATATCTCATGCAGTCCTAGGGATTTTCTGCAGTCCTCATTCCTGCACTTATTCCAATAAGTACTTATTCTCAACCACATTTCAGTGTGCTAGAAGTACTGCAATAAGTAAAACACTTTTCTACCTTTTTGAAATTTATTTTCTCAAGCAGTAAGAATGTTAAATGGTGTGTGTATATGTGTGTGTGTGTGTGTGTGTGTACCAGCAAGTACAAGGAAAAAAATTATGCAGGACAGGGATAGACAGTTTTGAAGTAGAGGAAACTGCTAATTTAGGTAGTGATGGAGGGACCTTTAAATGAGATCTGAAGGAGGTGAAGAGGTGTGAGTCATAAAACTATCTGGGGAAGAACATTCTAAGCAGGAAGAAAAGTAAATGCAAAATTCCTGAGGTAGGAGTGTGCCTAATGTTTTTAAAGATCCTGAGGAGGCTGGCACTCCCTTTTTTTTTTTTTTTAATAACCTGGCAGTGGCATTTGGCATCCTTCATTCCCCTGTACATTTGCAAGTATTCTTCGTCCTTTGCCATTGGAGACCAGGATTCTGGAATGTCTGTATTCTAGAAGGACCTGCTTTTGGCCTTTTCCATCTCTTTCTTTTGATTTCTATGCTTTTTTTTTTTTATGCCTACCTTTTAGTCTTTTTCCTCTAAAAAAGGCTCTTTCATTGCCTAACCTCGTTCCCCCTACACACAGTGTATTACCACTTGAATTGTTTTACTTCTGTTTACAAGACGGGTCAACTTGTGTATCACAATAGGCCCAAAATTTAACATGTTTAACATGTAAGTAGTTTATTGCTCTGAATCCACCCCTCTAAAAGCCCTAATAATCTAATTTCTATTTTCCATTTCCATTTCTTAGCTTAACTATTCAAATAGATGCCAAACGTAGAAAACTCAGTCATCTGTGAGTCTATTCTCCCTTACCCTCCACTTCTAACTAGTTGTCCTATGAACTTTTATTCTATATCCTCTGTACATCTATCGACTTTATCCATACCACTGTCATAGTAAACACACATGCCTGAGCATGCTATACCTGGAATCTAGAATGTTCTCAACTGTTAGAAACAAGTTCAAATTTTACCTCCTTTATGTAGTGATTTGTTCCCATCCCCAGGCAAGTTAATTATATTTTTCATTGTATACATATCTCTTCCAAAGTTTCCACAGTGATAGAGTGATGAGTGTCTTTAAGACTGTAATCTCCAAGTTACTTTCTTCCCATCGGGAGAGTAAGGGCTCCACCTGACCCCAGCTTTTGTCTCTTCTTTATTTTCTCACCCTCTTATGGTCCTTCACTCGAAAGACCCTTAAGAGCCACATGGGTCATGCCATATGGTATCCAAACAGGGACCAGTAAGAGATTAGAGGCTGAGGGGACACTTCTAATTTGTGCACAACTAGGGAGAGAAGTGCATTGGTATAGGTCAGTATTCATCACTGGAGTATATTGACGTTGCCTTCATCAAGTGTAAAGAGTGGGGTATTGAAATAAACTTTATTTTCTAGGACCACAGTTATAAATGGGCTTGTGAGAAACCCCCTCCCCTGGGGGCAGGGGAAGAATTGTAAGCTCCCTGAAGGCCAGAATGAAGTCTCATTAATCAGTGTTCCTAGTACTTTCTTTTATTTCCCTATATTGGGCGAGTAGAAAAAAGAGCAGACAGTTAAATTTGGATAATGAGTAAGGCATTACAACACATTGAGTATGAAGGCAAAAAATTAAAAATTCTCAAGATGCGCATTTCTTCATCAATAGCATTCATGCAGAACACTGTAGTAAAATCCCTGAGAGAAGCTGGAATTAATATTTTTTCATGTGTACTTGAATCCTGAGTGCTCTCATTCTGCTGACACCCTAGAACAATTGTTGGCTGAATCTTTAGCCAGTGGTTGGCAGGCAGACCCGGGACCCACCTAATGAAGGCCTGTGGCAGGCTGAACTCCATTGTTGTCTAGACTGAAGGCAAAGACCATCTGATTTAGATCAAAATTAAAATTATAATTATATAAATACAAATTTTATTGTAGGTGTTTGTGTTGAATAGCACTATTCTCATTTTTGTTTCTAAACTTAGAAACAATTTTTTTTTCTTGTTGAGGGTAATTACTTAGAAAAATGTCTTTTAAGATTATTAGGCAGCTGAAATATTTGAGGAAACTAAAAAATCTTTGGCAGATTTACAGTATAGATTCTAGAATGGAAAGAAGCTGAGAATTGAGAGGGAAGAGAAACATGATTTTTAAAAATTGTATATAACTGTAAGAAGTTTAAATGTGAAGACTTTGAATTAGTTTAGCAAGTTGTATCATCCTCATTTGGAAAGCAAAGAATTATGCTTTGAAAAGAATTGTCAAGTAAAAATAATAGTTGAATCAGTAAAATAATTGTGACAGAAATGATTTGCCTTAAGGTTTAATGATATCAAAAGCTGTCATCTCCATGTTCTCATTTTATTTTATCTCAGACCAGTGTTCTAATTTTATAGTACTTTTGTGAATCTCTAAAATGTTTTAAGGACATTTGTGATATTTTAATGAACACTCACAGGTCAGTGCTGTTAATGGCTGTGCAGAATGAAATTCATATTAGTTATAGAATGAATTATGATTTTATTCACTTCATAGTGTTAGTTCATTTTGATCCATAGAAAATATCATTGAAAATTACAACAAAAATAAATGAAGTAAGTCAAGCAAGGTACGACATTGATAGTCCTAGCACTTGGGAGGCTGAGGAAGAAGGATTGCTGTGAGTTCAAGGCTAGCCTACACTTCCTAGTGAAATCTTGCCTCAAAAAAAAGGAACGATCAAAAGACAAAATGTGTTTTTCATATATCTGAACACTTTCAGCTTGTCAATTATTGTGTCTTCTGCCAAACTGAGAGACAGTTTATGTGTGAAATGAGGAGAGGTCTCCTCTGATTTAAGATGCTGGCTGTTACTGTGAGGTTGGGTGGCTGAGGTGGAGCAAGTGGGATCAAATTGCAGTCAAAACCTAGAAAAGGTGAAATTAGCCAGGTGCATGCCTGTAAGCCAAGCACTGTAGAGGCTGAGGCAGGAGGATCATTGTAAGTTCGATACCAGCCTAAGTTAAAAAGTGAGCTCAAGGCCAAGCTGAACTGCAGGGCGAGGCCCTGACTCAAAAAGACCTCCCAAAAAAGAAAAGGCTAAACTGTCCTAAAATGCTGACAGTGTTACAAATGCAGAGCCTTACAAGTTAATGTTAAGGTCCTAATGAAAAATGCTGTGTTTACTCAGTCATGCACCTAAGGCAGGGAACAAACTTAAAATATTGCTTACTTGCAGTCTGTTTGCTTGGTTCAGAGGTTCTGAACATTTTTCAGCCTTTCATATCTGTTTGATTAATCGTTAGTGGAATGCTCCTTTAAACTGTTGTTTTGAATATGGATTAAAATATAGAATGAGGTGAACAAATAACATTATAATTATGAGGCTCTTGCTTTCTTGTTGATCAGCTTCTTACAACATTTTATCATGTGAACCTACAGTACCGTAAGGTGGTTTTACTTGGTGTGTTTTTTCTGACTCACTCTCGAGCCTGCCTTTTATAAGGACTCAGGATGGCAGGTGACAGATACTCTTGGACGTACATTCCATTTAACAAGTATGTGAACCAGCATGTTTGGAAGGCAGGGTGAGTTGGCACATTGACATAAAAGCTTTTTGGAATCTGGGCTGAGCATAAGGTGAACTGGCACCATGCTCTTCACTGTAGCAGCTTAATTTTTCCTCATGTGGAGTAGACATGAATGTGTTTGCTTTACATGAAACTTAATTATGAGCAGGTAAAATGAACCTTTCCCAGTGTGTAATGTCTGCAAAGAATGTCCGTATTTTGTTTTAATACATGGTAAGACTTCATGTTTTACCATGAAGGGATCACACTGCGCTTCTCTTTGAATTGTGGCAACATGTTACTGTCTCTTTTGGTCTTCTTAACACTTTGAAATAATTCGACAGTGTTGTTGATTAACACATACAGAAATGATGAGGTCTGAGCTGGGCATAGAGGCACATGGTCTGTACTTGCAGCACTCTGGGAAGTTGAGGCAGGAAGATTGCATGTTCAAGCCCAGCTGGGCAGTGGGGAAGTGATCTATATAGGTGTGACTTGTTTAAAATATTATCCATTAGCTCTGCAGTAGTAAAAGATAAATAAACACAATCCGTCCTTTCATTTGCCTCTACTTAGCTCTCTTTTCAGTTTGTCACCCTAACCTCCAGTCACAGTAAACTCCTTAGAATCCGATACCTTCCTAAACACACACACACACACACACACACACACACACACACACTTCACATAGTCATATTTTAAGTCCTCTTTAGAGGGTACACTTCTTCTAGGAAACATCCCCCAGTTACCTCATTGGCCCTCATCTCTAATCATTCTGGGTGAATTAGTTTTGCTCCAGGTGCCTATTTGTGCTACACTTGTTTTCCCTTTGCAGCATTCTCTACACAGCTTTGTTTAGGTTGCAGTGACTGTTCACAGTGAATTATAAACTACACAAAAGAACAGAAGCCATCAGTTTTGTTCACAAATGTTTCCCTGGTGTCCAGCATAGAGTCTGTCATGTAATAGCTTATCAGTTCATCTATGTTATTTTAAAATGATGCTACTTACTGTTTTCTATTTTGTTTTCAGATTCCGCAATGTGAGGACAAAAGGAACCATGCTGAGAAACTCATCTCTCTTGCAACACTGGAAGATCCCAAAAAACCAAATGACCTTTCTGGTTTTACTTCAGATAGCAAAGTGGGAGAAAGTGACAGACAACCAAAAGAAGGCTTTTTTCACTTTCTTGGTAACTTGTTCAATATCTCAGGAAAATCATCTCTTGGTGAAGTTAAGCAGTCTTCTTTCAGAGACCATGATAAAACTGAGCAAGATTCACAGACTCACTGTGACAGTCATGTGAAGGATATCAAAAGGGAGAGGACACTCTGCAGTGGCTCACTGGGAATCCAGGTCCTTCCAACAGAAGAACAAGAGTCTAAGTCAGATGAATTCTCAGATACCTTTTCTTTGGACACAACACAAGACAGTGAACAGGAAAACACTGATTTGCTGAAGTAAGTTTAATATTTAAATGAGCCAAAAGGAACTGGACTTTGGAGCTTAGCTCTTTAGTCTAATTTCTAATCCTTATTAATTGGAGGGACTGGGAAAAAATTATTATATAATGTATGTCTTCCAGGGCATATACTTTGGAGACTTGTTTTAGAAATTTAATTGGAATATGTATAGAATATTTCTGATGATGTACAAAGGTGTTCAGTAAAATAGTATTCATAATATTAGGAAACACCTAACAACAGAAAAATGACCAATTTGTACATCCATAATATGGAGTTGTTTAAAATAATGGTATCACAGTTATTGGCATTACTTGGAAATCATTAGAAATATAGGTCAGTATCTCTGAAAATGAGGCCCAGCAGTCTCACAGTTTCTCCAGGTGGCTTTGTGGTCACTTTCACTTGAGATCCAATGTTGTCAAGTAAATTAAAATAAAGTAGAAAATTGGGTGGAATGACAAGTTAATGTTTTTTTCTCTTTTTGTTTTATAAGGTTTGTTTATTTGGTAGTGAATGTTAGATAATGACAAAGGATACTGTTCTTCCTAATTCTTGTTAGTAAAAGCCCACTTTGTTAATAGAATCAGTGGTAGCAAATTGCTACAGCAGGTTATTTGTGTCATTGAAAGCTCTAAAAGGTTTGCCATCACTGGAATTGCTTTGTTATGAACTATCTCGGCAAAGAAAGGTGATTCTTAAGGAAGAAGGGAAAAGACAACTGGATTCTTAATTTGACTGAGATATGGATTTCCTTCAAACCTGGCTTTGGAAATCCCCACAACTTGTCAGACTTCAGATTATACTTTTAGTAATGTATTATTCACAAATATCAATTTAAGAATTATAATTTAAAAATTGAATACTATTTTGGCAGCAGTTTATTTTGACATTTAAATTTAAGGACTGGTCACAGCTGATTTTACATGTTACTTAAATAATTGTTTAGAGAACTATTTACTAATTATTAGAATATGCATTTTAAGTATTTACTTGATTTGGTTTTATGATATGAATTTACTAAAAAGGATATTTTAAAATTTGTTATTCAAATCATTAGTATACTAAATGTGAAATGTTATTTAAAAATTAGAGCTTGTATTTTTAAAATCACCTGAATTGTTTCACATATAAAAATTTCAAATTTTTTATGTATAGGGAGGGAAGAGTGAATTAACTAAAGTTTTGAATTGCCTTTCTCATGGAAAAATGACACTGCTTTTTTTCTTTCATAGGGCTTTATAATCAGAGAGTATTTAAAAAATTGACAGTTTTACACAAATTAATAATCTGCACTGATAACATTGTTCATTAACATGCTATCATTTTTTTGTGGTTACTGTCAATAGTAACCACAAATTTAAACCTGTTATTCAAACTGAATTGAATCATCACCAAAATGCAGTATAAATTATTTCATCTTAATTAAAAATAATCTTTTTAATTGTATTTATGTGTAATTCATTATGTAAATCTTATATTTAATAATAAAATCCAATAGGTACGTAAGTTAGATTGCTTTCAATATATTAACTCGTACTTTTTGGAAAACTTATATAGGAAGCTAATTTATTATTTATATTTTTTACAAGCTCATATGCAACATAATGTGATGCTTTTTTGTCAAAGCTCTCCTTAAAATTGTAGATTTTCCAAGATTTTCTTTAAGTAGAAAAATTAAAAGCCTTCCACAGTGAGAGAAAATACTTAACTATAAAATTTGAAAGGAAATAAATGTTTTGTTTTGTTTTTTGAGATAGGGTCTCACTATGTAATTCAGGTTGCCTTGACCTCACTGTATAGTTCAGACTACTATCAAACTCATGGCAGTCTTCCTGCCTCGGTGTCCCAAGCGCTAGGATTACAGGTATGTGCCACCATGCCTGGCTCAAAAGGAAATCCTAATGCTAAAAAAACCCCCAAAAAACCTTAATCATATTTTCCTAAAAATGGATAATGTTTCCTCCAAAGCTAGTAATTATTTGCAGGTGGCTGTTACAAAATTTTCTTTGACAAATGACACATTTCTGGCTGCCTTTGTAACATGAAGTGTATCAGATTTATCCAGTTCAGAATACGGCCATATTATAAAGAGGTTTAGTAAGCTGTCACATGAAAAATAATTGTATCTTGGGCTGCCAGCCCTAAAAACTTTTCAGGTTTTCAAAACATATGCCTATTTGCTTACATATTTGCAATTTCTAAGAATTTTTTGAAATTGTTTAATATTTCATAAGTACATTTTTTCTTACTATTATTTGGATCACACAACTTTCAGATACAGAAAAGCTATATATAATTGCACAGCACATGAAATAAATACTCCCCTTTCTTTACTGAGCTTGTGAAAAATTTATCTTTTGATTTCCCATCTTAAGCTGACTTCTACAATTATATATTTTTAGCATTTTATTTTAAACATTTAAAAAATGACAGTTTTATGTTCTTAATATTATTCAGTTATGGTAACCTATAAAAGGGTAGTACAGAATATTGACAATGTTGGCATGACTAATCTTTTAAAAAGTTGTAGTGTAGCTCCTTAGTAACTGCAGGGACTAATTATAAAACATGAAGCTGAGCTTATAACTTTGAGGTTCAGTGTTTTAAAAACGCTAATTGTGTAACAAAATGCATATTTTAGTTACAGATATGACATTTCTATGTAGGATGCTGCAGAAGATTTATCTGCCTAGACATTTAAACTAGTATGTATAAATCTATTTAATTGTAGTTGAAAGTATTCAGAAAACCTGAAAAAATGTAAAACATTAATTCTTGTCTCCATATTCTAAAACTACAAGAAGCATTATTATAGTAAGTTGAAATTTAGTGGACTTTTTCTTGTGATTTGTTTTATTTGAGTCTTGTCAGATCAGATTTGCAATGGCTCAGGAAAAGATGCTGTGAGATCTAGTGAAGAGGGAGTTGGCAGTAAGAGGACCTAAAGTTACTACACCTAAATAATAAAATTATAATCCTTATTTCTGTTTCATATTTTATTAGACAGTGTGAAGATTTTTGGGGTATTCATGTCTTCACAATTATATTAGTGAAGTTTAGGGAAGAAAATTGTAGCCTATTGATAAAATCTCTTGCTTTTATTCAGATCGTCTCAATAATGTTCTGAAAGATGCTTACATTTTCTGAATGATCTGTGTATTTTGCTATATAATTTCACTAATCACTGTAGTTTTCCCATGTATATTTTTGCATTCATATGTATTTTCATAGGAAGGGTATCCAACTTTTGACTCAGTTTAAGCCTTTAACCAACCAGAAACTCATGCAGCAGCTAAAATCACTTTTGCAAGGCAAAGCTTTTCTCTTAACATATCTCCTTTAGCTGCTTTACAGTTGACAGTAAAAAATAAATGTAATAGTTTTTTTTTTTTTTTACAACTGTGGTTTGCTAGGATTTTATAGGCTAGTAATATGGTTTTAAATGAATTATTTCAGCTTAAATTCAAGTAGTACTTGAAGTTTTTATATGTAAAAGGAGATTTACCTTGTTTTATCATTTAGGCAGGTCTAGCATTCTTAATGTCACTGCTTTAAAAGTGAGGATAAAATGTGTGTTTTTATAGTAAGAAATGAGTTTCTTATTCATGGGGACTATGTAGTAACTTTTTGGTTAATGGTATGTTTAATCAGAAAAAGTCAAGTAGAATACTCATCCAGACTTACTACCTGTATTTTTAAAATCAAGATTCTAAAGTATACCCTTAGAATTTAAAATGCTTTGATTTCAACTATAAGAATGTAAATATTAGTCTAAAATAGGTTACTCAGTATCATTGCTTTATTTAGGCATTAATTCACAGAAAGGTTTTAAACATATACCATTTTTTGAATCTCACTGGGGGCATTTAAATATATAAATATGATTAAAACAGTGCTTTCTCTTAGGGGTAGGGAGAAAAATAACTGCTTAGATATTTGTAATTTACTGTGTTAAGTGTTGTGTCCTGTACACTCATATATCAGACTAAAAATCCATTTTACGAGACGGGCCAGCTTTGTGAAGAACATTTGTGAGCTGAGTCTCACAGGTTAAGATTAAGGTCAGTTTCTCTGTGGTGCTAGAATAAAAGGGCAAGGCATGGGTTGCACAGCAACATGGTTTATATGAGAACCCCCAGAAGTAGATTTCTTTAAAGGAAGTTGGATACTTAGAGTGTTAGGAAGTATATACTGGGGTTGGTTCTGTACTCCTTGTAGAAATCTTTTTTGCTTTCTGCATTTACCCAAGCAATTTAATACTCATTAAACTAGTTGAATATTTGAAAAATTTAACATAAGAGATTTAAAAACCAATTCTGTCTTTTGATTAAGTTAATAAATATATACTGTTTACTATGGAATGGACATTTTACCAGGCATTTTTCTTTGAAATTTCTTCAACTAATGTGCTAAAAGTTGCTGTTCAAACTCAAATGTAAAAGTAAAAAACAGAAACTTGCTATGATGCTCTGAAGTGGTAGAGAAATTACAGTGGTATATCTGTACTTGGATGGTACTGATCTGAGGAACAAATCCAGTGGATTTTTTAGTTAGATGCTTTGAAATAAAAACTAGAATCTAAGTGTTGAAACTGTCATCATGTTCTTTCTCTGTTGTCCACACAGAGAGATATGTAAGCAGGTATGAAGGAATGATTCTAAGGAGGGCAGTTATTCATGTTACCTTGACATTCACATACTGCTAGACAAATCTTTATTATTTTTAATAAAGATAAATTTCAAGCATTCTAGAATTTCTTTTGCAAATCACCACATGTGAAGGAAAATGATATATGAAAGATATTCTTTACCATAATTGCTGGGATTATATTTCCTGATATTCTCATGCTATTTCTTTTCATAGACAAATTGATGGTAAACCAGAGAGGCCTTCAGTAACATATGCAACATATCAAGGGCCCAGACAAATTAGGAAATACTTAAAGCAACAGATCATGTTGGAAACTGCAAATTCCTTAGACAGAGAAAATGAAAGTTCTTACTCTAATACAGACACGTGCATCGACCCTGGAAGCAAAATGGAGGTTGGGATAGCACCACTGTCATCAGCTAACATAGACATATCCATGGAAACCTGTTTGCTTGGAGATGCATTAGAAGACTGTAATTACAGCAAAATAAATCTCAACACAGAAATCCATTTGACATACAACCCAGAACTTAGGAATATTGCCACTCTTAAGGATGTTTTAAATAAAAATGATCCTAGGGCACCTGAGAGAAGTCAGTCATCCTCTTCTGTATCTGACTCGAGCTATACTGTTGGAGAATCTGCATTAAAGCACCATTTAAATTGCACATCGGTTTCTCAGACTGACAGAAATTTGGTGTGTTCAGCATCATTTACAGGAAGTAAGGGTAGCAAAGTTCATTGCAGTGCAGAATTTCAAAGGAAAACCTCAACAGAAAATATTGTGAGGAAAAACTGCTCTCTGATGAATGATGGGACATTGTTGCAAAAAGAAGAGCACGTTGATCCTCAGAGACCTGCTGTTTCTGATTTCTCTTGTAGTATATTTGATGAGAGTGACACTACCAGACTGGAAACTACAAATTTGTCAACTCTGAATAAATCAATTAGGAATGAAGATTTGCAGTTGCCAGAGAATGAGTGTTCTGACAAGCACACTATAGATAACTCAGCAATGCAGGCTGCCAGTGATGCCAGCACTCTTGCTCTCCAGGGGCATCCTGTGACAGACACAGAACTTACAAATGAAGGAAAGAGGTGGTCTTCCCAAGACTCACAGAATTTGGCCATTACAGAAATAAAGCAAGAAACAGAAAGTGACTCAACTGGTGAATCCATGATTCCAAATCATATAAAAACTCTAGAAGACAGAATTGAGTCATTATCCAAAGATAGTGACCAATTGTTTCAAATAGAAATGAAAAAGCTTGATTATGGGCCACATGACAAGACTCATATTACAAACCAAATGAATCACAGTGATCTTGCATCTGTAAAAGCACCTAAACTGAATGATTCTCATGATTCTCAACCTCCTCTATACTCTGATAATTTTCAACAAGCCAGAGTGTCACCTGGTGATAAAACATCTCTTGGTCTTGATTGTAAAAAATCAAATTTTCATACTTTATCTTCTGCCTTTGTTTCTGGAATTAGCATGGTGAGTAACCTGGATCTCCCTGTTTTAAAGAATGAAGGGTCTTCTATGCCTGTTAAAACTGAAAATGCCAACATTGTTCTTTCCCATCATCTTAGTAAGTGTTCAGAAAAAAATGTGGCGAATAATGTTGAAACTTCAGATAGGAAGAGTCCTTCTCCCTTTCACCTTGAACATGCATCTAAAATTCTTGAATCCAAGGAAGTTCTGCCTGATAGTGAAAAATTCCAATTTCCTTTGGGTCCTGAAACCTGTGAGACTCACTCACCTGGGATGGACCCACTGAGCTTTGAGACTGGAAACTCCTCTAAGGATCATAGCTGTGTTTCATTAGTGCCTTCGAACATTTCAATAACTGAGAACATCATAGAGAAATCTGGTTCTCTTTCTATGGGAACCAAAACTGATAACACTGCTCAGCTTTCATCAAAAGCTGAGATTGATGGTCAGAACAGAGCTCCTCTTGTTTCACATTATGGAAAAGGAAAATCTATATCTTTGTCTGAGGTATCTGTTTCCCAGGTGGAGCCCAAAGACATTTTTCAGGATAAAATTTCTTCTTCTGTGTTAGAAACTAGAGATGAGCCAGCAAAACCCATTTTATCAGAATTAACTTCTCCAGAGTTTAAACAGGACAAAATTTATCAATTCATGGAGTGTAAGAAGAAACATTCAGATGCTGGTTTTGAAGACAATTGTCAGGCTGAGGTGTCTTCTGCTTTCAAACATCAACACATACGAGAAACAGAGGGAGACACCTTAGATGATCCTCCTTCTCTTCTCAAAAATAATCTACTTGGAATTTTATCTCCTGATCAAAAGGAGGAAGTCACTAGGAATATGGCTCAAAGTTGTGATGCTAATCCTTGTATGATACATCACTCTTTGGATATCTGTGGGACTAAAAAGTGCTCTGGTCTCTCAGAAAAGGCAGAACTTGACTTAACTAAAATTTCTTCAGAGTTCCAAAGAACACAAGTAAATTCACCTTTTCTGGGTTCCAGTATCAATTTGAAAGGTAGTATGTTTACATTTGATGATTCTGACTTGCTTAATATGTCTTCTGAATTGAGAGCAGAAAGAAAACCCTTATCTTACAAGAAGAGAGAAAACATTCATTTTCTGAGTGGTGGGATTGATAGTGCATCTTCTCCTCATCACTCAGAGGAAGTTAGCATGGTTATGAATTCACATAGTACTTCAAAAAATGTCAATTCTGTGCAAGCTCCCATAGATCTCAAACATGAGGATGCCTCTACAAATAAGTCCCTGGACTCCAATAACTCTTATTTGGAACTAGAGACACTTACGCCAACTGGGGCAGGAAATGTTGAGATTCATATTGGTAGAGTACTTCCTGATTTCTCAAACACTGCTCAGTTTGACAAACCCCTGGAAGCAGGGATGGAAGCAGTTGCTGGAGCCTCCGTGTCAGTTAACAGCTCAAATCAGCAGTGTTCTGAATCATCTGCTGAGCATACAGAAGCAAGGAGAAGCACACATGACCAAGTTTTGGACCTGAAAAGTGATTTACTCAAAAAGGCTGATACATTTATTGAAGAGGTTTTTCATTCTGTCAGGGAAGAACTAAAATCTAAACAAACAGTTGGTATTTGCCAGAAACATATAACCATAGATGGTGTAATGAATCCAAGTACCCAAAAAAAAGACATCCCTGAGAAAAACCCATCAGAAGTGGCATTAACAGAAATCCAACAGAAAGACTGTTTGAAAGATCAGGGCATGGAAAACATGTCAGAAGTTGAAGAAGAGAAGGACTGTGTTTCATCTGCTGTTGGTGAGACAAGTCTCCTTTTTTATTCTGATAGAATGAATGTGTCTTGTCTGTTAGAAGATCAAGCAAGAGAGTTAGTCAATAAGGTTATTTGTTCAGCCCAAGAAACTTTGAGATTTGCTGCTTTTGAAGATACTGACAATACTTCAGATTCTGAACTTCAGGTTAGCACTTCAAAAATTCTGAAAAGTGATAGTGTTAAACCACATGATATAGTTAGGGAGTTCTTGGTATCAGAAAAAGCAATAAATCAAAGCATGTGTGAAATTAGAGAAAATAAAATATTGAGTAGATTCTTGTCCATAGGTAACTTAGTTAGTGGCACAGAATCAACTAAAGGAAGAGAAGTTGTTCTTTACCAAAAATCCTCAATTTCTGGAAAAGGAGCTGGACAATCTGATAGTATAAAATTGCAGAAATCAGGTACTATTTTACTGGGTGAAGATATGTCCAATGAAGTGTTAGATGACAGGATAAAAACACAGTTATTTGTTAATAAGAACTACAAGGAGACAACAGAAATAGAGGATATGGATAATCACACAACTGGGACAGATGATACAGGAACTCTTACGTTAAATTTCAGATGGCCTTCATTTGGGAATGATGACATGCATGCACCCAGTACATCCAAAAGCAGTTTGTCTGATAGTCATGTATGTGTATCTGAAAGAAGCTTGCCAGGACATAGTAAAAGCACACCCCTTGTACTGTCAGAAATAGGGAAAGTACACAAAAAGGATACTGAAGTAAATATAGGAAAAATTGACCATATACCTTTCATGTTAGAAATGGCAAAAACAAACAAAAAGGATGCTCAACTGAACATTGTCAAGCATGAGGTAGTCCCTCCTATGTTAGACACACAAAAAGCTTGTAAAAAGAAAGCTGAATTTAATATTACAGAAGTTGAGTCAGAATCTCACATTTTTAGAACAGAAGAAGCATACCAAATGGATGCTGAGCATTGTATTGAAAAACTGGAGAGACTACCTGTCACTTCAGGAATGGAAAAAGCTTACCAAGTGAAGAATACTGAAGGGACTACTGGGAGAACCGAGGTGATGATGCCTGTTGTGTCAGAAATAAAAAATAACCACCAAAAGGATGCTGAAGGGGATATTGTAAAGAGTGAAGTGACACCTGTTACAAGAGAATTGGAAAATAATTACCAAAAGCATGCTGAAGGGGATGTTGGCAAGACTGCAGTAACATCTGTTACATCAGAAGTAGAAAATACCTACCAAAAAGATGCCAAAGGGATTACTGAAAAGGCTAAAGTAGTATCTGTTACATCAGAAATAGAAGGTGTTTATCAAAAGGATGGTGAAGGGGGTATTGCAAAGACTGAGGTGACACCTATTGGATTAGAAATGGAAAATATTTACCCAGAGAATGCTGAAAAAGATAGTGAAAAAACTGAAGTGACACCTATTACTTTAGATGTAGTAAATTACCAGAAGGATGCTGAGAGACTTTTTGGAAAGAGTGGGAGCCCAGTGCTGGAAATAGGAACTACTTACCAAGAAGATGCAGAAGAGGTTACTAGGAATACTGCAGTAGTACCTTTTGTATTAGATGTGAGAGAAACACACCAAAGAGCAGCACATATCTTTGTAGAGATAGAAAAAAATTGCAGGAGAGATGCTGAAGAGACCAATGGAACATTTGTGTCCATACCTTCTAAGATGGGAATGGAAATAACATCCCCAGAAGATCCTGATGAAAATATTGGGAGATGTGAAGTATTACCCACAGTAGACATTGAGAAAACACATGGAACAAAACTGAAATTGACCTCTACGCAAGTAGAGGCCATGCCTTCCATATTTGAAACTGAAAAGCTACCTCAAGAGCATGCTGAAGGGAGTGTTGGAGAAACGGAGGAAGAACTCACTGAAATAAAGGAAGGCTTGATACTGCATGTGGATAGACTTGCATCACACTTTAGAGGGTATGAGTCACCTACATTAAGTAAGGATTATGAGGGCTACCCTGCCTTAGCAGTTCCAGAATTTCAAACGGAAGATACAACAGTAAGGCTCAATGAAATGATGTCTGTATCTGTAGTATATGATAAAAGGAGAGAGCAAGATTATAGCAATGGAAAGGAAGAATCTAATTTAGCCTTTGTTTCTCAGGAAGAACAAGAAAATTCTTCCTTTACTATACTGTATGAGGAACCCCTTCAAGATGAGAAGTACACTCCTGTAGAAGTAAGAGGAACACGATCTGTCTTGTTTCCTGATATGTCTTCTGATAGCTTGCCTGTTCTGGCATGTGAAAGGTCTGAGAGTAGAACTGACCTTGTTCAGTGTTTTGAGAAAGATACTAAATTAAGTGAAGCATATGATAGCGATAGTTCAGAAATGTTCTTATCAGTGGAGGCTAAAAGGTACAAAATTTATCCCTTGGCTTTGAGTCCCATTTATGAGGATGATAGCTCACAGGAGGATGTTCTGTCCAATGAGGTCTCACCTGGTCACCATGGCTCCACAAAATCAAGAGAAAATGCAAACCAGTCTTCTTCTGTCTTATCGCTTCTCCAGTCAGTATCAGAGCGTTTAAAGATGAATTTTGATGAAGGTGATAGACAGGTGACTGAAGAGGAGGAAGAGGAGGAGGAAGAAACATTGCCTGAAGGTCTTGGAGCTCAAAATAGGGAACATGTTACCTTCCATGTGCCAGATCCTTCCATCACATTTTACCCTGATGATGGTGATGACCAGGAATGCATTGAAATTTCTAAGAATGCATGTGCAATATCAAATGAACCTATCACCTCCAATCTGCAAATTAGTCTGTGGCCAGAAAAATCTTCATTGCTACAAAAATCTGACCTTACTTCTAAACTGCATTCTTCTTTAAAGAGTGTTTATCGTCAGTATTTGCAGACTTCTCAAACTTATTCCTCAGAAAAAGGAGCCAGATTTGGTGGAATTTTTCAGAAACCAGTCTCAAAATACTTCCATGTTCAAGACAGTCCAGACAGATTAAGCCCATTTATAGAGGTAAGTTATTTTGATTATTAACTAGTGAAATACAGCTTTGGATCATGAAATTATTTAAAATCTTTTAAAAATTAATGTTCTGGGGTTGTACAAAGTTTGTTTTTTTAAAAATCAAGTTCTTTGATATCTATCAGAATTCATGTGCCTTAGCTGAATCATTACACTGAGAAAACAAAACTGCTTGCTCAGATTTTCAAAAGCTTAGCAGAAAAGTCTGTTATTTCACTGTTTTTAACTAGTATTTTTCAGACTAAAGTGATAACACTGCAAAATTCTAAAGGTAGTGTATGTGTAAGAGTTATACTTTCCGTTTAGGTTATGTATCTCATGAAAATAACTTCCATATATTTGCTTGACTTGTCATATAAAGCAGGGTGATAAGCTGCCTGATTTGAAGAAAACTGCAAATTCAGGGTTTTTTTTCTTTTTTTCGTTTAGAAACATTTAAGTTTATACGAGTAGAATATCCGTTAAACATGGGCCCTTTCCTTTCTGGCATTCCCAAGATCATGGAATTTTTTGAGGATTCTCAAACCTTGTATCTTGATCTTGAACAGCCTTAGTAGTAAACAGTAATAATACTTGAATAAAATAAAATCATTTTAGAAAAAATTAACATTTAAAATAAAGTTTCTTTCATGATGCTTGTTGCCTACAAAATCAAGTGGAACTTCTCTGTGATTATAAAGCCCTCGAGTTTTGTTTGGTCTAACTTTGCCTCCCCACTCTCTGGTTACACATTCTGTATTTCTTACCATTGTACTTTGTTCTAGTGTCCCCATTCCAACCTGCCGCTTTTTGTTTTATTCATTTAACTACTATTTTTTAAAATCCTTTCATTACTACTTCCTTGAAGAAACCTTTTCTAAACCACCTTCTCCTATCACCTCACCTCCGTGCTAGTCTCATTTTTATAACTTGGCATTTTCTCTTTATTTTACCTGTGGATTTAATTAGTTTTTCCTTTAGAAATTAGTCAAGTATGATCATATGTTTCCCCTGCATCAATATATCTTAAAGGGCAGTGATACTATATTACTTACCTGCTTATTTGCCTTCTGTGCTTTATATGTAGAGAAGCATTTTGTTCATAATGGTCACTCAGTAAATTGCATTTATGATTATTAAGAATCATAACTATATCTGTTTCCACTGAAGTTTCTTAAGGCTCATGTTTTCAACTTCTGTTATTTCAGAATGTTGACAAAGAAACTCTGAGATGTAACCCACGACCTGGTAAGGTAAGCATAACTTTCCAAAGCAGACTAAGGTGAAAGCTGCAAAATAAGTTTACTTTTAAGCTTGGTGAGTTTAAGATAAATATTTTTAACTGACTTAGAAAATTATTTTTTAACCCAAAGATTTAATATCTAAAGTAATACTTACTTTTACATAGAGTATTTTTGAATTTTAAATGCATTCTTAAAATTAAAATTATTGTGTCTACCTACTTCTTGTTGCAGATGGTTATCTATGATCTCCATGGAAATAAATGTAAACAAGAGATCTACCGTAACGTTCCTGATGCTACAGCATGGGCTTTCCCAAATGGAGTGCTGATAAAAGTTGTAAGGGGCTGGTAAGTTATTGCTTAAAATTGCACAGCTGATTTTCTAAAAGAGTGTCTTCTAGCATTTATGCTTTTTATTTGTTTATTATTAAAATCATATTTCCTTTCTTTTAGTTATTTAGTAGAATATTTTGTAGCATCATTAGTGTTTTGTATGTTCTTTTTAGTATGTCAGAAACACAAACTGATTTTAATACTTAAAGCCAGCAGTCACAAGACCTGTTATACATAAACTGTATCATCTATGCATTCTCTTTCTGTAGTATTAGAAGGTTAGCCTTAGAAGGTAGACTTAAATGCTTCAGTTGAATGAAACATAACTTTAAAAATGAGTTCAGAATTTGTGGAATGCTAAAGAATATGAGGACCAAATATAGTCATTTGCATAGCTGACATGCTTAAGAAACAAAGAATTCCTTGTGTAATCTAAAAATTAAGGAAAACCTCATTTGTTATTTTGGACCATGGACATGCTTGAATTAGAATTTCTTTGTGTAGTGTTTATTTTAGCACCTGGTCGGTATTCATATTGTAGGCAGTTTGATGTGTTGTGTTCACATGTAGTATTCAGCAAAATTAAGGTGGAAGTGTGACTTGGAATTATTAAATTATTTTTAATGTATATATAACATACATAAAGTTACGCATATGGTAAATACCGTGGTTAACTATTGTGGTATTCTTACTCTGCATTTAAGTTAACCTATGTTACTGTTTTAAACAGCAGTATTGGCTAATATAGGGAGATAGCTCAGTGTAAAATATTTAAGTAGATAAACTGATAATCTAAGTATCATTTGTCTTATGCTTCATTTCTTAGAAATTTAAATATAGCTGATAATTGCACTTATATTTGTTTAGCTGGATTTTATATGAGAAACCACATTTCCAAGGCCAGAAATGTGTGTTAGAAGAAGGAGAAAAGGTGTTAAATCGTGACTGGGTTCTTCACAACAGAAAGTACCCACAAAGAAACTTTGCATTGGGTTCTATCAAACGAGTCCTAAAGGTAACAAAACTGTTAATGTCTTTCTTTTTGTTTTGTTGTTGTTGTGTTAGTGGGTATTGAATCCAAAAATTTCAGACATGCTACCAATGAACTACATTTTTGCCTATTTTTATAATTTTCTTATATAGTAGTACTTAGAAATAGTTGCTAATATTTGTTCTAGTTTCATTAATCTTTATTATCACATTGGTCACTTTGAAATTTATACATGTAAAATATTGGAGTGAATTGTAATTTAGAAGGTTGGATTAATGTGGCCCATAAAATGCCACATGATATATACCACGTTTCCTTTTTTGTCATAGTAGTATACTATCCAGGATCTTTAGAAAGAAAGCTAGTATTTCCAAATATATCTTTTTATAGTTTGGATTGCTTCTCTTTGATATAGCTGAATGTGTTTGTGTGTATATGAGTGTGTTAGGGTACATAAGAGAAAGAAGGTTTAGGAAAGGATGCTAAGGTATTGCTTTTTTGTTTTTTTTTTTTAAACCTGCTATTGATGAAGAAGGTTTCCAATATAATAAAACATTTTGTGAGAGATTCTGTGATGTTTTAGAGGAGGGCTAAATTATTGATAAGGGTAGATCTCAGATAAGGACAGAATTTTCTCTCATATCTCATGTATTCTTAACATTTCTTTTCAGCAGTAACATAATATATGATATAAAGGCAGTCATTCATTTCAGTCTTGGATACATATATTTTTCAAAATACTTTTATATGTTTAAAAAATATGAATGGTTTGAATAAAAAATATGAATGATTCGATGTTATTTAGTATTAGTATCTATAGAAAAAACATTTAGAAAAATTGAAGGTAGCACATAGAAAAACTCAAGTTAATCATAAAGGTATGTGTGTATGTATTTTATATGAATCAAAACTATAAAGAAATGTGTATCAAGCAAATCCTTGTGTTTGCCTTTAAACCTAATATAATAGTGAGCAGGGAATAGAAACATAGGTGAAATAAGGTCCCTTACTCTAAGTTGCAAAATAACGTTTCGCTAGAAACAACTGAGTTACCTGACCATAGCACAAGGGAATTGTTCCACACCCTTAGGGCACACTGCAGAGAGGTACTTCATGGCATAGAGAGTGGCACCTCAACCTGTAGGAGGTGGCGCATGGTTGGAATCTTGAAAAATATGCATTTGTTTGACAAATGTGAAGCAGTTCTGGCAGGGCCATTTTTGTTACATAAGGAGGAGGCACTGGTGGTTCAGTGGTACTGAAGGGCAGATCAAGATGACTGAAATGGAGAGGGCAGTGTCTGCTATTAAAAGATTTTCTGTGACCTTTCAGTTTTCCAAGAGTATTTTACTTACCGGAAATTCCTTGAAATGAATAGTTTGCAGGTGGGACTCTCCTGGGATTGGTATAACCTGTGCTTTTGTTCCTTCCCTGTGAATATCAGGTACTGTGACAAGCCCAGTGGGAAAACAAGACAAAACAAACAAAAAGATTTGGCAGTTATCTACCCTCCCAGCCCCTCTAAAGTCATACAAGAATCAAATCAAGCAAATTTATGCTGGTGATGATAGATATGCAAAAATTTATATAGCCATTATTTGCTTAGAAAATATTTTCTTTATTTAAAAAGAAAAAACAGAAAAAGGGTAGAAATATTACAGAATTTCAAAAAAAATAAGCAGTAAGAAATCACTAGTTGATAAATTGCATATTGTACTTTTAGAAATAGTTGTTCAAGTTACATACAATTATATCTGTTATAGCACTTCCTATTTCCTCTCTTTTTTACAATAATGATTACACATTTTTAAAATTTTATTTAAAGAGGAAAAAAAGCAAAACAAAAAAGGGTAGCAACAATACAGAATTCTAAAAGAAAAAAAAGAGAAAAGAAAAAAAAACAACTAAGAAATCACTAGTTGATAAATTATATTTTGTCATTTTGGAAGTAGTTGTTCAAGTTATAAAGTTAAAGGATACATAGTAGACATTCAAACAGTGAGACTGCAAACAGTTCTGCTCAAAATCCAACAAAGATTCAGCAATATGGTCATCCATTTTACACACTCAAACATACATGCAGTTATATCCCTTAGAGCACTTTTCCTCTCTTTTTTACAATAGCAGTTACACATTTTGGGTTTTATTATTCTTATAGTTCTTATTACTTTTTACACTAGGGACACAATGTGATATTTATTAATATGATTCTTATTTATTTCACTAATGGGGATTGTCTCAAGTCGTCTCCATTTACCTATGAAGGATTCAAGACCATCCTTTTTTATAGCTGAGTAATACTCCATTGTATAAAAATAACACATCTTTTCATCCACCTTGCAGTTGATGGGAATCTTGGTTGTTTTCAAGATTTAGCTATTACAAATTGTGCTGCTATGAACATGGGTACACATATATCACTGTGATATGAACTTTTCGGTTCTTCTGGGAAAATATCCAGGAGGGGAATAGCTGGATTGAATGGGGCTTCCAATCCTAGTCTTCTGAGAATTCTCCATATGGATTTCTATAGTGGTTGCACCAGTCTACATTCCCACCAACAGTGGAGCAGTGCTCCTTTTCCCCCGCAGCCTTGCCACCATGCTTGGTGATAGGTTTGAATCTATTTTCAGTCTTCGTCATGTGGAGAGCCAATTTTTCCAACACCATTTATTAAAGAGGCTATCCTTCCAGTGAACATATTTAGCCCCTTTGTCAAATATCAGGTGGCTGAGTGTCTTTGTAGTTGTGCTTGCGTCTACTAATCTGTTCCATTGATCCTCAGGTCTGTTTCTTTGCCAGTACCATGCTGATTTTATCACTGTGGCTTTGTAGTATAGATTCAAGTCAGGAATTGAGATGCCTCCTGCCTTGCTTTTGTTGCCCAGTGTCACCATTGCTATTCTAGGTTTCTTCTGTTTCCAAATGAATTTTAGGAGTGTTTTCTCTAGATCTGTGAGGTATGTCAATGGTATTTTGATTAGGATTGTGTTAAATCTGTGTAACAATTTTCGGAGTATGGCCATTTTCACAATGTTGGTTCTTCCTAACCAAGAGCAAGGAATATCCTTCCATTTTCAAATATCCACTTCAATCTCCTTTTTAAGCATAGTATAATTTTCAGCATATAGGTCTTTTACATTTTTAGTTAGTTTGATTCCTAAGCATTTCATTTTTTTAGATGTTATTGTAAAGGGCGATATTTCCATAATTTCTCTCGCAGTGAGTTTTTTGTTTGTGTACAGAAATGCTATTGATTTTTGAGCATTGACTTTTATCCAAGTACACTGCTAAACTTGTTTATTACCTCTAGTAGTCTTTTAATGGAGTTTTTTGGGTCTTCTATATAGAGTATCATGTCATCTGCAAATAGTGATAATTTAACTTCTTCCTTTCCTATCTTTACTCCTTTTATTTCTCTCTCTTGTCTGATTGCCCTGGCTAGTGTTTCCAGAACTATATTGAAAAGGAGTGGTGATAATGGACATCCTTGTCTTGTTCCTAATTTTAAAGTGAAAGCTTTCAGTTTTTGTCCATTTAGTATAATGTTGGCTGTTGGTTTGTCATAGATGGCCTTTATAAGGTTGAGATAGACACCGTGTATTCCGAGTTTCTGAAGGGTTTTTATCATGAACATGTGTTGGACTTTATCGAAAGCTGTTTCATCTATTGAGATGACTATGTGGTTTTTGTTTTTGGCTCTGTTGATGTGGTGTATTATATTTATTGATTTGTGTATGTTAAACCATCCCTGCATTGCTGGAACAAACCCCACTTGGTCATGATGTATAATCTTCTTGATGATTTGCTGCATTCTATTTGGCAGTATTTTATTGAGAATCTTTGCATCAGTGTTCATTAATGAGATTGGCCTATACTTCTCCTTTTTGGTTGGATCTTTCTCTGGTTTTGGTATCAGAGTAATGCTTGCCTTCAGGAATGAGTTAGGGAGGATTGCTTTCTTCTCAATTTCATTGAAGAGTTTAAGGATTATTGGCATCAAATCTCTAAATTTCTTGTAGAATTCAGCTGTGAATCCATCAGGACCTGGGTTTTTCATTGTTGGTAAGTTTTTAATTACGTTTTCAATTTCAGTAGCTGATATTGGGTTGTTCAAAATTGCTTTATCTTATTGGTTGAGCTTTGGTAGTTCATATGTTTCTAGAAATCTATCCATTTCATCTGTGTTTTCCACTCTATGTTTGTAGAGATTTTCGAAGTAGGTATCATGATCTTTTGAATTTCCCTGGGATATGTAGTAATTTCGCCCTTATTTGCATGAATTTGGGTTTTTTCTTTCTTTTTCTTGATAAGGTTAGCTAGAGGTTTGTCAATTTTGTTTATTCTCTCAAAAAACCAGCTTTTTCATTCATTAATTCTTTGTATTGTTTTTTTTAGTTTCAATTGCATTGATTTATGCTCTAATCTTTACAATTTCCTTTCTTCTATGACCTTTGGGTTTAGCTTGCTCTTCTTTTTGTAGAAGCTTGAGATGGAGCATTAGGTTGTTAATTTGTGCTCGTTCTGTTTTCTTGATGTGACAATTTATTGCTATATATTTCCCTCTTAAGACTGCTTTCATTGCATCCCACAGATTACAGTAAGTTATGTCTGTATTTTCACTCAATTGTAGGTATTGCTTTATTTCTTCTTTAATTTCCTCTCTAGTCCACTGGTTGTTCAAAAGGTTGTTATTTAATTTCCATGCATTTATGCAGGTTTTGCAATTTCTTCTACCATTAATTTCCAATTTCAGTGTGCTATGGTCAGATATAATGCATGGAATGATTTCAATACCTTTGCATTTACTTAAGAATGTTTTATGGGATAATATATGGTCTGTTTTGGAGAATGTCCCATGCTCAGCTGAGAAGAATGTGTATTCTGATGTGGTTGGGTGGAACATTCTGTAAACATCTAAGTCCAGTTGCTCACAGGCATGATTCAGTTCTGTTATTTCTTTGCTGACTTTTTATCTAGTTGATCTATCTCTTTGTGACAATGGGGTGTTAAGATCCCCTGTTATAATTGTGTTCTTGTATATTTGGTTTTTCATGTCCATTAATATCTGTCTTATATAGTTGGGTGCTCCTGTATTTAGTGAATATATATTTATAATTGTTCTTCCTCCTGAATTTTTGCACTAACAAGTATATAGTGACCTTCTTTATCTCTTTTAATCATTTTAGGTTTGGAGTTATCATTGTCTGCAAATAGAATGGTTACCCCTGCTTTTTTCTGGGTTCCTGTTGGAATACTGGAATACTTTTTTCTATCCTTTGACTTTTAATCTATGAGTTTCCTTTTGGGTCAGATGTGTTTCTTGTATACAGCATATTGTGGGATCATGTTTCCTGATCCATTCTCTCAATGTATTTCTTTTTATAGGTGAGTTGAGGCCATTTATATTTGTCAATATCACTGATATGTACCGGCTTGACTTTGCCATGTTATGTTACAGTTGTTTCTTTCTGCTTTTCCCCTTATTTAATTGCTTGTCCTACCTGGTGTTTCTTTCTGTTGTTGTTTTGAGGATTGTGGTTGTTTTTATCTCTGTGTAGTATGTCTTTCAGTTCTCTTTCTAGGGTTGGTTTGGTGGACATGAATTTCTTCAGTTGTTCTTTGTCATGGAAGTATCTTGTTCCTCCATTAAATTTGAATGAAAGTTTTGCTGGGTACATCAGTCTGGGTTGAAGGTTGTTTCTTTCAGGGCTTGAAATACCTCACTCCAAGCTCTTGTTGACTTGAGGGTTTGTGCTGAAAAGTCTGCTGTGATTCTAATGGGCTTTCCTTGATAGGTGAGTTGTGTCTTTTTTCTAATCTCTTTTAGTATTCTGTTTTTATGCTGTATGTCTGAGATCTTAATTATTATGTGTGGATGTGGATTTATGTTGATTGTGACTGTTTGGCATTCTATATGCCTTACCTACATAGGAGATTCTTTCCCCATGTTTGTGAAATTTTCTGCAATTCTGTAAATACATATGTCATTTGCATGGACTCCTGCATCTTCACTAATGCCTATTAATCTTATATTGTTGCTCTTGGCATCATCATGAAGCATCTGGATTGTCATTTCATGCTGTTTTGTTATTTTTAAAAGTTCTATCCTTTCCTGATCACTAATTGCGATCCTGTCCTCAAGGTCAGAAATCTTATCCTCAATTTCATTTAGGCAGTTTAGCACGCTTTCAGTAGAATTTTTTGTTTCTTGGATGTCTCTTTGAATTTGTTTCATGAATTCTGCATGTTTTCTATATTGTTCATTCAAGGTTTCAATCAGTTTCCTGTGCTCCTGTACTTTTTTCTGTATTTCTTCTTTAGCTGCATTCAACAACTCCTTTACTAAGGTTGTTATTTCTATCTTTACTTGGGAGAGTACTTCTAATTTGATTTCCTCCATAGCCTGATGCAGTTGTTTTTTTATTTCACTTGCTATCTTTTCAGAGATTCCCGGTGTGTTACTTTTGGGGTCCTCTGTTTTGATGTCTCCTATACTTGCTTCTGGTGGACTAGATTGTTGAGACTGCATTTTGCTTTTTCATTTTGCAATTTTCACTCTGCCTGATGTTTTCTATGTGTAGGAGGGGGTCACTCACACTCTTTTTCAAACTAATCAAGGTCTTACAGTTAGTTGGAGGGGCTTTACTACTGGCCCTATTTACCCACTCTACTCCTTTATTTTAGGGGCATACTCCCCACACTGACACAGTTAATCTGCTGTAGTCTAAGGTTCACTGGAGCAAAGTTCCAAATTTTTCTACACTGACTGGAGCCTGCTAAGGTCTTCTGATCTCAGTGGAAGGGCATGCCCAGCAGAAGCAGTCAGGGGCAGTTTTAGGCCTGGGGCGGGCTAACCTGATGTTCCTGCTGGAAGGGCGGGCCCAGCAGAAACAGTCCGGGGCAGTTTTAGGCCTGGTGTGCTTCTGCGATATTCCTGGTGGAAGGTTGGGCCCAGCTGCTTAGAAAATATTAAAAGAAAAATATCATGCTTGCATTTTTTTCTTGTTTGCTCTTCAGAGTCATTTTGTTCTTTAGTCACAGTGTTAGTGCTGATGTCTTGGGCAGACAAACTTTAAATGAGAGAAAAAAGACTATTAAGCATTAAACAGAAAAGGCATTAACATTTCTTTAAATATAAAGTAACTGACGTCAGTCTGCTTCCCTTTTTTTCAGCCTCATCCAAATCCTGCCTTTGGATAGCTGCATTTTCATTTTGCTGTTGCCATCCCCCACTTGTCTAGGCCTTTATTTATCTGTCTTACATCTTGTTTTTAGCTGCTGTTGTATAGGTAGCTAAAGCTGTAATGTCCTTTAAAGATGATATTGCTATGATGTTTTCACTTGGCTGTGTACAGGTATAGAAAGTACCCTCAGTTTTCAGAAACTTTGGATTGCACTCAAGGCTCAACACTGAGCCTGACACTCCCAGTGAAAGTAATTGGAAATGAGGATGACAGTGTAGTGACTCTTGATCTAAGTATTTTCTTTTCTCACATTAGAATAATTGAAGATTTCAAGTGTGTTTACTGTGCATTTAATGACATTTTTCTTTTGACAGAAATTACTCAAGTTGTGCCCACACTAATGAGCCAATTAAGCAGAAATCCATTGTTAGATCAAAGACTTAAGGTGGAAATAAATAGATGTTTCCATTTTTGTTACTATAATTTTTTTTCTACTGTTTCCCTTCTATAACTGCCCCGATTCGTACTAATTGTTAGAACGGTCCAAGTTTATGAATTTCAGCCAGATATACCATATTTGGAAAGTGTAGCATGATTAGAAGAATCTGGGAGGAAGCCAGTAAACTGTTGTTGCTAGGTTATTACAACATGGCCTCAGTTACTAGTATTTGACTGTTTTTGTCTATCAAGAACTATACAAGTCCTTAAAAGTATACTGTTGCTGTGAATAGCTGCCATGAAGACAACTTAGTAAAGTCTTTTTCAATCAGCTGAAGTAAAAATTGGGCTTCTTGTAAAGGTAGCTGAGAACATATACCTTCTTATTTTTATTTTCGATTTTTAAGCTGTCATTATGTTTTTATTGCTGTGCTGTTTCCTTCTGTTTTGTAGACATGAATGCTTCTTAGCTTTTTCCCTTTGAAAGTACACCACCCAAACATTGTTTGTATAATACAATGCAGAGGAAGCTTGTTTGTGTGAGACACTTAGTTATGTATTCTGTTACTGTACCTCAAATCCCTGGGGGAACATTAATATGGAAGTATTTGAAATAATGTTACTAGGGCACTATTATTAATAGCACACAAAAGACCATTAAAGACTGACAGATGACTGTTCTAGATTTCTGGCTGTTTTTGAAATGAAACTTCAAAGGGAAATACACTTGTATTTTAAAGGATACTTTAAGCTATCTTTGTTTAGTATATTGCACTTTATAATTAACTATGGAAATAAGATGTATATATTTACTTGATTTTATGTATTTTTTAAAGAGTAGCAAAGTGTATAAAGTATAATAATGTACATGTGTGAGCTGCTGTTGTTTTAATGGTTTGTTTATATTCAGCATTGTTTTTTGGCCTAAAAGTCATCACGTTGGAAAGATAATTGTAACATTATATTCTAGTAAAATTTGAGTTTTAGGTTCTACATGTGTTGTATGTAAACACTGAAGAGTATTTTTGTACTCTAATTAGCATCATAAATCACTTCATATATTTGTGAAATTGAGAACTCATTTTGGGGAAAGGTTAAAGAATGTAAAAATTGCAGTTTTAAAATTACAGGATTTATAAATCTATAGTTCAGTTTCTAATAATGCCACCTCTGGTTGTTGTTGCATTTAACTATTTCATTAAAGTGTATTAATTAGAATTTCAAAATATTATAGGTGAAAATTATGCTACTTATACTTGAGTAGTATAATTGAACCCTCATGAGAACTTAGTATATTCAGACTGAAGGATATCTAATTTCAGAAAAGGAGAAAAATAATTGTAATGTTTCATTTCCTAAGGAAGAATAAGGTTTGTTTGTTTGTTTGTTTGTTTAGTTATAACTTGAATGCATAGAATTATCTGTTTAGTTGTGGCAATAGAAACACCCACAGAGCTTTCAGAGCTCCTCCAGGGTGGGAGTATAGATAGCATGGCATCTAATAGACTGCAGAGTTGTGGGAAATTAGTGTGAAAGGTAAACAGAAATATGTATTTGATTTGATTAGATCTTGAGCCAAGAAGTGTCACAAGGAAAGAGGTGCTCTAAGCTGTAAAAAGAGTAGCTTGTGCTTGACTAATGGTTGTGACTAAGGGCCTTATTGAAGTTTGGAGAAAGATACACAAGTAAAATTTTAAATGAAGGTTTTCACAGGACATAGTAACTGAGTGCCTAATACTGAGACCGTGATAGAGTATGGTCAAACTTCATAATACCTTTCTTCATGAAACCAGCTTACACTAAAGAAAGTTGAGTCTTACAATTAGGAAAACAGATTTCCTTTACCCTCACCTCTAATTCCTACTTCTTTTGTCAGTGTGAATTAGGTAAACATACTGAGTTATTAGTAACTCTCTGTTATTTATTTTTTATGACCCCCATGAGATCAACTTTTATTTAACTCCCTTCCTCCCTCATGGCTTTGTTATGCACCTAAAAAGGAAGGCTTATGAACCCTTGGCACTCAGATCCTTTGGTAACTGAACATTGCTTAGTGAAATAAGTACTTAAAGAACAAAGCAGGAAAAATTGGGACAATAAGTTTTCCATCAATAATATTTAATTTTCATGTTAACATGACTTGGTAGAAAAACTTAACTTTAAACAGTGATTAAGAAACAACAATATTTCCTTTATGGTGTTTTTGTGAGGAAATTCAGCTGAACAATGAGAGTAATTGTATGTCCAGGATGTTGAGAATACTAGCCTGTGTGTCTCTAGATGATTTCAAAGTCAAATTATTCTTGTGTTCAGAATTGCAGCATTCCAGAAATAGAGCTTCGCCCACAGTCTGACCCAGCGTACTGTCCTGTGCACATACAGAGAGCAGTTCCCGACTTGGAAGAATTGAACATCTCCAAATCTGTGTACTTCACTGTGAAATCAGGAGTGTATGTATCAGTTTCTCCTTATTGTAGTGATTGATGGCTATCTGCTTTAACAGATGTTTCATATTTCAGTAGGTAATGTACATATTTCTGAAGTTTTAGTCAATTAATTTCACTGATGTCCTGGATACTCAGGAAAGACTATTACAGAGTTTATAGAGTTTGTCTTTCTGTGGATCCAATTAAGACTTTGAAGCATGAATCACAGGAACAGGTATAGAAGAATACTCAGACATATTTCTTGGTAGGTGGATGGATTGACTTCAACATATTTTGGAATTAAGAAATAAAAGCTTGTCCCTGACCTAAAGTTCTGGAGACTGAACTATTTCAAGGATGTCCTAAGTGCTAATGCCTTCCCAGTGCCAGTCACATATCCCTTTTTTGCTTATTATTCCTCTTCTCCTGAAAGCAGGCAGTGTTAACTTCATGTGCTACATAAGTGATTCGCCCCAGGCTATTAGCTGGTCAGCGCTCACTTGAAACTAGGTCTCTCTGATTCTAAAGGTTACCCGTAGGATCATAGTTCTGAGTTCAGACTTTAGTTCACCTCAAGATAGGCTTGCTCAAATTACAAAACTCTGGATGCCTGACTCAGTGGATCTCTTCCATCTTTCATTTCTTCTGTCTGCTCCTGCAACCATTTGTCTCCTGCAACCATTAATTAAACTCTTGAACAGGCTTCATAATTGACCCTATTCATGAGAAATCTATGTAATTATCTCATTTGGTCTGGAACGATACGAGTTTTGAAGGAATCTTATTTCCCATACTGTTTCTAAGGCATACAGCAGAACCAACAATGATTCTGAAAATGTAGGTTAGAATATAAAATGTCTAGTTTAATCCCTACCTCATTTTGTCCCAGCTTTTAAAAAATGAGATATGGTGGAGTAGTTTTAAATTTTCAGTCATATTTTGCTTGACTAAAGTTGCTACATGTTTTAGGATTTAGAAAATTTAAGAAAAATAATGCCCAGCATTATTTGATACATGGAAAACATGTTGTTAACTCTTATTATGTGCCATTTGGCTCATCCCTTTGGGTGTGTTTTACTGGTATAATGCAGCAATTTTTCTTTTTTCTTTTGGTAGTCCTTTTTGCTCTTACAGAGTCAGGCAAAACTATTATTGCTTAACCAACATTTATTTCTTATTTAGTTGGCTTGCCTACCCAGATATTAATTTTAAGGGTCAAGCTACAGTTTTAGAGGAAGACCATGGACTCTTTGAGATTTCTGCAGCAGAAATGAAGTCATTGCATCCACTTCAAATGGTAAGCAAATTAAAAGGAAGGAAGTGTTTTTCCAAGTGTGCATGATTCCAAAATTAAATAACTGTGATGGTTGTTCATGTGTTAGGAAATAAATGTTTTCTACTGAATTGGTAAAGTATTTAAACATTGTTTTTCTGTTTATATTGTAGGGACTCTGAATTTACTTTGTGTTTCACCAAGTTTATCACAAAACATGCAGTTTCCTTATAAGTATATTTCTGTGAAAAATTCTGATTATTTAATACAGTCTTGAATGTGTTTTGTTGATGCTCATTAGAAAATGAGTACTTGTAGTATATTATACTCTTCCACTTCAGCAGTGAATGATAAGCTCATCAGTAAATGGGCAGTTCTGTCAGTGTTTTCTTTCCTTAAAGATAGCAACTACCTTCAGTCTTTTTCTGGTTGTAAATCTCTTCTGAGTGGCAGACTGTTTAACTGAACATTGACAGTGTAATAAAATATTTTGGCTGTTCTTTGCCTTTTAAAACAATATAAACCAAGCCAAAATAAGAAATTTTGGCAGATATCAGTACAGAGTAGCATTTGATACAAGAAGATAACAGAATTAGGGATTTTGTGAGGGCAGGGATTATTGTTTATGTTATATAACCTGATGTCAAAAAGATATGAGGTGTGATTTTAAAAAGTGTTGCTAGAACTTGGAAGAGGAAGTGTGGATAGCTCAATGCTCTAACTTGAAACTTGCAAGTAATTATAGAGGAGATATTTGAAAAATCAGTTTAAAAATCTATTCTGCCAAATGTGATTTCTAAGTCTATTACTAATTCGGCTCTTTTGTTTGAGGCATTATACACTAGGATTAAATTTTTAATTGGTCACATGTATTCAAGGACTAAACTTCAATTTTCTTCTTTGTAGTTGTGATCTAGAACTTTTAAAAAATTGTCCACTTGTGCTTGCTTCAGCAGCACATATACTAAAATTGGAACAATACAGAGAGATTATCATGGCCCCTGCGCAAGGATGACACACAAATTCGTGAAGTGTTACATATTTTTTTTCTGTTTTGCTTTTTTTTCCTCTTTAAATAAAATTTTAGAAATTATAATAAAAAAATTATCTACTATGATGACATAAAGCCATCTAATTTTAAATCTACTGTAGTTCTGTATTTAAAATTTATGTGTAACTTTAATTTGACTAGTATGTAGTCTTCACTAATTAGACTTTACTTAATTTACATATGGAACTTGGTGCCTTCAATATACTTCAAATGTTTATATACTTAATATTAAAATACCTTGTCGTCTTTAGGGTGGACTAAAAGTGGAAATGCCTATGAATTTAAAGGTAAGTCTTGAGCCAACTTTTATAATGTGCTAAAAAAAGACTGAATACTAATTTTTAAGTATTTTGAATTACTAGAATAAAATAGTTATCTGAATATATGATAATACATAGCTAATACTTGCCTGGAAGTGAATAAAATGTTTCCTGAATGGCAGTTGAATCAGGATACCATGAAAGAAGACTGTACTGTCAACTCACCCAAGTCCGAGGGCCTGCACTGTGGCAAGGTGTTAGATTTGATTGGGCAAGAGGTTGTGACAGCAGCTAGATATCTGAGTGATGATGCTTAGGAGAGATACTCAGGAGTTAGGTCAAGGGCAATGAGGGTTACATAGCTCCTGTCAGGTAAACATCAGCTTGTAAGTATAAATACCTAAGGAAAGAGTAGAGATGATGAAAACTGGTAACAGTGATACCAGGATCAAGTACATTGGAAGAAGGAGAGGGAAAAGAATAGAATTATGAAATATATGTAAAGAGAAATGTAGAAAGAAAATCAGTTCAGTGATCAGAGATGTAGATAGCCTTCTTCTTCTAAGTAAGAATGGCACTTCTAGCCAGAGGCAAGCAGGGAAAGGGGCTTTTCTCCCTTTTCTCCTCCCAAACTAGACACAAGTCCTCCTGTCCTCCCATTTCTGGGCTTCTTTGTTTATGAGAACTAATTGCCATTTTATGACATAGATGGAGTCTTTTAAAACTTAACTTTTTATATAATTTTATATAATAGATAAACTTATCTATTATATTTTTTGTGTTGGAATCATGTATATGTAATTTTTAAAAAATACTCGTGCCTGGCCTCCACTCTTAGAGAAACTATTCTGGTGTAGGGTATGGACAAATGATTTTAAAACATCCAGGTTAATTTGAAAATATAACAAAAGGTGCAATCTACTATCCAATAGAGGCAGAATTAGCCATGACACTGCTTGAGTAACTTCTGTATCAGTGTCCTAGTCTGGCCAGTCAGAAGTATGATAGATTTGGTCTTTTTTGGGCATTTGTAGTTTGACAGATTGTACACATATCTGAATTGACTTGTTATAATAATCACAATTTGAAATTGTTAGATATTAACACTGATGATGCCATAATGGTTTCCTTACCAAAGAATGCTGTTTTTACTTTTTAAATGTAATCATCACATGTAACATATGTTACACACAATAAAACCTGCAGTACTTCAGATATAGCCCTATGGCAATCTAATATGTGAAAATAGCAAAATCAATATATTATATTTTTTATTGCTGAATCTTTGTTGGATCTTTGAGCAGAACTGTTTGTAGTCTGACTGTTTGAATATTTACTATTTACCCTTTAACTTTGTAACTTGAACAACTATATCCAGGATGACAGTACATAATTTATAAATTACTGATTTCTTAGTGGGGCTTTTTCTTATTCTCCTTTTTCTTTCTTTCTTTTAGAATTCTATATTGTTGCTACCCTTTTTTCTGTTTTGCTTTTTTTTTTCTTCTCTTTAAATAAAATTTTAAAAATGTATAATTGCTATTGTAAAAAAAGAGGAAATAGGAAGCGCTATAAAAGGTATAGCTGCATGTATGTTTAGGTGTGTGGGATTGATGACCATATTTCTAGGTTCTTGTTGGATTGTTGAACAGATCTGTTTGCACTCTCACTGCTTTAGTGTCCACTTTGTGTGCTTTAATTCTGTAACTTGAATAACTATTTCTAAAAGAACAATATGTAATTTATCCACTAGTGATTTCTTACTGTTTATCTTTTCTTGAAATTCTGTAATATTTCTACCTTTTTCCTGTTTTTTTCTCTTTAAATAAAAAATATATATATATTATATGTTTTTTTAATCTGTATAATGTCACCAGTTTTTAGAAATAAAGCAATATATTTTTGCTTTAGTGTATTTCAGCATGTAGTCAAGATATTGGGTTGTCAGTTGTACACAAATTATTCCATTAGGCACAGATAGGACTAAGTGATAAAATATGGAGAGATTAGCACTCTTACTGCTGTCATCACTTCCACAGATTTGGGAAGTAAGGGGCTTCTTGAGAAGTAAACTATTGTACCAAGCCAAATTTGAAATAAATGAAATCCAATAAACTTGTTGTCTGGTATATTCATTATATTCTTCCCAAATTTAAGTCAAATATCCAGTTAACAAAAATCATAATTTTTCCTGTCAGTTCTTATTTTTAGGAAGCTTTGTGTTTAAATTAAAAATTTGCGTGCTGTTTTTTTTGTTTTTGTTTTTTTTCCCTCACGGAAAAGTAACCAAAAAAAAAAAAAAAAACAGTTAGTGTTACAAGAAGTAGGATCATCAATTTTGAGCTCAGTTGATGTTTTGTTATACTCTGCAACCTTTAGAGAGTTTTTATTTCTTAAGAGGGAAATTTGATAGATAAATAGATCGATAGATAGCTTTGTAGTAACTTCAAAGCATATGAGTAAATGTATAAAAATAATTCAGAGGTCCAGTTATAAGATGGTTTAGCCTATGAAACAGTCCTAACATTTGAGTGAGCAAACAATGTAATCATAGCCCAGTATATTAATATAAGAGAGGCGTATTTTATAATAGTAAGGGTCCCTAAATTCTTGTGAATATCTGACCGTGTGTTGTAAGAATATATTAATGAGAAAAACAGTGGTCCCAATATTTTTTTGTAGTTTTAGTGTCAATTAATTATTGTACATCTGTTATAAAATATAAGTATGTTATATAAGTATGCTATATACTTATATATGTATATAAAATATAAGTATGTTATATAAGTATGCTATATACTTATATATGTATATAAAATATAAGTATGTTAAATTTTTGCATATTTTTTAGGTTGTTATTTATGAAAAGCCTCACTTCTATGGACAGGCAAAAGAGTTTAGTGAACATATAGATTCTGTCCCAAACTTTTTAAAAAATAATAAGGACTTTCATGGAATTGGATCAATTCGTGTCATTGGTGGAGTGTGAGTATCATATTTTCAATATTTAACTTAAGCAGCTGACTTTTGAAGATTATCACAGAAGCAGCCAACCTTAACCTAAAATGTACATCCTTCTTGTATGATTGGAAGTAAAAAATATTGCTAAGGGTTTCTATAAACTCTTGTAGATAATAGGGATTTTGAAATAGAAACTGTATTTTACCTTTAAAACTTCACTTAGCATTTTTCATATGTAGTACAGAAAGTAAGAATTGTAAGATAAAATTATTTTTTGCAGGTTGTGACCATGAGTAAGAGCCTAGTATATAAGCATTGAGGATCTCAGCAGTCAGCCCTCTCTCATCAAAGGACTAGTCTGGGTTATGTTTCCAGAGTCGAGATTTCTGACACTGTTGTCCCTACACTGCTCCTAAGAAAGCCCTTTAAGAACCTCTGGGTATAAAGCGTAACCATTGTTGTTACCATCTGAGTCTCAATCAGCAATTACTGGAGCAGGAACACTAGAAAACCGAGACCAGGCTGGGCCGTGTTTTTATGTTTATTTCCTGACTGGCACATCAGACCATGAATAACACCTCAAAACTAACTTGCTTTTACCAGTCCAGTGCCAGAATCTCACCTCACCAGAAAGAATCTCTTTTCTCTTAAGACATTGATTAGCTTGAAATGTTGATTTGTTTTAATTTTAAACCTTGATATCTCTTGATATTTAATGTATCACAATGTAACTTGCGTATGCTACTTCTGCAAACAATGCTACTAAAACATTTTATTCACAGGCATTAAATAATTTATCTAGAGTCATTTAAGAGTCTGTATGTACATTTGGGTGTGGCGATGCACACCTATAACCCCAGCCCTTGGGAGGCAAGAGAAAAGGATTGTTTGGAGTTCAAGGCACTTTGAGCTACACAGTGAGACAAGGTCAGCCTTGAACAAGGAAGATCCTGACCGAAGAAACAAAAACAGAACAAACAGACCAAAAACAGAACAAACAAACCATATGTACAGATTTAGAATTTAGTTTCTGGCAGTAAATTAACTTGCTGGCCATACCAACCAAAATGAAAATGTCAGAGACTACAGTATGCTAGATATGTAAGTCATGCTGATATTTGCTGACACACCAGTAACCACTTAGTTATTCATCCTTGAATTTTTAAAATTTACTTGGGATTAAAAGAACAAATATGGTTTAGATAAACACATTTTTATTGTGATATGTTTATTTGTAGTCTTTGCTGCTTTGTGAACACATAAGCTTCGTGTTAACCCAGATATAAAATATTTTTGCCTTTCCTTCTCTTTGGGATCTAAATGTTTTTCCCATTAACTGAATGGATCTAAAACGAGTTTTCTTCTTCACAAAAATTATCTGTTACTATTCAGTATGATGACTATTGTTATTACCCAAGCTTTTTTACTAGTTTATAAAAAATTCTCAAAAGATGGCCTGTAATGCAATGTATAGATTTCCATTTTTATATAACAATTGCAGGAGAAAAATGTTCCCACTTAAAAATAATCAGATGACTTTATTAGTTTGTAGTATTTCTACCATATTTTGCTTTTTAAGCTGTTTCATTTTTCTCATTACTGTCCCAATGGGAGAATTCTGGGGAAAGATGTGTTCTTTCTTCATGTAACATGTATTTAAATATTCTAGATAGACACATACATTGAATCATGGTCAAAATTTAGTCTGATAAAAATAAGTCAGACTTGAGAGATTGCTGAACTGTCAGTATATAATAGATTTACTCATAGTAATTCATCCCTTAACACTGATATTCTATACTATTATTTTTTCCCATTTGAATACAATCAAAAGCATACTTTTAATAGTCATATTATAATAAAAGAGCCAAGGATATAGTTCAGTGGCACAAGCAACTGCTTGGCAAGCTCGGGGTCCTGAGTTCAATTCCCAGTAACAACAAAACAAAAAACTATCATAAAAGAAAACTTAGAATTTGTATGTTTTCTGTGCAGTTTATTTTTACATAGTAGTTTGAGAATAATGTTTGTTTCTCCATGTATTACAAATATATTAAGATGTATAAATAGGTTTATAGGTTTATTCCCACTCACATGGACACCCTATCCTGCACCCTACCATACATACTCTCGATATAAAATAAGGAGAAATTAATGTCTATTGATAGAGCACTGTTATTTTGTGCCCTACAAAAATAATATTTGGAATATTTTTATAATATTCACAATTATAGTAGGGGTGGAAAAAGAAAAACAACAGTAGCCAGCTCCCATGGACTTCATTTTGGAAGCTCCTGAATTGAGAAGTCCCTAACCCTGGAGCTCAGAATAGCCATCTGCCCACAGGTTAGGAGAGTAGGGGGCTCCACCCTAACTACACATCTAATTAAAGACTATTTAAGTGAGTCAACATGTTTTTATGAACCATCTATGCCCACACTACATTAGATAATGTGGATTACCCCATAAAAAGTTAAGTTTCACAAAGGAGCTTAAAAATTACAATTAATGGTGTTCATCATTGTCCTTATTGATGCTTTTATAAGTCAAGAAACTTGTGTCCCTGGAAAGTAATCTGTGATAGTGTTTCCTATTCCCATGATTCCCACTGATAAAATGGTGGGACCAACATTTTCCACCCATAAGTATTTACAGAAAAAGTCGTGTGTACATATAAGAGCACCAAGAACAGTGGTAGCTCGGTCACATTTCCTGATTCTTCTTTGGTAAACCTTCATATATATATATATTTTTTTGTACCAAGTATTGAACTCACGATATTGTACTTGCAGGGCAGGTACTTATGCCACTGAGCTAAACCCTTGGCCCATGTATTATATTTTTGAGCTTCAGCCTGGTAAAAAGTTCCTTTGAGTTATATCCCTAGTAAATATTTAATGTATTAATTATTCTACAGTCACAGAAGAGCTTAATCAGGAAATAAGAATGATTATCTTTGGATCTCAGTGTGGGTTTGTTAAGTTTTCTCATTGGCTGTATGTGCTTTTATTTTTACTTGACAAAATCTCTGATCATCTTCAGAATTGGTAAGGAGTCATGTCATCAACATTTAATGAGGTTTCTCTTTTCGAATTTTATAATTAACCTTTAGTTGAGAAAAGCCTCCAAACTGTAAAAATTATTAGTCTATGAAGCATATACTGTTTGTTGTTGTAAATGAAAATAAAGCAGATGTGTTGCTTTTTAGAACACAGAAGTGATTAACTGTGCTTTATCATGATTTTTCTCTCATTGAGTTTTTGACTAGTTTTATTAATAGTTTAATTGAGCGTCTTTTTTTATTTCTAGGTGGGTTGCTTATGAAAAGGAACATTTTAAAGGCCAGCAGTTCCTGCTTGAAGAAGGAGACTTTGAAGATAGTAATGACTGTGGGGCATTAAGTGGCCCCATCTTGTCTTTCCGGTACTTACAAGCTGTGAGTTAGCTTCCTGAGCCATACTTTTCTACCTTTTTATCTTTTCATGAAAACTGGACATGATCACTGATGAGTTTGTATAATGTTTCTGGCACATTGAAAATACTAAATTGAACTGAACATGACTTACCTGGTTTTCTTAACTGCATGATTATTATAGAATATTTATTTTTGACTTTTTATCCATCAATTCAGTAATCAGTTTTTGAGCACTTGTTTTCTTGGATGTATTGTACTAGGTTTTACACAGGTAGTAGCCAAATACTCAGTCTCAGCATCCCAAAACAGTTATTCCGGTAAGGAAAATAATGCTTAAATGAATGTATGATATTATTTATGACTGGATTAAGTACACGGGGTACCCAGAAAAAAAGCCAGTTAGCCAGTCATCCAAGTGGAATAGTGAGGTGTGCATAAGTGACAGCTGACAGAAGTTTCATGTTCAGCAGCCTTACCTGACTAGACAGTTTTTAGGAGTGGGTGAAAGACAACTAGGTTCTGTGTTGCAAGAGATTAACCCATGTTAATGTGTACAGTCTAGGTTGTAAGCCATTGATTCTAAATGGGGGTGATTTTACTCCTGACAGTAAATTTGACAAGTATCTAGAGACATATTGGATGGTCATTCTGAAGAGGTGGGGTGCTGACATCTAATGGGTAGAGGCTAATAACCTTTCAAGGTGAAGGGCAACCTCCAAACTGAAAAATTACAGGCTCCAAAATGCTTATAGCACCGAGTTTGAGAAACCCTCATGGAAGTGAAAACTGTGATGTGTCTGAAAAAAATGCAGTTATGTCAGGATATTAGAACTTTGGGAAGATGGGTCCAGAACCAGTTAATGAAGGACCTAGTACCACTTTGAGAAATTCAAGTTGGTTGTTGTTGTTATTATTATTATTATTTTGAGTTGAGCAAAAGCCACTGGTATCCACCCTTAAGTTTTTTTTTTTTTTTTGGTACTGGGGATCAAACTCACAACCTCACACTTGCCAGGCAGGCTAAATCCCCAGCCCACCCTTTCAGTACAGGGAGAATGACTATACTAAAGGTTTTGAAAGGTCTTTTTGATAACAGTATTGAGAAATGGGCTGGGATAAGGGAAATGAGGCTGGAGGAGAGAGATACAGAAAGGTATAGGACTTCAAGTAGAAGCAAATGAAAGCACAAAGAGGAGATGGATGTTAGAGACTTGTTATGATTTTAGGACTTAAAAAAGGTTGCTGATTTTTCTGACGAGCACTGTGGATTTCTTAACAAGCTAAGAGGAATGTGTGTCCCTGTTAGTCAAGAGTTACCACTGTAATCTTCCCCAAATAATCTTTATCCATATAATCTCTAAACCTTGTGATGAACCTGTAGTACATGTGTGATTTGTATTTAAGGCAAAAGAGGCTATATGTGAGTTGTTTTTCTAAACTACAACCTCAGTATTGAGGTCTAATTGCAGGGTTGGCATTTTGCAATAAATAAATAGGTTTGAGGTTGCAGTTTCGTGTCTTGTCTCTAAAAGGTTTGCCTAAACTATTTGGAATGGTCTTTGATACCCTCCATAAAGTAATCAGTATAATAGGTGATTGTGAGGGCCATATAGACTGTATGTGAGCACAGAGATTATGTTTTTGCTTTAGGCTTTAATTTTTTTTGCAGCTAGTGGCAGTCCTTTTCCAACCTCTCACCCTGTTTAACAGGAGGATTGGTAATGAGGGCAGATCCTCAAGGAACAAGGGAGCGTTTTATTTTTTCATAAGTGGTTCTTCTGAGTAAGAAAATGAGTCAGAAGCAAGTTAATGAAACATAAGATAGTTCACTGAAAATCAAGTTCTAGGAATGCTTGAGCAATAACAGATGGGTAACTTCTGAAGTATTTAGTGCACTGTTGAGAGTCAAGGTTTTGTCTGCTGAGCCATGCTTTATTTGACCACTAAAAGGCAAGCAAAACAAAATAAAATAGAACCTTTTTAGATAATTTTGACCATATACATTGAGGAAATTTTAGCATTGTCCATTCATTGTTTAAAAATTGAAAAATTCTCATTTTAAAAAGAAAGTTGGGGGAGCCTTATAGATACTATCAATGTTAACAGTGATACTTTACAAATATGACTAGGATTAAAACACCAAAACAAAAACTAAAGAAAAACCCAAGTTGGCTGAAACCTGCCAGTGGTAGGAAATGTGAAAATAATTAAATATCTTAAATACCACATATAGCTAAATAAATAGAAGATATTGGATATAAGTAAGATCTATAGTAATAACAATAGAAAAATTGGTGTGTATGTGTGTGTGTGTGTGTATGTATATATATATATATATATATATATATATATATATATAACCTTGTTAATTGTTGCTATTTACAAAAATTGGAAGCATATACAAAAATGATGACACAGTTTTTATATAAATAAGGAAAAATATCCTTTAAAGAAAACTTTCTTTTCTCTTTAAATTGTTTTTCTTTAAAAAAATTTAGGAGATTAGTTTTAGTTAAAGATGATATCATAATCCTTATACTAATCCTAATATTTGTTAAATACTCCTTAATGGCTTACTTGCATATGTGCTCTAATAGTCTTTGCAATGTAGAGATTCTTATGATACATCTTACAGATACAGGAACTGAGCATCTTAGAGGTCAGGAACCGTTCCTCAGTGTTATGCTGTGGTTGGAGAGCAAATCTGTTTTACTTTAAAAAGTACTTAAATAAAAAACCAAATTGTATTTAATAAAAGCCTTACAGAATTTCATTTATAACTTTAAACATAGAGTCCCATTGCAGCCCATCAATATACATATATAATCAATTTTACATGGTTTCCAGATACTTTTTATAATAAAATTATGTTCAGTAAAGTATATTTAGATGATGTTTACTGAAGAAGTCTATCCATACTTAAGCAATACAAGGTTTTTATATGTTGTGAAAATTCTTTAAAAAACTTGTTAATATTTTGAGAAATTATGTATTCACCAGACATAGCATATAATTGGGAAGGCATTTTTTAAAAAAATTATTTTATGGAAAAAAGGTAAAACAAAATTTCATAACAAAATAATAGAATAACAATTGCTAATATATTACATGTTATTTTTAAAGTAGTTGCTCAGAGTGCAATAAATGGGCATAAAAATTTCTCCAATATTAGTTCAAATATTCCTTTTTAATGAACTGAGACACTAATTGCAGTTTTTCCCTTTTCCTATTGTCCTTTCCCCTTTCAACCATCCTAGTTTCTTTTTCCTTTAGAACAATTTCTTCCCATTTCACAATATCTACTGCACATTGCATTGTATAGGGGGATAATACAATGTTTACACGTGTGAGTCTGATTTATTTCACTTAAGAGTATAGTATCAAGTTGCATCCATTTACCTATATAAGTCTCAACTGTATCCTTTATAACTGAGTAGTACTCAATTATATAGGGCTGGGAATTTAGCTCAGTGGCTTAAGAGCCTGCCTAGCAAGTACAAGGTCATGAGTTTGATCCTCGTTACCACAAAACAAAACCCCATTTTTTTTATCCATTCCATTGTTGATGGGCATTAGGATTGTTTCTAAGATGTAACTATTAAAAATTGTGCTGCAGTAAACATGGGTGTACAAATATTTCTGTGGTATGATTTTTTTAACTCTTCTGAGAAGATACCCAGAAGGGGAATAGTGGGTCAAATGGGACCTCTAAATCCTAATTTTTAAAGGAGTCTCCATACTGATCTCCTCAGTGGTTGTACCACTCTACATTTCCACCAACAGTGGAGAAGTGTTCCTTCTTTCCCCACAATTGCTCCAGCATTTGTTATTGGTTGATTTCTTGATGATAAGTCATTCTTTCTGAGGTGAGATGGAATTTCATTGTTATTTTAATTTGCATCCTTCACATAACCAGTGATGTTGAACACTTTTTCATATATTTATTTGTCATTTGTATTTCTTCATCTGAGAAATGTGTATTCATCTCTGATCCCTGTTTTTGGATTGGGTCCTTGAATCTGGGGGGGCAGTGCTGATGTTTTTCAATTCTTTATATGTTCTAGATAGAATCTCGTGTCTTAGGGACAATTGGCTAAATTTTTTTCTCACTCTCTGGGTTTTCTTTTCACTCTGTTGGTGATTTCTTTTGGGGTGCAAAACATTTTTAATAAGATGAGATCTCAGTTGTTCATTCTATGAAGTACTTCCTGTGCAGTTTGATTTTTGTTCAGGAACTCTCTGCTGACACCTATGTCTTCAAGAGTTCTACCTGCTTTCTCTTCCAGTAGATTTAGTGTTTCTGTTTTAATATTTAGATCTTTGATCCATTTTGACTTTAGTTTAGTGCATGGTAATAGACATGGATCTAGTTTTAGTTTTCAGCATGTATAGAGCCACTTTGGACATTTTCTATTAGTACATGTTTGCAGTATATATGATTACATCATTGTAGGGAGTTGATATATTTACATAAAACATTTTAATTCTTTTTTAATTCACTTCCCCTTCCCTCTGTTACCCTTTCTACTATCTCTTGGTTACCTTGCCTTTTGAAAAAAGTTGTATTTCTCTGTTTCTGATTATCTGTCTTTTATTTTTGTCTTTAGCTTATTTATGCTTTGGGTTTCTCATATAAGAGAAACCATGCAATATTTAAATTTGCATGTCTCAAGGTAAGCCCTTGTGATTGTGGTAGCCCTAGTGAGTCAATAGGCAAAGCTGGTGTGAAACATCTTTTCTTCACACAAACCGTGACATTTACAATTCTCAGTTGAAGTAATATAAAAGAGACAAGAGGACAAAGAGAAAAGCTGTTTTCAAATGTCCTGACTGTAATACATGGAACACTCTGGATTTAATAAGGTCAAATACCGGACATATTCCTTAGGGATAATATGATCTGTGTCATGGAGAGCTTTGGAGAGGACAATCATAAATGCGTTGTGTTCCCTATTCCGGATGAGTCATTTGGATATACTGACTTGGAGTTGATTACTTAAGAAAAGAAAAGAACTAAAAATATATACAAAATTTATCTTTCAAAGGTTAAGGAATTTTTATTCCTTGGCTTCAGTAAAACATTTTGGTATTCTTGTTTTTCTCAGTCTTATATTTACTTGCTTAATTTTAGATTTGCTTTTGCTATGATTTTCAAACTTTGGGCCACTCTCCAAACCTCTTGATATGCAGCATAGATTACTGTTTTCATTTGTTAATAGATGCACTAGCTCTCTGCTGGTGTCTTGATGTTGGACATGTGGAGTAATGGTGTAAGAAAAGGGGCCAGATTAGCTGAGGGATTTTATGTAATTTAAAAGTAGCCAAATCCTTATGACTCATCTTTATACCTAAAGCACCTGCTCATTGTAATAGCAGGAAATTCCATACCTGAGACTATACTTAACTATTCTATTAATTTAAAAATATAAAATAGAACAAAACAGTTTTTTAAATTGTTCCACCATTCTTCATTCTTTTTAAGCAAAAGAGCTCTGCTTAAATCTAGGGATTTCCAAAGTACCTAGAAAAGATAGTTATGGTGGTAGCCAAAAAACCTCATAGGGCTTACCCTAGACATGGTACCAGTTCTGCCTACCTACTGGACAAGATCATTAGAAGATTTTGGTTTTGTGAATTTTTTGCATATTATGCCATGCTTTGTACATGGGACCCTAGGTGATTGCACCCAGAACTGGCATATGACCTTGAACATGAGTTGTTTCACAGCTAGAATTCTGCACAGCAAGGATAATGTATTAATGGCAACTAATCAACTAGATTCAATATTGTATATTTGTTATCTTTGAGAGAAAATGCAGAGAGGGGGCAAAACCTGAGAGTTGCTCAGGAGGGGAGAAGTGTTTACAAAAAAAATGGAAAGCAAAACCTAAAAGGCAAAAGTCACAAACAAGTTTAATATGGAAACAGGAGAGTAATACCATCTACAAGGTTCCTGTAGCACTTGGTAGGGTCTCTAGGAATGGTAAACAGTTTAAGAAAACAAACTTGAGCTATGTGAGTGTATTTGTTTGTATCCCTGTGTGCTGCCAGCATATACAGTGGATCTCTCCTGCTCTGTTCAGCTTCAGGCTGTATTGTTGCATGTGGTCTGTGCTACAGCCCCTTTCCCAATTCATTTTTCTCTCATGTAGTTTTTGTATTTTAGGCACAAGTGAAACTTACAATTAGAATTAATCAGATAGTTTGTAAGTCCCCGCAACTTATCAAATGGTGACTACTTTTTTATAAAACTTACATTTTCCTGATTACAGTAAATTCAGTTTTCCTTTAAAAAAAAAGATATGGGAGTACTATGAAATTATTTCCTGTGCAGTTTAAAATTCTTCCCGGAGTTATTTGTGTGAATGTTATCCAGGAGTATGTGAAAATTTGCTTGGCTACAGCAGTTCATAAAACCAAAACACATGCTTTCTTAAATTTTCTTCTTCTTTTCAGAATTTTATAGAATCTTCTATCACACTGTTTGAATCTGACCTAGAAAATGGAAAGTTTATTGACATTTCAAATCAGGAAATTTCAGACTTAGAAGAAATTGGCTTTGGGAGTGAAACAAGATCCATTCATGTTAAAAGTGGAGTGTAAGTTGTCCCCTATTCTTTGAGATATTCTTTGGTGTTTTAAATTATAGGTTGCTAGGTTATACATCACCTCCATTCTTTTCTCTTTGTTCCCTACTAGATGGGTTGCCTACCAGCAGAAGTTCTTTTGTGGAGAACAATACATTTTAGAGAAAGGGAAATATAAATGCTTTTTTGACTGGGGAGGATCAACTAACATAATCATGTCAATTCGACCTATTCAACTGGTAAGTGAAGTGTGAGGATGATGGTTGCTGCATATTAACAGTATACAGTTGAATATGTATACTGGATGGGCAAGATTTTAAAACATGGGATTGTTGAATTACTTTAATGGGTATATATAGAAAATTAAAGCATGGTATGAGTATATACTATATGGAGAGCTATTGCATATTAGCCCATGAATGAGATTGGTCTGAAATTTTATCATTTCATTCATTCAGCAGCATTTATTTAATGTCTTGGATTATTGTGCTCCTCACAGGAAATGAAAGATGTTTAAAACTGCCTGATGGCTCTTATTCTCTTAGAGGAGATAGATGTATGAGAAACTAATTATAGAGTGACTAGTTTGAAAATGAAATGTGTATTGAGCAGTATTGGGAGTACAGGGCAAGGAAGCTCTCACTGACTTTACCACTAAATAGGATGTAGGAAGTTATCTCATAAGTTACAAAAGTAAATTTTTGAGACAGACAGCATCCTATGAAGACTCTGTGTGCAAAGCTATGAAGTTGTAAAAGAAGACGACCAGTTCATTCCATAACAAACACTGCAGAATGTCTAAATAATGTTCACAAATTTTAAACTCTTTCTAATGGACATCGTGATACATCAATATTACTAAAATTAATTTGATCATAAATACTAAAATGTTATGAGAGAATTTAGTATATTTTTTGAGGGTCTTGCCAGTTGAAATCTTGTAAAGTTCTCAGATCATTAAAAACTTTCAAAAGATATTTTGAAAACATTTAAAAGATAATTAAGATGATGTGATTACAGTGTTTTAAAATATTTTAATATGTTTTTCAGGAACCACTTGGGATAAATGAGCCTCCACATTTGGTATGTTTTAAATCATTCTTAGTTGATAATTGTTGCTTGTTTTTCCAAAAACATTTCAACCTTCTCCGTCAGGTCTTTCTCTTTCTCTCAGGTATCTTTTATGTATCTGTGAAGCATTGTACTTGGTGCCTGTGAGTAGAAGCAAGTTCTGTCTTCATCAGTGACATTGGACTGAACTTGTCACAGTATATTTTCTCCTGACACAGTCACTGCTCTCACTGCTTTAAGTTCATTTTCACCTGTGCCATCTTCTTCCCTATTGGCCATCCTTTCTTTTGTCCTGTTCTCCTTCAACACAGCACAGCAGAGTATGCAGTCTCTAGAAGAGCTGACAGCATGGAGTAATTGCTGCCTTGATTTGCTTACTGTGTGCACATATTTCTAATACCTATGTCAGATGTTTCTTCACAGCAGATTTGAAACCCTACTTTTTCATTTCTAATGTGTTAATAGACTGGGACTGGGTAATACTCTGCATCCTATTTTTTTTTATCATGTATTGAGGACTAGAATTTTGGCCCACATAATACTTCTCATAATCATTAACTCCATGTGTTGATACAAAAACTAAAATTCAGATTTAAGTAGATACGATTTTTACACATCTAGAGGTGGTAAGATGGACATTCTCTAGTTTCTGACTCCTTTCATAAAGCCGCATTTTCAAGTTAAAGAAGGACATACCATGATAAGAGAAGCACAGCCATAAAAGAGACAATGAGAAGCATTGCTTTTTCCAGTTCATTTTAAATAACCACATTCAGAAAAATTGCTGTTAAAAAGCCAAATACAGTGATTATTTTAAAATGACATCTGCTACCTTTATATAATGCTAAATCTTTCTTGCTGAATATGTAACTCTTTCATATTCATGTTAATGTTTACATATTTTAGATTAGCTTACTTTAGCCATGTTTCTACTCTAAGTGCTTTCAGGTTTTATTATTTTCTGATTAGCTTGGACCTATTGGGAATGTTTCCTTTCTGAATATAATTGTATTTAGAGACACTTCCTGCCAAATCTTTATTTTGAATTTTTGAAAACGCCCAACTGGATTTTTAAAGCACTGTTTCACATGAATCAAAATAACTTGAGTAAAAAAAGGAAACAGAAATAGTTTCAAACTGCATATTTTCTGAGCTTTAAATACAGATAAAAAGTCCCATTCTTTTAAGCTGTTTCTCCTTCTCCTATCTCTCTGTTGTTTTTCTTTTTCTGGTTTTTGTTTTTAAGGGACTTCCTTGTTTGGGGCAGATAGCTAGACAGATTTTCTTTATAGTTTTTCCAGTACAACCTGAAGAGAGATGAAGCAGCAGAAAACACCCAGTGAAGTTGTCTCCATTTCATTTTTTCTAGATGTAGCTCAGTAATTGGCTTATGAAATATAAGTTTCTGACAGATATATGATAGCTGGATATTTGATAGCATACAAATAAAGCCTCCTTTGTTTACCCAGTAAAAGGCTCTTGTTATTTTCAGTTGACTAAATTTTCAAGTTGTTCTTATTTATCATACTTGAATATAAACATATCTTGATCTATAGGCTAGTTCCATTCTGTAACTGGAAAGTATTTGCTCTTTCCCAGGTAGCTGTAACAGTCAGATTGGGTGTATCAGTAGTTTCGGTAGATGGTATTCTTACTTCCCTTGAGGATGTAATTCAGTTACATCTTAGAGTTCAAGTTGTGGCGGGGAGGATTTTTTATGCTGGTGATTTTAAGGGGAAGATGAAGCCACCTAAGAGGGGAAGAATCTAGAAAATGTATGTGTAAAGATGTTAATATACATCATGAGACTTATGATAGTAAAAATATAGTTGCTGATTATTCTGTAAACATGAGGAGACATGTCTTGTTTGAGATACTAATAATACTTCACATATTGACAAGACTGTTTTCCTCCTAAGGCTAAAGATTAGTCACTAAATCTAATCACCAACCCAAAATATTGACAGTCCTCCTAGAGTTTGTCATCATTATTAGGTGGCATTTTATATGTTTTTATTTTTCTCCAAACAAAACAAATACTAAACAGAATGTGAGTTGTCTTCACACTGTTACCATGTGTCTTCCCTAGAAGGTCATGAATATTAGAAATCTCAATAGATCAAATCTCATAAAAGTGAATTTAGTGCTGGGGATTTAGCTCAGTGGTATAAGCGCCTGCCTGGCAAGTGCTAGGTCTTGAGTTCGATCCCTAGTAACAGCAACAACAACAAAAAAAGTGAATTTAGTTTTCAGTACAGATTGTAGTCAAAATACCATTCTGTAGAAATTCTAACCAATTCCCTTCTTGACCCAATCAAGTACCATGTGTTCATAGCATCTTTTAAAAAGTCCATTTAAAAATATCATTAAAACTTTTAATTTAAGCGTTGAGGTTTTTTCCCATTTTGTACATAATTCTAGTTGAGAAAAGTGAATGAATATTTTCTTCTATTGGATAATTTAGCTTCATTAAATTTTAAAGTGATCACAAGGTCTATAGTAATTGTGGTTATTGTTTTCACGAATGTGGATGGGAACATGACAGGTTTAGGCAAGTATCAGTATGATTCAAGAGCAATCAAGAGAAAAATATTTCTTTGTGATGCAACAACTATATCAGTTTTATAGGATTCAAAGTTTAAAAGTACTCAGGGAGAACTATTTAAAGAATGTCTTCCATGAGTGATTAGGGAGATAAAATTATTGTGGACTATGTAATTGACTCTAGAAGTACATGAGAGTATAATACAAGATAGGTATGATGTAACTAAAGAGTAGAAGACTTTTTTTAAGCAGTCAGCTTGTGTGTATGAGAGAGGTGTAAAGGATTAAACAAACCTTTATTTGAACAGAGAAGAAAGTTTTTCTTCATTAGTATCGGGGAAAATAAAATTGCATTAAAAGATGCTGATATTGTGGATTAAATTGAACATAGCATCTGTGTTTGGACAGTAATTAAGTTCTTGAGTTTTTATTTTTTCATACAAGTTTGAAAAGATCACTACATTTTATTCAAGTGATAATTACATAGCAAAAGTATTTCTGCAAAATCTTCATCAAAATGATGACAATTTTAGCCTTACAGGATATTTCTGAAGAGGAAATACCACAATAAATATAAAAGGCCACCTTGTCATTCATTGAAAGCCTGATTTTGTTATTTTTGTTTTTGCTTCCATACACTTGTGTTGGGGGGGTGGGTAATGGGGTTGAGATATGCTCACGTGACACAGAGGGGAGGAGTATCTTTTGTTCATCAGGGTGTTTGCCTAGATTATAAGCAATCTAGTGTGAGTTATTTTGTACATTTATTCTCTATTAAACTGGAAAGGAAACCACCACAGTGATTTATCTAGCTTATTTTTCTCAGAATTTAATTTCTCTAATGTACAATACTGTCAAAGTAAGCACAGTGTTGGGTTTTGTTCTATCTTCAGAATAGCATTATGATAGGTGTTTTATTGTGAGTCATGTAAAAGGTTAAAATTAGGTAGTACCACCTGAGATATGTTTAATTTATATTGTTAGTAATCTTTAAGAATATTTCATGACTTCATGATGAAATATAAATCTTAAGCTCAGCAGTACAGTGGTGCCTCTATTCAAAAACTTCTTTCCAGGATTCTGGTCACAGAATTCATTCCACAATTCTGGTTGCAACCAAACTGACCAGAGGTACCACTATATAAAATTAAGTCAACAGACTAGAAATACAGGTAGTGAATAAGGTAGCAATAGTCTCTATTCATATGTGGTTTTTCCAGTTTTTACTATGAATTTAGATAATTTTTTTACTTTAGAGAAATTTCTCTATATTCTTGGAGATAAAAAGCAGTTCACTTTTTAGGGTCAGATTTTTATTAATCTTTACATTAAAATAAACAAAAGGTAAGTGTTAGGCCTTTTTTTTTTCCCCCAATCTTCTGTATCTACCAGAAGAACCCTGGCAGAAGCTTGCTAAATCTTATCTCCTTGATGTGAAAAAGCCCATGGTTTAAATACTTCAAATACAAGTAATGTGGTTTCACAACAGGAAGTCACGTTGTTCAAGCCACAGCTGGTTACAGGGGAGCTGGTTCTTTTATTTCCCTCTTTTGGGCTGGATTTTGATATCAGACCAAGCAAGGTTAGAGCAAAATGAGACAGCCAAGAAACAATTTGTGTAAGAAGACCCTTAGGAAGATGGCAGAGGTGAACATCTGCTGCTCAGAGAAGCTCTGTTCTTGATAGCACAGGCAGAAGAGGTGCTGCTGCAGATCACTCACTGGTGCCTGCTTTGCAGGCCTGTCAGTGTAGGGTGCACCTGTGGGCCATGCTATTTCAAGTCTCCAATGTGTTATGAAATGTTTATGGGGCTCATTAATTTTTTTCTTAATTTTGATCCAAAGCCACTGGAGTGGCAGATTATAATTTCTCTGCTCTAAAGTGAACTGTTTTGAGATTTCACAGACTTTTCTTGAAAACCAAGGGTCTAAAAGTAGAAAGTGTAGTGATATATAACTGTAAGATATCCATTTAAGATATTCTTATCAGAAAAGTCAATCTTGCAAACTGAAATACCTGACACAAATGTCTATCTTTCTTTACATAAATCTTCCACTAATCCTAAAATTGTCTCTCTACCATCTCCTCCTACACTCATATTCTTTCTTCTGTATTAACTGTGGATCAAAAAGACTTGGGGAGAGAAAGGCATACCAACTCTCTTTTATGTTTTCTGCTTATTTTGTATATTTGGTCTCACCATAGAGGGTAATACTGTATGATACAATAGAAAACATTTTAGTGGAGGAATTCTGATTTACTAATACAGGTAGAATTATTTTCTAGGCATCTGTGTCCAACTTTGGTGCAAAAGATGAATGAAAATATTAAATGATGACTTGAAACATGTGAAAAAACTGTGACTTTAGGGAGAATGTTACTATATTAACATAAATTCATTAATAATAGATGAAAACATAAGTAATATCTTCCTGAATTTTTACAGGTATATGAAATTAAAGGTTTTATTTGCTTGTGATGATATTATTTTCTCATTAATTATTATTATTTTGCTATTCTTGTAGCTGAAAGCATTCAGTAAACCAGGGTTCCAAGGTGAAAGCATAGATTATACAAAAGAAATTTCTGATTTGACTTCATTCATGCCATGTTCTTTTAAAGTTCTTCGGGGTTGGTAAGTATACTTTCTCAGTATTAACATTTTGCTGGTGTTTTTTTGTTTTTTTGGTACTGGGACTTGAACTCAGAACCTTGCCCTTGCAGGCAGGCACTTGTACTGCTGAGCTATAGCTCAGTGTCAGATGAAGGATAGTTTTGTTTTTTTTAAACTCCATATTCCTTCAACTACATTGATATTTTGAGTCTTTCTCACATGTATATAAAACTGTATGTGATTGTAAGGGATGAAATACACCTTTTGTATTTAGTGAAATATACATAGCAGCAAATTTGCCATCTTACCATTGTTAAGTACATAGTTTGGCAGTATCTCAATATTTCGAATATCTACCTTATACCCTAGCAGAATCTCTGTATTTGTCCTTCAAAATATCTTGGGTAAGTCAGTTTTCCCCTCTTGTTTCTTGAAGCAGTAGAGACTTAGAGCTCCTGTTTTCCACTGGAGGAACTGGAGTCTCTCAATTACTTCCTGCTTCACTTTCCACTTACTTCTAGTATTTGCCACAGACCAATCATAGTTCAATTGTATAGTGAATGTTTCTTGCTGTTGGCTGAATAGACTCTGTTCTATTGCTTTTAATTCTGCTGTTGAAGCAGGGAAGCAGCCACAGATAGTATATAAATGCATAGACATGTCTCTGTTTCAGTGAAATTTTACTGTCTTAATACTTCTAAACAGAATATGAGTTTCACAGATTAAAACATATAAAATAAAGCATTATAAATTAAGTAGACTATCTATACCTCTTCAGAAAAAAAGTGAAATATGTACTGATGATCCATAGTAATTTCTATACTGTTATTTGGCTTTGAGTTTCTTTTTCATTAAAATAAAATATTTTGTAAGATATATTTTCACTTTCTGACAAAAAGAATCATGGGGTTTTTCTGGAAGAAAATCTTTTATTATCTAGGAAATCTACAGCTATAGCTTTATTAAAGAATTTAAGGACCATTGAAGTTGTGTAAGTAGTTGGAGCGTTTGAGAGACCTGAATCTGAGCCCATTTCTTCCATTGCCCAGCTATGGAATCTTAAGCAAGTTGGGTCACCTCTCTGGACCTCAGGTTCCTCATCTCTAGAGGAAAGATGATAGGTACCTATCTTAAAAGATTTTTTAACGACTAAATAAAATAATGTACATGAAGGACATAACCCTGTGCTTAAGGCATTAAAACTTTTGATAAATGCTGGCTGGAAAATTCTTTTTATGTAGAAAATATGACAGTAAATTATGCCAGAGAGCATTTTTGTGGTAAATCAAAGTTAACCTGGCTGATACATAGTACAGTCCTACTGATCTTAAAATATAGAGCTGGAACTGAAACGCACCAAAACTAAATTAGTAATAGCCAATTACTTTTTCCCTTAGGACCTTTTTCAAAAGAGAATGTCTTATTAACTGGGCTTTGTGAGTGTTGTAATGAAGATTACTCATTAAAGGATTTTTAAAAAAAATTTCTGTCAGTAGGGGCTGGGAATTTAGCTCAGAGGTGTAAGTGCCTGCCTGGCAAGTGTGAGGTTTTGAGTTCAATCTCTAGTATCACAAAAAAAAAAAAAAAAAAATTTCTGTTAGCTATCTCATGTGTGAGTTTACATACTGTTTTGTATGTGTGAGTTTACATACTGTTTTGTATGTTTGTAGAAGTCTAGCTCCTGTACCCATCCAGGCTGAATCATTAAAAGATTATTGAATAAAAATATAAAAAGTTTAATTTTTCCCCAAAGAACTTCTAATTTTTTCATATACTTAATCATCCGCATAGTTTGATCCCATGATGTTGCATGGGAAGGCACTAAATAAAAGCATGTCCTTAGCATAAAGCAGATATCTTCTTATTTCAAACCTTAACCCCATCTTTTGTTAGGTGGGAGAATCTCAGACAGATCACCAAAACTTTCTGATCCTTAGTTTTATTGCCTATAAAATTGAGGATATGTTTTTAAATTAAAGAGCTTTTGACATTAATGAAATAATGCATGTAAAAGTTCTAATATGGTAAGCAGTCAATAAATGATAATGGTGGTTATTTTATTAACTGCTGCTGATTAGCACCTGGTTTCTACAGCATGATGATGAGCCCTCATTGCCAGCTGACTGTAATTTCATTGGATTTCTGCTTGTTTTACAGCTGGCTCCTCTGTTACCAAGATGATGTGTTCTGTAATCAGTGTGTGTTAGAAGAAGGCCTCTATGCTGACCTTACTTCCTGTGGCTGCCCAACATCTAGAGTTACATCCCTTAAGCCTATTGACTATGTAAGTACTTTTCTGTAATTTCAAGACCCTCTTCCTTGTCCAGTTTAAATGTGTAAGTACCTAGAGTGCTTGAAAGACTTGGATGTGAGCCTAGTTCCACTACTTCCCAGCTATGCAGCCTTAGTCCAAATGGGTCATCTTTGTGAACTTCAGCCTCAACAATTGTTCAGGAAGAGTAGTAATACCTGCCTTGAAGGATTCTGATAAGAACTAAATAAAGTAATATATGTGAAGGGCTTAGCTCCCTCAATAATGATGGATGAGTTGGAAGAAACATTACAAGGGGAAATATCAAATAATTCACTTGTTGATTATAAAATTAAAGTCTGTAATTGGTATTTTCTTCCAGTTTCCTTCTTTTTCTCCTTTCCTGTTCCCTCTCGTTCCTCCCATATGGTTCTCTTTCTTTCCTTTCCTTTTACTTAAGCAGGAGTACAAAACTGAAGAATTAGAATAACAAAAGTGTATGCTTAAATAGCAGCTTGATTCTTTAATCAGTTTGGGCAACATTGGTAAAATTTCTCAGTTCTCTTAGCAGTAAATAACAGTACTCTATAAGATCACTGAAAATGAGAAGTTGCTTTTAAAATTTCCAGCACGTGATGGGCACTCAATGTTGCCTATTTTTTTCTCTCAAGTTTTGTTTTTTATTAGGACATATGTGCGAGACACGGTGATCACTTGCCTTGTGGACATTTGGCGCATATACATAACACATCCTAATACTTTTTAATCCCCCTCCCCCATCTTTTGTTCACTTTCTAGTTTGTAAAAGATCTGTCTTTTTATTGCCTATTATCTATCTTTTGTTTTGCTCTTTATTTATAGTTTGAGTTTCTCACATGAGAGAAACCATGTGATACTTAACCGTGTGTGTCTGGTTTATATTACTTAACATTATGCTTTCAAAGTGCATCCATTTTCCTACAATTGATTCAGATATGTCCTTCTTTATGATAAAGAACTATTCCATTGGGTTTAAATACCTCCTTTATCCATCCATCTGTTGATGGACATATATAGGCTGCTTTCAAAATTTAGGTACTTTGAATTCTGCTGCTATAAATATGGGTATATATGTATCACCGTAATAGGATGTCTTTAACACTTTTTAAAAAGTACCTATTGAAGGGAATAAATACTGAGTTGAATGAAATTTCTAAGTTTAGGTTTTTGAGACCTCTTCATACTAATTTCCATAATGAGTGTACTTTCCCAACAACAATGTAGAAAGTTTCCCTAAACCTCACCAGGATATGTTGCTCACTGATTTCTTGATGATACCCATTCTTTTGGAGTAAGATGGCGTCTCTTTGTTTTAATTTGCCTTTCTGTAATGGCAAGAGATATTAAATATTTTCTCATGTATTTATTGGACATTATATTCCTTCTGAGAAGTGTCCATTTTGCAATTAGATCTTTTATTTTAAGGGGTCTAATTTTTTTTTTTTTAGTTCTTTATATATTCTAGATACTAGTCTTCTAAGTAGTAGCTAGAAAAAAATTTTTTCCCATTCAATAAGTTGTGTCTTTACTCTGTTGGTTGTTAACTTTGCTCTGCAGAAAATTTTTGATTTGATATATCCTATTACTTTATTCTTTGTGTTATTTTTTGTCCAACTTGAGTTCGTTCAAGAATTCCTTGTCAATTATGCCTATCTTCAAGAGTTTACCTATTTTATCTTTCAGAAGATTAATTTTTTTTTTAACCTTTAGGACTTTGTCTGGTTTGATTTTAGTTTAGTGTGTGAAGAGAGATAATGGGTCTGAATTCAGTCTTATACATGTGTATAGCTAGTTTTCCCAGCACCAATTGTTAAAGGGACTATCCTTCCTCTAGTGTGGGTTTTTAGCCCCTATGTCAAAGATCTGATAGTTGTACCCTTTATGCTGATCTCTTGATCCACATCTTTTTTTTTTTTTTTTGACAGTACTGTCATATTGAAGTCTAGAATTATGATGCCTCCTACTTGCTCTGGTTATCCAGATTTCATTTGGTATTCTGGGTCTTTTTGGGTTTCATATGAATGTTCAGATTGTTTTCTCTAGCTCTTTGAGGAATGCTATTGATATTTTGATTGTGATTATGTTAAATCTGTATATCGGCTTTGGAAGAATGGGCATTTTGGTTCTGCCAATCCAGGAACAGAGGATATCTTTCCATTTTCTGATTCCTTTTTAGTCTCCTGTTTCAGCATCTTGTTGAATTTGTTCTATGTTCATTAAAGATACTGGCCTTCAGTTCTCTTTCTTGGTTGGGTTGTTTCTGCTTTTGTAATCAGGGTAATGTTAGCTTCCAGGAATGACTTAGAGAGTACTCCTTTCATGAAAGAGTTTAAGGAGTAATGGTGTTAGATGTTGCCCTAAAGTTCTTGTAGAATTCAGCACTGTATCTATCAGGGCTTTTCTTAGTTGGTAGGGTTTTTTTGTGGGGGAGGAGTGGTTTGGGTTTTGGGGTTTTTTTATGTGGGTTTCTTTGTTAGTAGTTCATTGTGTTGAACTTCCTGAATTTTAACTATGATGCATTCTGGACAGGTTATTTTCTGATCATGACTATTTCAGGTTCTATATGCCTCATTTATTTAAGTTCTTTCCCCATATTTGAAGAGTTTTCTACTGTTATTTCTGTAAAAAGATTTTTTTAATGCCATTTGTACTGTCTTCTGATTTTCACTAATTCCAGTTAATCTTAGATGAGTCTTTTTGTGTCATCTAGTAGGTGTATTCTTTCCATGGTCCATGGTTTTGAGAATCTAGCAAGTTACAGTTTTCTCTGCCTATTTTATGGCCAGTGAATTTGTGAGCTGTCCCCACCCCTACTCTGATCGCAGAATCCCCTCTGTTTACCGCAAGTTGTAGCAACCATTCAAGGCAAGGGATGTCCTTGCTCACTTTGATAGATGGGGAAACCTCTGAAACCTCTGGTCTATGCTGTATATATCCTGCTGTATTTAATGCTAGATCAGTCTGGGCCTTGCTGTTTACTGCATAAGGCAGGACATATATCCTTCTCATCCTGTGACTGTCTCTCACCATGTCACTATAGGTGGGTTATACTGAGAATTGTATAATGAAGTTGGTTTTTGGTTGTTCTAAGTCTCAAGTAAAAAAAAAAAATGAGTCCTTTTCAGAGATGGTGCTTGATTAAACAACCTACAGTAGTGGTACTATGCTGGATTCCATCTCCTAACTATTGCCTTCTGTGTGGAGTCATTTTGGAGTAAATCCTCATGCTGTTTTTGCATTTACAGTAGCTGTGGACTTTCTCTGGGCCAGCATGCTGCTGACTGTTTCTGTTGTTTCTCCCTCAGAAGCTCATCCTGGGACTTACTTTGTTTCTGTTCAAAAAAATCTCCTCTTTAGGAGCCAACATAAGCTTCTAAAATACTTCCTTCTTTTCTTGATCTATTTCTCCAAGTTCTCTATAGCTTCTAATTTTCCTGTCAGTTCTGTCCCAGTTTTCAGAGACTTACTTCTTTTTCTCCTCATTGCCAATTTGTATTTTGCTAGGTATCTGGATTTTGGCTCTCTTGAAATGCTGACTTTTGCTACTCCATCATTTTGCTAGTGTTGGCTATTAACACCATGGTTGTTATTGTTATAACTGCATAAATAGAAAAACAACATGATTATCCTTTTAATTTCATTAGGTAAGTCATATGACTTCCAGTACTAAGGCAGGGACAATATGCAGAATTATCTGGGTCACGTTGGTAACCCACCCACATTTATAGAGTAAGGAGATTTTTCTTTTTATTAAATGCATTCAGACTTTTAAATGTGAGAAAAACAGGATCACACTTTGGGTTTATGAATGCTGGGCTTTGGTCTAAAGGGTCTGTGCAGAGGAAGTGACAATCTGGAATATTTTAAAGATGTCCAGGTATGATTTTCTAGAGACCCATCTGGTTAAGTCCTATATAATTGTGGCAGGGACTCAGACTTTTTGGCCAGAGCTGATTTCAGGGATAATGACTCGAGTCAGGTTCTTTGATCTAAGCCTACGCAATGTCATCATATTCCATAAGGCATTCCTGGATAGAGTATTCTTAGTATCAAGCTAAGAATAGAGTCTTGGCTGACGAATTAGAATAAAAATAGATTCCTCGGTCTATCTCAGTGTCCCTGGAGACACCAACTTGAGTAAAAATAAAGGCCTACTGATACATTCTCTTGGTCTCAGGAAGACTGGTTTAAAAAAAAAAGAATATGATTTGGTAATTTTTTTTACAAGTTTTGATAATGAAAAGGCATTAGAAAGCAATCCATATTTACTGGGAAAATAATTTTCATAGTAATTTTTCATGGTCAAATCAACATACACTTACTTTGTATTAACTCTAAAAGCAAAAGATATAGGTCTAAACATGAAAGTACCATTGTGAACCAATTTTGCAGTACTTTAATTTGGTGAACTAAATTTCTAGGCAAGGCATTTTAGAAACTCTCAAAAATAATGAGTGTAGCCATTTTTCTTTGAAGAGTTGCAATCCTTTTACATTCGTGAAGTGTACAATGAGCCATCAAACTTGGACGTAAGAATGTATGGACAGAAAGAAATGCTGTTATGTAAGTTGTTATGTTCAATTGCATGGCTTTTTTGGTCCTGTGGAAGCCAGCGAGTGTGAGTAAAGGACTGGGAAGGACTTGAAACCTCTATAGACTTTTCACTCTAAGACCTAAATAAAGAATATATTCAGTTAATGTTAAGGCTCACATTGGTTTTCTTAGTGCCTTTTCCTGGTATATTTTATATCTTTGAAAGGTTTCTGTTGAAGACATACTAGCATAGCAGGCTTGCTGTTGAAGTAGGAGTAGGAAGTAACCTTGGGCATCCCAGCAAAGGCCAACAGATTGACTTTAAAGAGATGTCAACAGGTAGTATTGTCCTGGTAAAGTAAACCCTGTTTGACCCTTAAAGCCCTGAAGAATTGACCAGATTTAGGGAGACTGATATGTAAACCAGTAGACTATTGGTAATAAGTGAATTCTAATGACTAGAATGTTTAGGAAGGCTGTTCTGCATATTCTGCCTTTCTGGAAGAATATGGTATATTAGTTATCTATTCTTGGGGCCAAAATACCTGGCAATAGCAACTTGAAGGAGAGAAGTTTATTTTTTTCACAGTTTCAGATGATTTATTCCATGGACTTCTGGCTCACTGGTAGAAATGGCATAAAGAGTCTTGTAGAAGAAAGCTCCTCAACCCTTGGTAGCCAGGAAGCATTAGAGGAAGGGGCCAAGCAAGATTGTACACTCCAAAGACATGCCCACAATGACCCACCTCCAACCAGTCCAGCAGCACATTCAGCTAGGAAATCATGAGTGAATCAGTTCACTGATAAGAGTAGATCCCCACGATTCAGTCACCTTCAGAAAACTTGACCTCTAAATAGAGACTTTCAGGGTAAGTTTTAGATAAACTATAGCATATGAGAAAATGAATTTGTCATCCAAAGCTTAGTCTTGGCATTAGAGTATCTGGGTTGACATTCCTCATAAAAGTGATTTCTCCCACTCTTCAGGTTCTAATTGCTTATATTCCCCAGCTTTTTTGTCTCCTCTCCTTTGACACTGCTAGCCACACTGTACCTCTTTTGTTTCTTTGATTCCTTCCACATCCTCTCTTCACTGTGTTTTCACTTAGGAATTAATAGATCTTTTTCTATAGATTTGTTAATACCACTACCTATGGCACAAATTGATGTGATTCTAGAATCTCAGAACTGTTTCTGTCCAATTAACTTTATGTATGTAGATGTTAATCCGCTCATTTTACTTTTGATAGTTAAAAATGCAGATTCTGGGGGTGTTGCCCATAGTTGACTTTATCCAGATATGCTGGGAAATAGTGCATAGAGTCTTAATGGTATAGTGTACTGTTGAGGAGTTCCAAAACGTCATATTCACATAAGATCAGTGTGTTTTGCAAATGAAAGTCTCCTCCAGGTTAATTTCTGTTGGTATAGACTACAATCGAAAGATCCCTGGATACATAATTTGCAGTTGGAATAATTTCACAGTGAAAGGAGAGAAGAACATTATTACTAGCTCTTACTAATGTGACCTGGAGCAAATCTCTTAAATTAACTAGGGTTCAGTTTACTCATCTGTAAAGAAACTGTTAGAATAGTTTTTTCTTTTCTTCCAAATCTTTTGCTTTTGAATCAGTTGCTTTCAAATCTGAACTGTTTCCAGTTTTGTTGCACTCCAACATCCTTGTCATGTTTCTAACTGGACATGAAAAAGTATCTACCTATAGGTATCATGTAGTCTAAAGGAATAATACTGTTTTAGCTTTCACAGTAGTTCTCACCATCTCACTAGTTTATATGTTGATTGTTTTGTTTTGAGACAGGGTATTGATGTGTAATGTAGGCTGGGCTTGAACTCACTGTGTAGCCTAAACTCATGACCATCCTCTTGCCTTAGCCTCTTGAGTACTGGAATTACAGGCAAGTGCCACCATGCCCAGCTTTATTTTTCACATTTTGTCTCACCAACTGCAAAAGAGTTGCTTGGCCTGTACTTCAGGCTATCGGTTGATCTTATGTATGCTGTTAAGTGCACATTTGTTATGTGCTTTGTTTTGGGACCAAACTAATGGGACTACCTACTACTGGGGCATGCCTATTTTCACCACAGTGGGAATGACAGAGATCCCAACCTACACAGTTATGTTACATGCTTCTGCTCAGATACAGCATTATTCACAATCTGTTGCAACTAGAAGTTGTGAATCCAAGTTTGAAATCTTTGGAGGTAGGGGAATAGATTCCTAAGCCTCCCCAGGGAAGGGAAGGGAAGAAGTTGACTGTGAGTGTTTGCAGTCAGTCAAAAATGTATAAACACACAGAGGTATTTTCTGTTACCATATTTTTTGAAATATGAGATGATGAAATTTTAATAATCTTATGTATATTCTCTCTGCCACTATAACAGAGCCAATTTCTTTTATTAAAAAAAAATGGAAGAGAACATATTGTCGGGATTAATTTTAAGTGAAAGCCTAGAAGTTGTTTGGTGGCTGACAGTGTATGGTAGACAAGAGCAGAAACCCACCTCAGAATATGATCCCCAGTTTCCTTTTAGAATATATTTCCAATTCTAAAAGCATTAGTTAATTTAATATTGGGAAATTTGATGGATCTGTGTAAGAATCTGAGTGAAGTAACACCAAACTAAATGACTTTGTGGTAGGAAGACCAGGATGTTTCATCAGGGTCATCATAAGGTCTAACTGTAACTTTGGAAGAAGGGTAGACATCTAATAATGTACCTGAGTATCAATTTCAAGTCACTGTGGAGTGAGTTTCTATTGATTTCTGTGCTCACTTCAGCAACACATACTCTATTGTTTTGTTTCTGTTGACAGGTTTGACAGACCTTGTTTTGATAACTGTGCTAATATCAATATTTACAAAGGTATAATGATGCTTAAGTGTTTTGTTGAAATCAAAGCCCTCATATTGGAAATAACCTGTGTATAAAAGAACAACAAGATGACAGAAATGCTAATGAAAATGATTGGAGAATAGTGTCAGTTTCATGTATGAAAAACAGAACTGATTCGAAATTTGAGGAATGAAATTTTGCCTTTACCAAAGAAAACTATTTAAAGCAGCCTAACTATAAAGAAGTATGAATGCTGCATAGTAACAATGCTGCTGAATATCCATCTTACATTTATTCAACCTAAATAAAGCATTAAGCACCTACTAAGACTTTATGCTAAATACTAAATACAAAATGAGAGATAAGAGATTGAACTCATATCAAACCTAAATGCTTTCTTCCACCTGGCCCCTTACTAAATAGATGTTTCCTAGAGAGCCTTTTCTGCCTTTTTCTGGAAATTTCCACTATCATGACTTCTGTTCTTCTCTCTCTCAAGGTAGAGGTTCCCAAATCTGTAGAGGAAGCAGTGGTTTGGGAAACGGTAAGGGGAAGGGAGTAAGAGCCTTACTCTAAACTTAATGGTAGATAAATTCCCAAATCTGTAGAGAAAGCAGTGGTTTGGGGCAGGGGGTAAGGGGTAGGGATTAAGAGCCTTACTCTAAACTTAATGGTAGTTAATGGGTTAATTTCCAAATCCCATTCCCAGATTCAAGTGAGTTTTCATCAGCATATTCTCCAGCATCCCATTTTCCCTCTCCTATTCCCATTTCTGTTGAAAGACATCATCATATCATTTCCCTCATCATCTTTTTATACTACCATATTCATCATAGGTAGTAGCTAAATACGGCTTTTCCACATACCCCTGCTTTTGAGGGGGTGCTACTGAGGATTGAACTCTGGGCCTTCACACTGACTTGTATCCCTAGCACATTTGTATTTGTTTCATTTTGAGACAGGATGTTGCTAAGTTGCTAAATTTCTCAGGCAGAGTTTAGACTTGGGATACTTTTGCCGTGGCCTCCCAGAGTGCTAGAATTTTTAGAGCTCTTTCTGCCCAAGTTCAGTTTTGAGCATACAGCCTTACAATAAAATCTGAACTATTGAGATTGAATCAAGACTACTTTTCCTATAGTATTATTCAGTCTTCATCATGTTTCCTATTCATAAAGCTCCCCTTTACTCCATCTCCTGTCTTGAAGTGATTTTTATCTGCCCTGAATATTTTTCTGTGTCTCAGGATGCTTTTCACTTTGTACCTTTTTATCACACTTTTATGAACCTGTAAAGTCTTTCAGGGTAAGAACTATATTGCAGCTTTGAATTCACCTTAGTTATGCTCTGCTTAGAATATAGTCATAAAGATATCAAGAACACATTATGTAATAAGTATACTAAATAAACAAATTCACTCATCTCTAAAAATATATAGGCCATTATTATATAAAGGACATTCTTCTAATTCTGTTTATTCCATAAGACAGGTTTGACTTTGGACTTGGCATGAGCTTGTGTTTTATCCATTTATAATGTTCTAATAGTAGATTTGGAAACTGCTTTTTAAAAAAAATTTTATACCTACTGGCTACTGATGAAATGCTTTAAAGACAAATGATATTAAAAGAATAAAACAGGTACATAGATAAGCACAGGATACCTAAGCAACTGTTAATGATGTAAGAAGGAATTTTAAACCACCATGTAGGATATACCAGTACATTAGTAGCCCAATAGTGTGTTGGGTCACCTGCTTTTAGTGTGGTTCCATGGGAGCAGTCATTTGCTTGTTGCTTCTCTAATGTCTCTGTGGTGGTTTGGCAGGGAAGTTTGGCCAGTTTTGAAGTAATAATCCCGCCTGGGAATATAAGCAGAAAAGCCAAAGAAACATAACAAGAGGCTATAGAAAAACTTTAGGTGCAACTAAGACTTAAAGGCTTTGAAGAGGCAGAATAAGAATTAACAGGACAGTATTTCATTCAGAGCAACCATACTGAGTAAGTGGCATGGCCATACATAGAGGAGGACTGTAAACTCAATCCTGGAGAGAAAGGAAGCAGTGAGTTTACAAAGTATAGCAGAATTTGGTTATTATTAAGCTTCTTAGTAGAACTTCTGTGTAGTTAATAGTATTAATAATTATTGTGTATTTGGGAAATGAAACCAAAAAACTGTGTAGTGAGACATTTACAATAAATAGTTCACTTTAAACTCAGGCAAAGACAAAGGTCTCTTCTACCACTACTTCTGCTCAATAGTTTTAGTCCTAGCCAGTTTAATAAGATTTAAATAATAAAAGAAAGAAAAGAAAAAGGATGGAAAAAACTATCTAGGGTTACCTAATAAGGGTAATGTGCATATTTAAATTTGCATGACAAATAGCAATTAAACTCTAAGGTACTTAACGAATAAATCTAAGGCAAGTCCTTTTTGAGAAAATTAGAAAATTTATTGAAGGACAAAAAAGATCTTTAATAGATGAAAAGACTCAACATTGTCTAGATCAGTACATTTCCATGCAACATATATTCAATTTTTTGTGTGTGGGGGTGTTTTTTTTTTTGCTGTTGTTTTTTTGTTTGTTTTTTGTGGGTAGGTGTGAATAAAACATGAGAGCCTTACTCTAAACTTAATGGGGAAACAAATGGATCCAGAATATCATAGTAAGTTATCAAAAGCAACATGTAAGATCACTTATGTGACCAAGTAGACTAAGTAGGATACAAATACGGCAATAATAATTAAGGTAGTGAGTACCAGTTTAATGAATGGTGAAATAGGGTAGTATATAAAGTGACATACATAATAACAGAATGTGGAAGATAATTAGAAACAGCATCTCAGTGGAGCTATTATGAAATATTAAATGGTGTTGAGTCAATTGGCTCTCTGCATGGAAAACAATAGTCAAAACCTTACTTATGCCAAATACAACCTAAATACAAAAAAGCAAACTTTATAACTTAAAGGAAAATGTAGCAAACTATCCTGAAGATCTTGGGGTGTATGGATTTCTTTAAACATAAAAACCATAAGTCAGTAAGAAAAAGGTAAGTGTCACATATGTTAGTTTTGTGATACTGCTTGCCTTAGTCTGCTTTCTTTGGCTATAACAGAATACCACAAAGTTAGTAATTTATAAAGAAAAAAGGTTTTATTTGATTTATGGTTCTGAAGGCTGAGAAGCTCATGATTCAGTGGTATCTGTTAATGTGATTTACAGTAAATCCAGAGCTACATGTATGAACAGCCAAATTTCAAACAGTAGGCAATAAAAACTAAGAGTTACAGTAACACAGTTTTAAAAACAAAGGATTCATAACTATTTGTATAAGTGTGAGTGAGTATATGATCAGGAAGAATTCATAGCAACTTCAGCATAGTGGTTTTTTTCTAGGGGATGGGGAATTTTGGCTGGATTTGATGTTTTATATTTTTAAAACATTTTTGATATGCTTACATATATTTTAAATAATTTTAAAATAATATACATTTGATAAAGAGCTAGAAGAGAGTTCCCAACACAAATAACTAAGGAGATGGAAATGGCTGTTAACTCTGGTGATGCAATGTACGTTGCATCAAATTACACATTCTGTGCCAATTAGCAATAAAATATTGATACAAATGTAGTAAAATTAAAGTATAATATTTCTTGGTATTAAGCACTATTATTTTTCTTTTCGCAAAGTACTATAGTTTTTTAAGAAGAAATTTCATACCAATTAATAAAGGCAGATCAACACTGAAACTGATTTTCTAGGCAAAATAAGAGGCTCAGTAAGGATTATAACTTCTGGTGAAGAGTATGTTTGGTGCCTAATAAACCTTGGTTCAAGCCCCAAATAGGCCACCACTGTAAGCTTCAACTTTGTCATCTTATAAATGTGAGGGTTAAATGAGCAGAGGCATGTGAGGCCTTTGGCACATAAGTGCTCAGTAATATAACAGATCATCACATAAAACAATGCCAAGCACATACAAAGCATTATATGGATTTATTATTACTGGTTAATGTTTTGTTTTGTTTTGGTACCAGGGATTAAACTCACAACCTTGTCCTTGCCAGGCAGCTGCTTATGCTGCTGAGCTAAATCCCTGGCATATTGCTGGCTATTGTCATTTAAATATCATTTTAATTGTTAAGGTGAAGAGACCAATGAGTTTTTAAATTAAAATTTAAAAAATATTTTATTTATATACTTTATCCAGTTGTTGTTTTCTTTCATAACCATGTCATATTGATTGATTGTCTGAGACCAGGTTTTACTGGGCAGTTCAGATTGGCCTTGAACACACTTTGTACCCCAGGCTGTCCTCAAACTCAGAGATTCTCCTGCCTCATTCTCCCAAGTGCTGGGATTGTAGGCATGTGTAACCCCGTCTCATTTTAGAAACGGGATCCTATTTGCATGGCTTATACTTGATCTGGCAGAAATGTCCTGTTAGCATTGAAACCTAAGAACCTTTAGCCTCATATGATTGGCTGTCTTCTAATTTAACATGGAGTAAGACCATGACATCCATAAAGCTCAAATTTTAATCAAATTCCAGTGATTCTTATTGTTCTTGCAAAGTTCATATTCTGTCATGTTCAATTTTGAATACTTTTTAATAGTTTGTGGATGTCTTCCTACTTTGTTATTTGGGAAATGTATCAGAAAATCAAGATTTTAAAAATAATTCATTCTTTCCATTTTCATAACTAGATTAGTGCTATGTTGAACTTCCTAATTTTTCTAACTTTTCAAAAACATTTATAAATGAAGTGCATTTATAAATTTATATTTATAAGTAAAAACAGTTTAAATGTGAAAAATTAAATATATCAGACTTTCAGAGGGGGAGCCATTCAATTTAGAAATACTAGTTGTCAAATGAAAAGTTTGCTGGTTTGGACTATATGATGATATCCTTTTATGGTTAATGCTGCTGCCTTAGGTTCCTTGTCAATTTATCTAATAAGTTCCTTTAAAGTACTCTTACTGATTTATGTACTTGTAATTTTTAAAAATATCATCTTAATCTTTATTTTCTTTTTAGTGTCCTTGTATCTTTTTTTTCCCCTGTACTGATGATCTAACCCAGGGCCTTCACACTAAGTTACATCCATCCTCTTTTTTTTATTTTTTGAAGACAGGTTGTTACTGAGAAACTGAGTGGCATAGGCTGCATTCAAACTAGCCTCCCAGAATGCTAAAATTCTAGGTATTTGCCACCATGCCTTGCTCATTAAAAAAAAAAAAAAAAAGACATTTGAATAACTTTTGTGGTTCTTCCCATCAAACTTTTCTTCTTTTCTTAGTCTAAAAGTCTAAATCTAGAATTGCAGGTCAAGGGAGTGAATTTGACCAGTCTGATTGACAGTAACAACCTTTTGAAAAGTATCTTCATGGCATTCCACAAAAGGAAGAGGGTGAATATACATAGGTTCTTGTTCACTTAGAATAATACAGCATTTAAATTACATTCTCATAGTAGGCCTTTAATGTTCTCCCCTCTGGGATACAAAAGTAGTATCGTGTGATCATTAAATCTTTAATGTGGGTATGTAGGACTCCAACGACACTAGACACTTCACTGGGGAGTGTGGCTGATTGTTGATTGTGACTCCTTTTCAAGTTACTTGTCTGTCTTTCCTCACTAATCAGTAACTCAAAAAGTAGATGGTAAATGTTAGCTGAAATGAGGAGGATGTTAGAAAAAGCGCAACAGTCACGGGCTTACCTGTGCATTTTGTCTCATTTTCAATGACTTTCAGTTCATTCTATGAACTACTGGAATACTTCTAATTTTATTTTACAGATAGCAGGAAAAATGCCTGATCTTGCTTGTGGTCACCAGTGACCCAGGAATTTCTATTCCTGGCCTAGTTAGTGGTGTTTACTGAGGGAAAATCAGTGCTTCCTTATGACCTTTTCACTTTTAGCTTACTGTCTTACTGCATATAGTGGTGGTTATGTTCTTTTCCAGTGACCTCTTTTTCCTTAGAGCTGCCCTATCCATTACCTTAGTGCTAGCCATATATGGATATTTAAATTTAAATTTAAATTTGTAAAATGAATTCAATCCCTTAGTCCCATGAACCACGTTTCAGATGTTCACTGGCTACACTTGGCTAGTGGCTGCAGTGTTGGAGAGCACAGGTATATACCACTTCTGTTGCTGCAGATAGTTACAGTAGGCAGTGCCTCAGACCTCTGATGAACAGGCAGCCTTACTTCACATAATCTAAAAGTGAAAGGTACTCATACATTTTATAAATGGAAGTTTCTTAGCATCAGTTTCCTGTCCTTCCTTTTATTTCACAGGAAGAATATATTACCATGATCCCAGCCACAACTTCTCACCTTCCTTCCATTGCTTAGTCCATTTAATAGCTTTTGCATGTCCACTTTATCACCATGATTGTTTTTCTGGCCACTTCCTCCTCTCACCTTCCCCCATCTCCAATTTAAGGTTTGGTTCTCTTTCTTTGGCCTCATATATTCTGGTATACTGGTACTGTTACTTCCTGTCTTTATAGTCCTCACTCATGTTGTTGCCAGCAAAGTTTCCTGAAGGCCACTTTAAGAACCCACAGAAGTTGTTGTCCTCTCATCGAGTGGTCCCGGGTACTGGTTTATATTTATGTTTCAAAAAACTTTATATAATCACATACATATATGTGCAGAAACCTTCCTTTGCTATAAATGGGAGCATATGAAATACGCTGTTTTGCACTATTCTTTACTTTGTATTTGCTGCTGAAGAACCTATCTTAGCAATCATTCCATGAAGAGATCTTCATTCTTACAGCTATGTAAGATTCCTGTATGAGCCTGTATTCCTGTATGATTTCTTGTATGAGCCAATTGTTTTTTGATGTTTACTCACTGTTATTTGACTATCTATATTCCCTGCTGGTAGTGTGCTGCTTCTGTATATCAAGTTATAGATATTTCGGCCTAGTCTTAGTCCTCACTTGAAAAGTCTTCAAAGACACCCCGTTGGCAATAAACCTGTCTGCCCTGTCAGACTGGTGGTGGGGAAAGGCAGCTCAGCGAACAGGAAAAAACACTTCGAAGCGTTTGTCTCTGGCTGGCCTCTCTGCTAGCTAACTAGTTCTATATGCCACTCTGCTACCATGTACAATTCATTTCTGTCTCACTTGCTGTGTGGAGTGCCTTCTTTTCTCTTACCCTTCAATTACATTACATCCTTTGAGACTGAGTTCACACACCATCACATACATACAGCTCCCTTGATTCCTCTTTCCAGCTACTAAATATAATCTAGTCTTTTACTAAGTACTCTCACAGGATATTTTTTTGTACCTTGGATTACAATACAGTATCTGTGCAATCCTTCTAATTTAGCTAGTAGTAATGCTCAACACAAGGATGGTGCCTTGTTTTGATTTCTTTTCCCCCAGAAATCTCTTAGTATAGTGCTTGCATATACTAACGAATGAAGAAGAGCAATATTAATTCTATTCTTGTCTGACATGAGTTGATGTAATACTTAATTTTAATGGAGAAATTACCTGAGCCTCTGTGCATCCTAGTTATTTTTAAAATTAAGCTTTTTATCTTCTTCCTAGAAATGTAAGAGCATAGAACCATGAGGTCTTGTATTCCATGCAACTGCTTTGATATTCTGGGAAACAAGGGTGCCATTTTCTTCTGTTTATTCTGTTGCCAGCTGGAAGCACCAGTATATGGTCCCCATTGTGGCACCACAAGGCTTTAATATGTAATTTGGGAACAGGTGTCCCTTTTTATTGTATTTTCATTATAAGATGAAGATTACTTCCTTGATAACTTCAAGTTGCAGAGTGAACCCAAATTAATAGAATCTAATCTCTCCAGTGTAGTTTTGACTATAATATGTTTAGAAGGTAAAACAGCAAATGTATTTGAGAACCTGATGGATCCAGGGCACCCTGAGTTCCAATTGTAATGTCACTAAGGCATGGCTAACTCCAGAGTGATACTTTTTCTTTTTTTGGCTGTTAGGTTTTTGAAGAGCCTTCTATCAGTCTCTTTGCACTGGAACATTGTGAGGGAAGAGAGTTACATCTTGAGGAGGCTGTAAACTCTGTTTTGAACAAGGACCTGCATTTTTACACCCAGTCTGTATGGGTGAAAAGTGGACTGTAAGTACAAGAGAAGCACATTTCCCCATTGCTTTTTTTTTTTTAATATGATCATGTTCTTACTCCTTTCATCTTTCAGAGTAGTGACAGTATTTAAATAAGATAAAAATAAACAATTTCTATAATGGAGTAGTATGCAGTGGCCTGGGAAAAGAGGAGCTGCCACCTCATCAGAACATGGCAGAGTAGGTCAGCCAGATTTCTTTTAGGAGAAATTTTGTTAAACCAAGAGTTTAAACAGTGAAGGTTTGCAAGACTGTTTCATTGTACTTTGACAGCATGTTTATTCTAGAGCAGTTCCCTCCAGTGTACTCATTTTATTATGGCAAGCAGTGGCTGACCTAGCCTGCGTACCAATGTTTGTTCATTTAGTTATTGGAGTGGATCCAGAGTGCATAGGGTATGTACTTTTGCAATTTGGGATGCTGCCTGTAGGAAACAAAATTTAAAATTACTAATATAGAAATTAGTATTGACTTTACTTATGATTACTTATAACAAAAACGCTGAAAGGTCTGCAAGCAGCCCTCAGGTGGAAGCTGTCTCTGCCTCTCAGGCCATTTCTAAAGAGTTTGCTGTATATATTTGCTTATATCCACCCTTCTGCTGCTGGGACCAAAACTCGAAACAGCAATACACATAGCTCACAGTGGTTAATAGAAAAATGGCTGTTTTTATTTTTATATATTGTGTGATAGTTCTTTAAATATGTGGCAATAGGCAATAAAAACGATAAAGAGTCAACTTTTATAATAATGGCTTTTTAAGTATTCATGTGTATAACAATTTAAATTTTGTTCTATACATCATTTCACATGGATGGTATTTATCAAAATAAACTGATTTACTCTTAAGCATAAGATTCTGTTTAGTGATTAAGTATATTTGAAGTGAATTTTACATCCCTGTGTTACAGGATTTTCACAACACTCATACATTTTCTCTACATTGTGGACTGAAATTTGTATTTGACTTACAAATGAAAATTTCTCCCCTTACTTTTACTCTTTTCTGAAAAACTAATGCAATTTTAAATCAGATATTTGTATTATCTTTGGATTATTACTATCTATGACTCATTTCTATGTAAGAGAATTGGTAAATGTATTCAAGAATACTGAAGTCTGTCTATAAAGATTTTCCTAAGCTACAAGTAGTTTACAGGATACCATTTAATACAAGCCAGCTATCACAGTGACAAGTTGTATTTTTTTTTAAAAAACACCATGTTATGTTGTATCTTTGATCTGTCAAGATAATGAGGACCATGCTTTAATGCACCATTCTACACTTTTCCACTTGTGAAACTCATTAAGATCAAGATATAATTATGTTCAGTAACTTAAAATCCTGCCTAGATTTTATAATGGAATCTTCTCTGCCCATTTGAAGAATCTGTGGGGATGGAGAGATCATCCGTGGCCATGTCTGCCTTTGTGTGGATCTGATGGTTTACATCTGTGTAAGCAGATCTAAACCCTGCTTTTTTGTTAGAAAAAGTATGCACCTTTTAAAAACTACAAACTAGAAGTTGTAAAAGAATAAATTTACAATACAGGGTACTTTTAGAGATTTTCTGTAGTGCACTTTTCGCTGTGCTTTCTTGCAGATGGATAGCTTACGAAGGATCCAATTTCTTGGGAAGGCAAATCTTACTTGAGCCTAATGAGATCCCAAATTGGACAGCATTCAGTGGCTGGAAAACAGTTGGTTCTCTTCGTCCCATGAAGCAGGTAAGGAAGTGAGAAATGTAAGAACTAGAATAGCTTCATTTGTCTTGTAAAAAGGTCATAAGCCAAAGCATCTGAATATTGTCCACTTAATTTAGTTTGCCATTTATGTAGGAGGAAGACTGGATAAATAGGCAGGAATCTTGTGGGTTTTAGCCAATTTGTAAAGTTGTATCTATGGTTAAAGTTGGATTTTAGCCCTAGGACCAGTTTTATTTGCTAGGTTCACTTTTCATGGAAAAATAACATTGTACACTGTGTGGCAAACAGTGGAAACAAGACTAGACTTTGATACTCTGTTAGTTTTACTTTCTTAGCATTTAGATTTTTTACCTACTTATATAATACTCAAGTTGGATCCTGACAGTTTAATTAAAATATTATTTTTTGCACACTTACTGCTGTCAATCTTCTGTTCAAAAGCTTCCCACTGCACTTTGGATACAATCTACACTCATCAGTTGGCCTGTGTAGTAAGACTCCCCCTGCTTCTCCAACCTCTTCCCACCCGTCTCCTCACCGACATAGCTGTGTCGCATGCGCGCAAGTGTAGAATCTGTCAACAAGGCTGTACCCTGCATAGAATGTTCTTTGTCATTCTTTGCTTGGCTAGTCATCCTTCGAAATTCAGTGTGTCAGGTCCTAACAGATACCTTCTATCCTCTCTCTGTCTAAATGGTACCCAAGAAGACCTGGTTGTTTTTCTGCAGCACACTATGTGTAGTTTAGAACCACTGAAGTACCAATGGACTGGGATTGTTCTAGGTCTGCTCAAAAGTTCATCAAGGTGCAGTGGTTGTGCATATTTTGCTTACTGCTCTATCCCTAGTCATGTCTGATACTTTGTAGAAACTCAGGGATTGTTTAAGGATTAATGTTAAAATGGATGAATAAATATTTGTTACCATTTAATGTGTAACGGAAGATACAAGGGTAGGTATGATTTTTGCCTAATTAGAGCTTATATTTTTGTTGGGTAAACATATTCAAATCAACGCTGTAACACAAAATGCAGCATAGTATATGATCATCAAAAAGCCACAGGCAATATCTGGGTCAAAAAAGTAAAGTATCTGTCTGTGAAGGCCTGGTGAGGTTTCATAGGAGACAGAAAATCCAAGCAAGTCTGTCCAAAGTATGATGCCTGGTGGATGTGCCATCTAATCTCTTTAGAAATACTTTTTCACTTGATTCTGACAAAAGTCCTTTGAATAGGAATTATTGTTCCCTTTTGTCCTAAAAATAAGGCACAGAGAGGAAAAGCACAGATAAAAGCAACCCATGTATTAAGATTCAAGATTTTAACCTACATCTGTTATATTCTGAAATCTGTGGCCTTAAGCAACCATGCTTTACTTTCCTCCAAAATAAGATCAGCATTTATAGGATGCCACCATACATTCTAGGCAAGTGTAGCATAGTGGCTATAAGTGCTGAGGCACAGATGTGTTAAATTAAAAACTCACCTGATGGTCTTCTCTTGCTGTCTTCTTCATACACAGAGACACAAACATACATACACAATGTTCATTCCCACCACCTTTGTATTCTCTTGGTTCAGATCTTAGCTTTGTCATTTGCAAGCTGTGTAATTTTGGCGAATTACTTTTCTTAGCACCTTCAGTTTCTCATTGGTGAAACAGTGACCACTGCTTATATCTCATTGTGTGGATTAATGTTTGCAGAGCATCTCCCACACACCCTACTCATGCTAGTATGCCAGTACATTAATCGAAAGGTTATTATTCACGATGTCCCTTGAAGAGAGTCAGAGGTGCGCTAATGAGGTTCACCAAAACCCTAGTGATTTTCCTGGCACAAAGTGTGTGGTTCAGGATCTCCTGACCTGTCCATCTTGCTCTCAACATGTGGTATGATGAATAACCCCACTGAAAAGGCATAGGTAGAAGTAGGAAATCAGTTTAGCTTTTACCAACTACATAATCATTTAATCCTGTTTCAAAAACTTTAGTAGCCAAACTTAACACTAAATATTTTGCCATGTCTCCCTGCCCTGCCCCCAGGCCTAGGCCTCAAGTGAACTGCACTACCAGATCTGTTTTCCTCAGTGGTGACTCCCTACTGTGCAAGCTAGTCCCCTCCCCCGCTGTTCAGCACCCTGAGATAAAGAATGATGAGATGTGGTATAGCCTATAATTTTACAAGGAAGTTTTCTGACAATAGAAATGATATACTTCCATTGCATTTTAGGAACTGATTCCTACTCTGATTAAACATTTAATTTCAAAATGTGTTAATAGGTTATTTCCCTGTTGTTCACCTGACCCAAAGCTTTAGCACCCAGCAGGAATTTGGGTTTCTAAAATAATAATTTGTGGGTTACATATGTTTAACTTTTTGTGTAAGCGTATTAGTACTGTTTTAGTTCATATTCTTGTTTAGAAACTCAGCAGTAATTAAAATGTAATCCTCTTTGAGGCTGGGAATTAGCAAGTCACTAAGGTACTTGTAATGCATATCTGTGTTTTTAAGTATAATTACAGTGGAGTCAGACTACAAATGTGTAATAAGGGTAATTAGTACCCTGCTTGATTTAATTGATTAAAACTGTGATGTTTAGCCCTAAAGTAATTGGAATTCTGTCATCTGTGAAGGTCATACCTATTTTCTTATATGTACAAGGTAATGAAATGATAATAAAGATACAGTGAAGCAAGAATTAGTAATAGTTATAGTGGGGGACCAAGCTGAATTACAGACTTTAAGTTCATTATGGGTTGCTTTACGAATGTGGAAATAGTGGTTTGAAACACCATTTTGCCAATAGAGGCCTTGCTCACCAACTTTAAATGACCAAATAATTTGCCCTTCTGTTTGCTCATTTAAGTGTTCAGAATGTTTATTTCATTAGGAATGCTAAACATGGTAACAATTTACCAAAAATCCAACTGGCCTATGTTGATATGTCATACATTTCAAAAATATGGTGAGCCATACCATGTTGCATTCATGTAGTGCTTAAATGTCTCAGGATGAAAATATAGGCTTATTAAGTAGCACACTTTTATTAATTATCAAGATTCTAATTTCAGTGCCAACAACTGGCTATTTTTATTACATTGAGGATAGAGACCTGCATCATGGCATTCAAGAAATGTTTTCTGTTGAGCCCTGCCTTTTTATTTTCTTTCTTATATGACAGTCTTTTTGAGACAGGGTCTCACTATGCAGTTCAGGCTGGCCTTGGGCTCACTTTGTAGCCCAGGCTGGTTCGAACTTGCAACAATCTTCCTGCCTCTGCCTTCCAAGCGCTGGAATTAGAGGCATGCACCATTGTGCCCAGTGGTTGAGTCAGTCTTAGTCCCTTTGTCTTTCAAGTAATTATTACTGGGTTGGAGATACAGCTCATTGGTATAGTGCTGGCTTAGAGTGTGGGAGGCCTTGCTTGTAAGTCTCAGCAATGGAAAAAAATATATATATATTTCTACATAGGCCTTAGCCATCCTAAGAGGAAGGTTTTTGGTACAAACAAGTATGACTCCAAACCTGTGTTAACCTGTATTATCATCATTTGTAAAGCTAGGTCCATAATTGTATCTCCTGAAAGGGTGGTTCTGGTTATTAATTCTGTCAAATAAAAAACATAACAATGACACATATAGTACTAAGGGCTCAGTACATACTAGCTATTATGCTTAGTGATGAGTTCCAGATTTAATATTTTAAAATTTCCTTTATAGAAAGTTGCTTTATAGATTCTAGGCCGGAGATGAAGTCCTTCGTTACTTGATTTTTGAATAACGAGAGTAGTGATTAAGCATATGTGGTCTCTTCCTTTCAAGCATGTAAAGGTCGTAGGTAAACAAAAAGATTACATTTTCTAGAACCCTCAGCTATCTACACCTTCCATACTAGTCATTTTGCATTTAACCATAGCTCAGAAAAGCACATCTGATGACTATATTTGTCTCTCCTAAGCTGTTGTGAGATCCTAGTAGGTGGTATCTTGCCCTTGCTCCCACTATCTTTCTCAGCATAGCTCTCACATGTTACTGAAACAAATGTCCTGAATGTTTCATCACCATCCCCTTGCTATGCGGCGTTCTAGTGAATGAAACAATTACCTTTTACTTTTTCAGAAGGGCACTTGTTAGAAAATATGACTGTATAATAAATCTTTGTGCTTAGTAGTCTAAGGATTTATCAACAGAAAATACTTATACATAATTAGCTAAAGGAAGTAAGAGTAACACTATATAAATAAGCTTATCACTTCTCACTTCCCCTCCCAGCTTTTCTTTTTGGAAGGATCACTTGCACATTCCTAAGTTTATTTGTACATGCCTCTTTCTCCTGTCACAGCCTGCAGTGTACATCAGAATAAAGAACCGAGCCCAGGATGAGTATCTGACAGTCACTGGAAATATAGCCGACACAAGGGCAACATCTGTGTGTATCGCTCCCTATAATGGAAAGGATACGCAGATCTGGCATTATTGTCGAGGACTCTTTAAATCTAAGGTACTCTGCTTTTTGGTATTTTGTATTTTTATTTAGGAAAGTGGATTCTTGCCAAATCAACTGGCATAAATAAAATAATGCAACTTACTAGGGAGAGGTCATTGCATGGTCATAAAAATACTACTTGAATGCTACTAAAGCATTTAAGTAAAATGGACTAAAATGATTCTTTGATCCAAAAGATTCAATTTTAAGTAAAACTAAAGTTATCACATACAGTAGATGTGCTTAAATAAAATTTTTTAAACCAATGATGTAAGTCACTGGATCTGAATTAGAACAACATGCTTGAGACATTCCTCACTTGAAAAACAGATAAGATCGGCTGTTGGTGTGGTTCTAGAAATGTTAAAACCCTTTTATTTTCAAGATATAGAAGAAACAAGCTATTATTGGAAAAAGCTTAGAAAATGAGATTTAGGTATGATTTTTTTTCCTCTGTGTCCTCTGTTATGTTTGATGCTATGGGGGATAAGGTACTGCTTTAAAAAAAAGTTAGTGTATCAACAATTTAGTTCTCATGCTTCAAAAAATGAAAAGTTTTTAAAAGTAACTATTGTCTGGGTACCTTTAGCATATCATGGGGTATTTTTATAAAAAAACAACAAAAAAAACTATGCTCCACATAATGTCTTAGGCTAATAGGTGCTTAACGTTTATTTCTGATTCAACAAACTTTCACTGAAAATTGGCTGTCAAATGTTAATGTTCTTCCAAAGAGTATACGAAGAATGTAGTGGTCCATGCCTATAATCTTAGCACTCTGAGAGACTGAGGCAAGAGGATTGCAAATTAGGGCCCAACCTGGGCAAATAAGTGACTTACAAGAGCCTGTCTCAAAAAATAAAGGGCTGGGAATATAACTTAGTGCAAAGGCCCCATGTTCAATTCCTAGTACGTCAATTAATTTAAAAATACAGGTAACTTTTGGTCTCTGTACCATCATACCTCAGCTATAAAGACTTTGAAAGAGGTTTCCTGAAATATTTTTTAGCACAGACACAGCCATCTAATACCTGATTTGCTCACCTGAAAGAAAAGGGACTTGTTCAATTTACTTTAGCAAGTACAGGGCAATATTGCTATTTAACTTCTTAACTTTTCTAGGCCAGTGATACATGTCTTGATGTGATTGGCGGTCGAGATACTCCTGGCGCTAAGGTGGCCTTATGGACTGAACATGGACAGTTTAGGCAGAAGTGGAGACTGAATAAAAACGGAACTATCAGCTCTTATCTCAGTGAGAAACTTGTCCTTGATGTTAAAGGTGAGCCTCAGATAACACAATGTTTTGTGTTCCTGGATAGCAATTTAAGTTTCGGTCCTCTTTATGGTGAAGGACATTCTCATTTTATGTAAGAGAAATCAGTTTTAATAATGCTTGAAAAAGTTAAGATGTACAGTTTTACAAACCAAACAGTATGAGATGGTATTTTTGTTCATTAGTAAAGTTGTAAAATTTTCATATGCAACTGTAATTTTCATGAACTTTGAGAACAAGTCTTAATTAGAAGCATCATAAACCATAAAATGAAAATGTCATCTGTTTCATAGAAAGAAGCATCTATAACTTTTTTTGCCTTGACTTGTCATGGTACTTAAAAGCCCTCAGTTAAAATTTATGGAAGGTATCAATTAACCTTGTTTTTGAATTTGGAGAGGTCAGGGTGATTATTATCCATGGATTTTGCTTTAATGGGGTTAGTCACACCACTGTTGATGTAGAAACAAAAACACAGTATCTGACATCCAGCCAGAGTTCTTTCAGGGCACTCTGTTATGAAGCATGGCACTGTTATCATGTATTATACCTTTTAGTTTTTCAGTTTGAGTCACAATAAGGTCCAGTTAGAGGTGAACAGTGTTTCAGACAACTCTGTAAATGATACAGTAACCTACTTAAAAAGTGGGCTGAACAAGTTTGTGAAAACTGTGAAACTGCTAAGCACCTATGTGAACAAATAATGTTTTCTTTTGGAATTTCTACTTTAGGAGGAAATTATTATGACAAGACTCATGTCATTGTAAATCAGCCCCTGGAAGGAGAAGAAACACAGAAATGGGACATTGAAATACTGTGAGAATCAACATCCTTAGAGCAAAAGAACTTCAGCCTCCCTCATTGTCTTACACATTTGGAAAAGAAACTGTGTCCTCACCTGCTGGAACCCTAAGCACAATGAATTCCCCCACCCAATATCCAATACTATTTCTTTTCAACCACTGAAAAGTTCAAAATGACTCTTGCCAATTAAGAGTTCCCATAAAGAAAATGTTATTTCTAAAAAAGGTTTTATTCAGATGGATCCCAGGAGTGGTGAGCGAGTTTCTGGAATTCTGTATTTTCTCCTATCCATCAAACATGAATCCTGTGACACTGTCACCTGTATTAGCTATCAGTATCTTGACACTGGTTACTTCTATGAGTGCACAGGGAAGCAAGCTCCTCCTAGGAGGTCATCATTCTTTTACACAGATGAATAATTTTTAACATCTAAAAACATTTAGTAAGCCTGTTAAGCTGCTATTGTATTAAATATGCCTTCAAGTTTCTATACTGAAACTTATAACTGAAGCCAACCCTTAAGTTTTTAAACAGTACTTTTAACTGACACCTACAGAGGGACTGCTACAATACTGGGAGTATTTTTTGTGGCCATTCTTTACTCAAACAACAACAACAACAACAAAAGGCATAAATAACCTTGCGGTGCCAACTTCTAGAGTTTACAATCTAAAAATATACACCTCTAGGCAACAAGACCCTTACCAGCAGTTCCTATCCTGGTGCTAAAACCTTGCCCTAGATTTTGCCTGATTTGCCCTGAAGGCAAAATGTTTAGAAAGACCGTGTTATATAACAGTAGTCAAAAAGTTTTTGTCTGCCTCAAGTAAAAGGAAATTCCAAATGTTCAAATTAAAACAAAGTAGTTTGAACTTTGACCTTACTATCTTACTGTTCAAGTAAAGGTGCACTAATTTCTCTACTTAATGACAAAAAATTCAGTTTCCACTCTTATCTTGAAGAGCTCACATTTAAACAAAATCAGGTAGGAAATCATCTGACTATTAATCTAAATGCACCTTTAGTAACACAATTCACAAGTATTTTTCCCTTGAGTTATATTAAACTTACCTTGAGACAATTACTCCTTTCATCTTCCTATTTTTGCCAGAAGGCAGAAAAATGTTCTATTTTTATATAGAGAAATTAAATTATCTGGTGATATTTTTAAAAAATATCAACCTTTATGCACTTTAGAATATAAAATAACAGTGAATAGTTTAAACTCAAAGAGCCCACTAGTTTGAGTATTTTTATAGGCGTAGTCTTTCCATGTAAATACTGGTTGTCTCCTTCCCCTTTCAGTCTCAGGCTCTTACCTTTTAAGCAGCATCTGAAACTCCCTTACATTCATAGATTTTGAATGCCTCTTACACATGTGGTGGTATTAAGTGAAATTTATGTTACACAGAAAACTATTTCATTGGGACAGGGGGCTTGGGTATACATAAAAAGTATGTATATTTTCATTGTAAAAAACCAACTTAAGAAAACAGTTTGAAAATTTTCTAGAGCCAAAGAAGCTCTTTAAAGAAGTTATTCCAAAGAACAAAGACAAAGCCAGGTTAATGACATTTAATTCTACATGATACATTTATTGGAGTTGTGCCTTTTCTACCACACTGGATTAAATAAACTTTCAAAAGCATGGTTTGGTCACATTTTGGGATATCTAATACCTTTTTTCTGCCATTTGCTTATCAGTACCAGTATGTCTCACAACAATGACAGACACATTGAGAGATAAAGGGATGGTGACATTCTGTTTTGGAGTCATGTGTTTGGCCACTACTTAGTAGGTGGACTCAAAACAACAGTAACTACCTAGCACTTAACATTTTCTCTTTTTAAAAAAAAAAAAAAAAAAGAGCATACAAAACAGCAATTGTTTGCTTGTGGAAAGGCACTAAACTACTCGGATTAAACATTCTGTCCAGAGGGATAATACCAAGTTCTCCTTTTCCTCATCTGTAGTTAGTTTCAGATTCTTGACAGAAATAGCTGAACTGTCCCAAATCTGCTTCAGTGCATCCACATGTGATAAAGGAAACCGAAGTCCATGAGTCTGAAAGGGGTAAATTAGTCAAAAAACAAACATGTCACTGAAGTGGCATTTTAGTAACTCCCACAATTCTCAACACATTATCTAAAATTGTTATGGTGGGTATCAAGAATAAACTATTTATACAGCATTGCCAATATCCACAGGATGCCTGTACTTCATCAAAAGCATTGTGATTTTAATTAGTGATACTAGTCTTTTAAAATTAATGTTTTAAGACTGGTCAATGTATATCACAGAATTGTCTGACTTAATCATCCTTATAAGGACTCTATCAATCATGTGAAATGTAAGTCCATACTGAAGCCATAAAAAAGCATACTGCCTACAAATAAAATGTTTCCCAGCTACTTTCCCAATCACAGGAAAGACATTTTTCTGTTGGAACAAACCTCTGTTTCCTCATTTCCCATCATGTGTATCTCTCTCCTATTCTTTAGAGAATGGTAGATGTAAACCATCTTTTCTTGAGCTTCATCCTTTAAAGGAAAAACAAAAAAGTATTGCAGGCTTTAATACGAGGCAGTTTCTCCAACAGGTCAACAGAAAAGAAAAAAATCTTCAAAGTCTTGGTGCACAAATAAAATTTATCGAATGCTGTAAGGAATCCTCTGAGAAAAGTTGAGTGTACACATTGTACATACTTCTTTAGTCATCAAGACAATTACCTGTATGCAGTACTTGAAATCATTTTTTTAAAGGCAGTGTCTTGATTTATATACCAGTTTATCAACTGGCAAGGTTAAAGCTGTTTCTATTTTTATCATCCAAAATTAGTAATTTTAAATAGAGTGATTAACTGAATGACTACACCAGCTGTATGATGTATAAAACATTTCAATTTCAGTACAGGTCAAATGACTTCTACACCTATCCTACCTGGTGCATTTTAGTATCTCTTCTAGAACCATGGGTCATTTCATGTTACCTCTTTGAAAATGGCCAGAAAACCTTGGCCTAACACAGTATCTCAAACTGACTAGTTATCAGAATAACTAGGATATATTTTCTAGAGTATAAGTGTGTACTTTTGAGATGTTATGTGTCAGACTTATCCAGGTCTGACCCTGATGGCTAGAGAAGTCTGATTAAGAAGACATGTGAGTGCCCTCTCCACTCAGTCTTTCATTGGGTACCTCTCAAGACAGCTGATAGAAGGAAAAAGGCATAGGATAGTTCCTCAAAGTTCTTAGTTTATAGGGAGCTCTGAAAAACCATAAACACAGAGTCTAACCCAGATCAAATGATGTCAGGAATTTATCAAAAATTTCCAGCTGATTCCATGATCAGTTACCCAGAGTAGGAAACACTAGGTTGGGTGGTAAGGTTACATAATATAGATTCTGTTCTCCATGACCTACAGGATAGAGTTTTTAGTAGAAGAAGGGAATCACACAAAACTAGATCTATGTACTATAGCAGATCAAAGAGGAACTGAGACAGGGATTCTTGCAAATAGGTCTACAGTTGTGTAAGCAAGGGCAATATGGTCTGCAGTGGAATGAGAAGCCAAGACCAGGTCCACATCCATACAAGGGGAATGAACGAGGCTCTGGGTGGAATAAAGCAAGCAGTAAGATACCCCACAGGCAGGGAATCTAAAACAGATTTGAGCATCATGTGATTTAGCTTTCACTATGAATACAGATGGATTCCCAAGAGAGGACAGGGAAAAATGATCCTTCTGATAACCTAATGCCTGTGCTAGAAATACTATGAGAAGAGAAGAAACCTCTTTTGGATACTCACAGATCGACTCTCATCTGGCCCTACTGTGAGGATGATGTGGTCTTTAAATTGTAGGCTCACTGTGCTGTCCAACCTCGGTAACTTCCCACCTAGAAAACCCAGAAAAGCTCACTATCAAAAACACAAACCAGCAAATTCAATTTAGCATATATGACTATTTAGGAAACACTAAACCTATAGGCAAATCCAAATGTGGAATGTCCTTTCCCACTCAAATATTTCCTTACTCTAACATTTTTGTGATATTAAAAGTGCAGTTTATACCCTTGTGAAGCTCTTTCTTATAGTGAAGACAGACATATAAATTAGGTAACAATATAAGCTGATAAGAACATTAAGTAGGTACAGATACTGTGGAACCATAATAACTATCGCAATTAATAGGACTATGTTGTATTAACACTTCCAGAAGTTTCTATCCTTTATCAGCTTCTTGTCACACTACCAACTTCAAATTGCACCACCAAACCAATTACTAGCTGTGTGACCCTGGCACATCAAGTGTGGGTAGGTCAAGCAGACTGTCCTATAAAAGCCATCCAATAAAGTTCATGAAAAAAAAAAAAACTTTTAAGTGGATTTAGTAAAAAAGCCACTAAAAACCAACTATATTCACAAAAGATCAGAGACAACCCTGATATTCTTGTTTCACCCAATGATAGCATTTTACCCATCCTTACCTTAGATCTAACAAGATAATTTCAATTTAAATTCTTAAGATTATGACTAGCAAAGTACTCTTAAGTATACATACCCCAAAAAGACAAGATGTTTATTCTCCATGACACTGAAATACACAAATTCTCTGCAAGTGACCACTAAGGCAGAGTGCAATACCTCCAGTCCAAATACACTCAGGGTAATTTCAGGTCCACATTAAAAATAAAATGCTTCCTTCTACTTATTCAAAAAGAACCCTAGTTAGCAAAGCCTCAAATACCCTCACCAGGCCCAACCACCTAGAGATAAACACTCCTGGATCCTACAGAACTATAGAGCACCTGGTGCTGACAGCTCTATTCCATCTCCTACATAGTAAGGGGGAAGTCTGTGCATAACAAAATCCTTCTTCATGTCTGATGAAAGTAGTTGCTTAGAGCCCTCCAGCCGTTCTGCAAGAGTCCTCAGAAATCCACTTAATCTTCTTGTTGCAAAAGCCGATGTTTCCACCTGCTAGAAACAAATGAGCACAAGCTTGGACCCCAAGAGTGTGTGTCAACACCTACCATCTCCACAGTAACAAACCCAACACCCACCTCGCACTTTAGACTTGAATCTGTGTCATTATGAGGCAGGGGAGGGGAGGACACCACCAGGCCTTTAGAAGCACTGTTCTATTGCTTCTTGAAACCTATGCCCATCTATTTTTTATGAAAAGTATCACTTTTCAGGATTATGCCTGAAAAGAAAGAGGGATCCTTGGAAATAACAGCATAATCTGAGCTCTCCAGTTTAGAATCAAGTCATTATTCTAAGATTACTGTTTGGGAAAGTAAAAGCAACCTTTGCTTTACTCAGCACTAAGTCACCTATCTTTTCAAAACTAACCTAACAGTACTCCTCTTTCAAACTGCAAGAGGACAGTAAAGTCAAGGAATACACCAACACTAGGGTCTACAATGGTTCTCTTTCCAAGTGATGTGATGTGTGCTAAGCCTATAGTTCTATAGAACTCTTTATTCAGCTAATATTTCCACAATGCCTACTAGTGCTCTGAATTAAAGAGCTATTTGCTGTGACAACCACCACTCTGAACAGCCATCTGACAAGCAGCACTCCATTCTTTATGCCAGTCCTACAGGCAAACACAGCAGACAAGCCAGGTTCCCAGCATCCCCAAGTGGTGAGCTTCTGCTAGCCTGGGCTGTAGATGCACCCCCTTCATGTCTACCTGTCTTTATTCCTTACCATGAGTAACTGCCGGGGTATTCCACTCCGTAACTCCACATCTTCCTTTGCAGTATCAAACACAAGCCCCGAAATGGTGTCCAAAAGGAAATCTCCCCATGAACTAAAACATGCACCAAGAGAGAGAACAGTAAATGCATACAAAATATATATAAAATATCTACTAGTAAATCCAAATTGGGTTCCAACCTTCCTGCCCAGACATCCTGAGCTCAGTGTAAAAAACCTAAACCTTTCATCAACCTAGGTTCACACTTGAGAAACTAAAAGTAGGAAGCTCAACTTCTTTCATGATTTCCCTTAAAGATACCAGAAAATCAGATACTATCATAAAATACAAAGTTATGAAGACCAAAGTTTTAATATGAGGAGAGCTTTGTGGAACATTTAAACACTCATTATAGAACCCAGAAAAAACATTTTATGCAATAAATCCAACAGGAATATATTTAGGGTAACTGAAAGATCTCTTTGCTATGTAATTATCGGAACAGTGAAATGTAACACTTTCTTTTGTCATTTATTAAGGAGAAATTATTCCTTAGTTTAAAAAATGACTACTAACTTCAACTATTGTAAAAAACTGATTTCCAGCAATAATTGCAGCATTGGGATAGAAGCCACTAGAGGTGGGGGAACTAGGAATATGCATCAGTGTTTGATTACCTCTGCTTCCTCTGGGATAGTTAGAATTGCTTTTTTGCTACCGGGTGGCCAGTGTGAGAATCATGCTCTGCAGGGCTGCTCTCTTTAAACATTCCTTAGCTTGTTTAAAATTTTTCTGTGCTACCAGCAGATTTTAAATTGTTAGCTATGTGCCAAATGGAAATACACAGTATGAATTTTGCTTCTGACTATGTAAGGAAATCGAACCCTTTTCTGCTTCCCTTCTGGGTCAGAGGCAAAGGAAGACAAAAGCCACTTGAGACACACTTTCCCCAAGGCATCCACTACCTGGTGGCTTCTCTGCTTTGTGACTTTTTTACTAAAGAGAAAAAAATAAAAATTTCAAAACAAGTTAATAGAAGGGTAACAATGTGACTTTAAAGCACTTCTGAGCTCACATCTTGTACTGAACTTTAACCTAAACTACTCAGCAGCATAAAATACCCACTTCTTTTGAACAGTAATATGGAAATCGTAAGGCAACAGCTCATGGCAGAATTTAATGGCAGTTAAACTCTATGCTCTTCTAAAGGATCTCAGAAGACTTTACAGAATTCAGGAATAACACCTTTAAGGGATTCACTTAAGTGAAACAGCCAGTCAACTTGCTGCTGCCCTACAAAAGATCCCAAATATTCTAACAATACTGCCTTGAGTAATGTTAGGAAGAGGCCCCAAATCTTCATTCTACCCCAGTAGCTGAAGGAGCCCTGGCTCAGAATAGGAAGCAATGGTCCTATTCTAGCTCTGACATCAGTTCCAGACACAAGATATAGGTTAGAGTTCACCAACAGCACTGAGCAGCAACTTCTAAAACAGGAAATTCCTCCTGAGCCACATCAGACAAGAAAAGAGCAGGCTATGATCTAGCAGACTACGATCTAGGAGCAGACTACCACATCTTCACTCATTATTAGGGCAGATACTTAGCAGAAGCAAAAGCTAATGGGTGTAATGAGACAGAGAGGTGAGGAAGTAACTGACAACAGATGACTTACAGTGAGACAACACTATGAGTATACACAAGCTCGGGAAAAGGAGGAGCAAAAAGCAATTACTAGTAAACTAGATGGTGGCAGTACTGGGATAAAGAGAAGCAGAAAGAAGGAACAAACAGTAGGCTGAGTAACATGACATCAGCAGATGCACTCACATTCACAGGACCAAACTACATGGCTGCTAAGGTCCAAAGTTGGTCCCAGACTGTGACCTAGCCCTTCTATAGTTCCTGTCTCATTCCCTCAAGTGCCCCTACTCTTTTTAAAGCAGCTTCAGACTTTCTGTTTCTTGTTTATCAAGGAACCAAACTAGCCATAGTAAAGGCATTTTTCAACATGGAAGCTAATAAAGCTCTGTCTTTTTACTTCTGGATATTTCTACAGCACTATCGGCCAAACTCCAGGTAGTTGCTCCAGTAAGTCTCTTATTAAACAGAGGCATAAATCTCACATTATAAACTCAGGTGAGGAAGAACAGGTATGTGTACTAACTTGTTTTGCAGCTCACGGCTGTGAAGGTAGAAAGGAACTTGCTGTCCCTTGCGCCTGACATGACCTTTCCTATTCTGATCTTCTGACCCACCCTTATTTATTCATCCTTAAGACTCACTCAGTTTTGGTATTAAGTCATTTTTGCAACCTTTCCTGATGCCCCAGCTTGGCTTAGTATGCTTCAATGAATAGTCTCTATGTAACCCTAAAACAGCATTTATCACATTGTTTGGCATCTATGTACATGTCTTATCTCCTGCTTCTACCACCATTTCCAAAGTGTGAGCTCTTTCAAAGCTCTATGAACACATAAATGCTGACATTCCTGCAACTAGCAGTGTCCAGTACATGCCTGAAGAGTACATTAACCAACAAGTGGTGTTTCTTAATGTGATCTCCATCAGCAAGATCACTACATTTTGGTAACAGCTCATACAGAGAGGTACCACCCAGTTCTTATGATTTTAATGAACTATGATCTCTGGTTTTAGTTCCCACTGTTTCTCCTTTTCCTACTTCAATTTTATGGGCTATAAAACCTGGAAATTAAGAAGTGTGAGTTTCAAATGCTCCAGAATTTCTGTTTGGGAGTGTTGAAAATGCTTCAAAACAAAGTAGTGATTATTGTACAATGGTGTGAACATAATCACAACCAACCCAACAAACTATACACTTAAAATGGTGATGCTATGCAAGATATATCTAAACAATAAATTTTTCCTTAAAAAAAAAGGAAAGTGTATACAAGCTCAGCCTGGCAGATTGAAACACTGATCTACCCATAACTATGGTTCTTTTCTTTCCAAACCATAGTACCCCTTCACTGGGCAACTCCTAGTATACTACAGAGTAAAATCTATGACCATCCCAGAATGAAGCTGGGGCAATCGTACACATAGGACAACAAAATAATAAGGAAATCAGCAAGAGGTGGTGGCCATTCCCTCAGGTGAATGTGGCTGCAATGGGCTGTAACTTGGAGCTGTCCTAGGATATCAGGCAGGAAGAAGAATGTTTACTTGTTCTGGTAAGTGCTGATGGTCACGTGAGTTGAGTGGGCCAGCCCTGGAGGAGTATCCGCTTGATGAATGGTCCCTCTGGGAAAGTACAACAAATCACCTGGCTAAGGGCAGAAAAAAGGGAAGAAAAAGTTATTAAGAAGTATCTCTCTCAAATTGTTCTTAAAAAGATAAATACAGGCTTTGAGTTTCAGTTCTCCTTTCCAGAATCACTACCAAGAGACAGTCTATATACTGGGTTCTCCTGGTACAAGGAGTCCAGCTTTCCCCTGGTCCATTAGTCTGTCACTGAACCACATAGGCATTCAGGTCTAGCATTACCATCTCAAGTTGATAGCAGATATACCTGAAACTACTTCACCTCAGTGTGGGATGGAAAAAGGTGACATCCTCTTTCTGGGGAGCCCACTTCCTCCCTCTTAGTTAAGAGGATTGGTCATACAGATGCTGCAACTTACCAGATGGTAACTAGGGTGATTTGTTTACCTGTCCTTAGCCTCAGTTTCTCTGTAATTAAAATGGGGTAATAGCCACAAACCCCACAGGGTTAGAGGATGATGATTCTGCTGTTTCCAAAGCAGGAACCAGGATGGCTGTATGTGTGTATTATGTATTTTATCTGCTTGCCTTCTACTGCTTGATAATCTGAGCTCTTCTAGGCAGTCTGTACCTTAGCCATCCTGTACCTTGGGGCCTACCTAACCTAAAGCACCTTCCACACAACACAGGCTCAAAAAATGTTAGCTAAATGGATGAACCTATTTAACCTAAAAATTAGATCTACTAAACAACTAGTCTTTTTGTTTTGTGTTTGTTTTTAAAGACAGGGTCTCACTATGTAGTTCAGACTGGCCTTGAACTCACTAGCCCAGGCTGGCCTTGAACACAAGGTCAATCTCCTGGCTCAGTCTCCCGAGTCCTGAGATTAGAGGGATGTGCTATGGGAGAGCAGACAGGAAGATTAAAGCCTACCTGGCCTCTTCTGTGAGCACTAAGGAGAAAGATGGGGTGCAAACATGCTAACACACTAAGGAAATGGAAAAACAGCTGAGATTCTATTGTTTACCCAGACAAGGACCATAGATGGTGGAGGCAAGTGAATCCTGTGTTACTATAAATGCTCATACCCATGTCTGAGTGAATAAAGTCAAGGTGTGCCACTCACTCAGGGCTTTTTGTTAAACAGAGAGAAGAGCCCCCTTGCACCTCACATTTTCACCTAATTCTGTGTAACTGTGTTTCATCTTCGTCACCCTCGGTCAGGTACAAGCTTGTAGGGTGGCTCCTAACAATATGCCATGACACCTGGCTCAACTATTTACTTCTGTAGGCAGATGAGCCTCTTCTGCTCTATTCCTTCTCTCTCTCAAAGCAGTGCACAGAAATATGCTCCAATTATTCCTGCCCTGAACTACTTTCTTGTAAATCTAACCCAGACCAAAACATCCTGAGTAGTAACTGTCTAACAAGAGAAGGAACCTTGAGAGCAGCTTATCTACTCTCTGTAAGCATGTGAAGCAGTTTCACTCAATTGCTGAGATAGCAGCCATGGAGACAAGGCTCACAAACTGTCACCTCCGCATGGATTTTAAAGCTGTTCCTCAAGCGGGAGGCAATATACATTTTTGTATATTCATAAGGGACACTCTGCTTGCTGATTTTTTTCTCTGAATGACACAAAAAAATGACATCACTTCAATTAAATGTCTTATTGATAATTATAACTAACATTTACTGAGTATCTGTGTCATCCAAGTGAGTCCTTCACATACATAACCATTATTTTATTCCCACTAAAAGAAATCAAGCAAGTTTTCTAACAAACAGAATAAAGTTTAATTATGAAGCCATTCCTATCCCTCTGAGGTTTTTTCCTCAACAACCTTCCTGCTGGTGATTAGCTATGTTCCTATCTATGAGCAGTCTAACTGGTCAAAGACAGATTTTCTTAGCAACAAGCTGCCAAAAAACTAGTACAAAATCGAGCCACCTGGCTCTTGGGAGGAGGAATCCTCGAGAACTTCCATAATTACTGTTATTCTAACAACTACATGAAAGGGAAGCAAACAGTTTGCAGAAGACAGTGTGCTACACAATTAGGAGGCAAACAGGTCATAATGAATTTCTGCAACAAAAACCAGGGATTCTTGGCTGTATTATGCCTAAGCTCACTATCACCTTAGATGTAGACAAACTGCACAAGGCCAAATTTTCCACTTCTACTCTGGAGAAGCTGGTACCGCAGTGAATTTGATTTATTTCTGTTAAACTAAGCATTAAGACAGGTTATTCAGAATTTAATACTTTAGTTCATTTCTTCAAGTACAAAGCAAAATACTCTAGAAGCTGCCTGTGTTGGCTACTTGTAATGAAAGCCACCATGCCCTAAGTCCCTGGGATATATGCCTGTGAGACCATTATACAAATTCTAAACTTAAAGCCTGAATCTATTTTAGCAACAGTGATACCCAGCTCAGTAGCTGCCTGCTTCATCATCCTGTACCTTCAAAGTAAACTCATGTGTTGGCGTACCAAGCCGGGCCTCAGACTCCACACCGTACTCGCGTGCCAGGGCCACCGTGGGCACGTAGAGCCGCCAGTGCTTCTCTCCTTCCAGCTGCAGGATGAAAACCTGCACACAGCCAGGAACCCAAAGTGTCAGAGAGCCTCCTAACTCATAGGCAAAATGCTTCCAGAATATCAGCCCTCCCAGGACCAAGTCCAATCATATATTTAAGATGAAAGTGAATGAGCAGAAATGCATGTCACTGCATAGAATATAAGCTGCCACTACTGGTTTTTATTTTTAAAAACATGATCATGAATCCTGATAGTGAATATTCATGCTTTTCACTTTGTTAGAGGATAACCAAGTTTTTTATATCCCACTATTACATTCCTTTAAATCTTCTATCAGATAGCTGAAAGCCTATAATTTCTGGTGTGGTAGCCAAGCTTCAGCTATTGCTGAATGTCTAAAATCCCCAAAACTGAAAACACACTGGCAGATAGGTGAACTTAAAAGTTTTTAATTCTTTTTTTAGCCAAAGATGTTTTAATACTTTATTAAGAATATGCGTTTTAGAAACACGTTTAGAAAATGTACTGATGTCAAATTGCTCTGAGGGAAAAAAGGAGGCCTTTCTACTAATATCTCTGTGTTCACATCTTGTACTGTATTAGCACAAAAATACAACTATGAAATACCTAAGCCAAAAAGTTAACTTTTTTCTAGAAGCCACATGAGTGAAATCAACACTTTCAAGGTGCCAGTGCTTAGGTGAAACCATGACCCTCATTCAGGCTGCCCCAAAATTTTCATAAATGGAAAACATATATGTATTTTTGGCAGCTACTAAAAAAGAACAAATAAAAGCCAATGCATAGATTTATGATCTCACCTTATTTTATTTTGTGAAATTAAAAAGTTAATCACTTTTCTATAAATTCAATAAATACCTGTTTCAAAGGAATGCATGGCTCTATTTGTAAGGTTGGTACTAACCCCTCCCTTTGAGGAACAGTAGGAAACCAGATTGGAGAAATCTATTTTGCTCCAACATTTAGATGAGGTCAAACTCTCCAGACAGTACAGAGAAAGAGCAGCCACAGACCTGATCTAGGAGCCCTACATGGTAGCTCAAACTATGCAAACCCAGGTTCATAAAACTCTTCTTCCCCACCCAGAGAATATGTTTTCTTTCTTACCTCAACATCATCATAATGAGGAGGCAGGCCCTGAGATCCTGCAGGAGTTATGTACACATTTGAGCCAACCAAGGAGCCAAAGTAACACTCTAGTTTCTCCTGGATCTTCCAAAGCTCATCCTGAAGCGAGGGAAAAGGGAAAAACAGATTACAAAGAAATACCTGTTCATTTACAAAATCTTTATCGTACAGTTACTACAGGCCAGACAATTAAGTAATGCAAAGCCCCTCAAGAATCTTCCATTGTAGTGCAAACACCATTGAAAAGGTGAGCAAATAAATGAGAAAAGGGCAAAGCACGCAACTGGGAGTCCTAAAGAATTTCAGGCAGGAAAATGACAGGAACACATTTACATTTTTAAAAGTGACTCTTGGGTGGAGAAGGGATGCAGAAATGCAATAGACTAGTACAGAAGCTACTAAGGCAGCAACTCAGGTGAGAAAAAAGCAGACAGTAAAGGATAGGAGAGGAACAGAGAGAAACAGAAAAACAAGGTGTACTCTGGAAGCAGCACTTAACAGTGTATGGTGATAGATAAATTGGGTGGAAATGAGAGAAATCAAAAACAAGAAACACCTAGGTTTCTGACTTGGCAATCAGCCCATAAGCTCCCACTTCCACTAAATTGCCTAAAAAATTTTTTTCCTAGGAGGAAAAAAATGAAACAGTTTTACACTACAGATGTTACATTTGGGAGGCTAAGACACTCTCCCTCCCACAATGTGGAGATGACTTTAAGTCAGAAGTTCTGCCAAGAAATAAGGACTTGAATTTACCTTTGGGAATTGCCTAACAATTGCTTTTCAATGGGAACAGAAATGATGACCTGGGAAGGAGACATAAGCATAAGAGTGAAAACAGGGCCCAATAATATTCCTCCCTAGTCACTAATTAACTCTTCAGGCATAAGGCAGATGGAAAGCCATGCGAGGAGCCAAACATCCCTGTGTGACAAATCTGATTTTTCCAAGACAGATGAGAAGAGGGACAGGGAGGCAGCAATCAAGTCACATCGATACTGGTGTTTCCAATATGCCAGGTGCTGCCTCTAAGTGCTTTACACATAATAATTCTAGAACCCTCACAATAACCTGTCTCACAAGATGGGTACTATCATTGTCTCTGGTTTGCAGATGAAGAAATCAAGGCACCAAAACAGATATTAAATGATGAAGCAAGGGTTCAAATCAAAGTAGCCTGGCTCTAAGAGTCCATGCCTCTAATATAATTCAAGAAGAGATGAGTCACTTATATTAAAGAGGTCAAAGTTTTAAGCAAAATTTTAAGTACACAAAATTAATTGTATCTATTAAATATTTGCTGAGTAAACCAATGGTCACAGTTTGATCAACAGCCACAATGTATGGGTCAGTCCTACCATGCAACTAATAACAATCTATGGTATTAAAAATATCAAGTGAGACAGACTTGAGTCAGTATGAAAAGTTTCAAGAGATATGTGTATACACACCACTGGCCATCTTTATTTACCAATCTCAGAAGTTCTCTTTAAATTCAGAAAAAAAAATGTAATGCCTCTGAATCGCTCTGAAGATGAAACTGGGGTACTCAAGGAGCCTAATTTATTCAGGGAGAGGCCAACAGAACCTGACTCTATAATTATACTTATATGGCAACTGGAATCACTGGAAAACCAGGGCTTTCCTTATTCTCCCTCTCTGCTGTCTTGAGGTTCAGGACTGCACAGGTGACTTTATGGTTCCCAACTCAAGCACAAGTCAAGATCTGTAACTTATGAAACTATATCTCTTCTCTTCTTATAGGTTTCCAAAAATGTTATCAGTTGTATTGTTTGCCCATTTCTCTTGGATCTTTGGCTTCTGATTCTGCCAGCTGTGGACTACTTAAAAAGAGACGTGGGTTCAAACCACTTTGGTCCAAGTTGTAGTTACAAACTAGGTTACTTTGGTTTCTTTGTTTGCAAAACAGTTCTATTACCACATCACCCTAAGACCAGGGAGCAGCACAAAACAACTCATTTCAAATATTATTCTAATTAAAAAACAATACACAAGTGTTACTCCTTCGCCAGTGCTGACTCAAGGATAAGCAAACCTCCTGAAATCTGTCTTCTCCTTTATCACATAACTCCTAATAGGTTCATAAATGCTGAAGAGATGTGGATAAATGAAATAAGGAAGGTAGAAGTTTCTCCCCAGCTGGGCAAAATCTCCTCTGTTCGTTTACGTCTCTCCAATTCCCCAATGTAAATCTCTACAGAATCAACCAGAATGTCACAGCTAGGTCCCAAAACTCATGTGAAGTTCACTCACGTGAACACTGAAGGCCAAATAAATACGGGAAAAGTCCTACTACATTTCAACCAGCATCTTTTGAAGTGTGGTGAGATAATCACTTAAGAGTCAGACAAGTTCATAATAGCTATGGAAAAGTATCTAGTATTTCTAGATTAATAAATTGTATAGTCTTAGAACCAATAAACAAATGGCTGTCTAATCCAATTTCCACCCAACCTGACCACTGATAAATGACCATTAGACTTTTCTATTCTGATGTTAATTTGCCCATCCGTAACACACACACACACTAAACCTATTATTGTAGAACTTGGTTTCTAGTAGAAGAGGGTGGGGTTCTTCAGTTTCTAAGTATTTCAGGTACTGGTGGTGGTAAGAGAAGAAACAAAACATCCTACTCTAGCTTGGGGCCAAGACAACTCATCTTTTCTGTATTAATAAGAACAGAGTAAACACAGTAAATGTCACTTAAGATTCCTGGTGTATGCACAGAGCTTCCAAAAACAAGAAGAGAAACCCCACAGGGAGAAGACACCAAAATACAGAAATGATAACCACAGGGGACACAACAAACAGACCTAATGGTAATCTTCTGTTGGTGTATAACCAAATTACATATAATCAATTCCACTGAACTCATTGATGTTCATAGTTCTTAGGTTTCTAAAATTCACTCTTAGAAGTGGTGCTTCTAATAAAACAAAGAGTAATAGACTAGCTCAAAGAGAAGCAGTTTAAGCATAATGTCTATATTTTCAAAATTCAAAGCACAACTTGGTCTGGGAAGTTATTTATAAATTTTACTAGGTGCTATTGCTAAAAAGCATTTCAGGACTGCCTAAAATGGAATAACCAAACCATGACTTGTCCTGAATAAAGTACTTAACACTTCATGTACAATGTGAATAAATTAAAGATTTTTAGGTAAAAAGGGGAGACATTCATTAGATGAGGCCCAATGAGTTCTAGCAAGCCAATGCATGGGTTAAATTGAGAACCATTATTGGCAACTGATGGCAGAGCCCCAGGAGCAACCAATACAGTCACTTTCTACTGCCCTCAGCATGGCACCTCATGGAGCCTCACTTTCTTTTCCATGCTGCCATTTTGATTCAGCCATAGGTTACAGAAAGGGGTGTCTAAATGGAGATAAAAGTCTCATCTAACATTCGGGACAGGTCTTCAATTGTTCTGCGGTGTCTGTCATCCAAAGTTCTCATATCTCCAAGGAAAGGAGACTAGCGTTTCCTAAATCTGTATTTTATAAATGCAGAAACTGAGCAGAGAGGAGACAAATTACTGCCCAAATGCCAATCACTAATATAGAATAAATTTAAAAATTAGCCAGTCTGCTGCGCTGACAAAACAAAACTAACCTCCACTATGATGGCCACTCCAGGAGTTATTCCAGAACTCTACTCCTCAATGTCACCAGTTTAGGTGTTAATAAAGAGTGGGGTCTTTTTCTTAGACCTGTATTTAGTATGTGATCTGGTCACAGATATAAAACTTCTACTTGGACAGATGCAGACAACAAAGGGAAGCAACTTTAAAAAAATATTGATGTTATCCTATCTTAAATGATAGAGACAAGACAGATCACAGAGCAATATCTATCATATACAAAAATATAAATCAGTCAATGCAACATGGTCCTAGAGGAGTGAGGCTACTTTAAAAGCTTTATAAACTTGTGATATAATTTAGTTTTTATACCTCAATGTTACCCAATGTTTAGCCTGGGTTGCCGAGTGTCTCACAAGTTAGCTAAAAGCCAATGTAGAAGTTAAGCTGAAATGCACTAAGACCAAACAGATGCTGCTTCTTTGTGAAATGGCAGAAGGCTCACCATGAAACCACATCTTCACCCTTGAGCTGATGTGTGACCAAATGTTAGCACATGAACAAATAATGAGGATACTGTGGTGGGGAAACTTATTACCTTAAATCTCTGAGGTTGGTGAAACTGAATTGTTGTCCTTTTCTGATCGAAATCTTTTCTCAGTTGAAGAAAATGCACTTTGCCATCTTTATTTAAAACCTTCTTCTTCCCATTGACACACCGGCACACATTCACATCTCTTCCATAGTACAAACCCTGGCTGCACAGACTCTTGAGATCTGTCAGCCTGAAGAGAGACTGGTAATAAGCGGCTAGTGCAGGGTCATCCCTCTGAATGAGGAGGGGCTTCTTCTCCCAGAACTCCTTAAAAAAAGTCTCTATCTTGATGGGAGAAATTAAGCTTTCAAAGAGACTACCTGGGTCATCGAAGTTTAAGGTGGAAGCCCCACCGACTGCCTCCACTTTTGCCTGTTTACTGGGAACAGGCCCCTCCTTCTTCCCATTTTCAGTAGGCTTCACTTTCTTTGGCATTGTTCTGTGTTCAAGACAAAGCAAGGAAGAAATGCAAACCTACCAAAAGAACAAAATACACACCATTAGGTCTTCACAAATACCAGTACTGGTGTTAAGCAGATCATATACGCACACTGTGTAGGACCACTATACCTTCCTGAGAAGGCTTCCTTAAATCAATGCTACTTTCTCAAGGATATAAGAAACCTTAAATCCAGCATCATTTCTTCAGCCTCAGGTATGACTCAGACTCAAACACCCCTCAGATTATACATTCATCGAAAGGAAAACATGCTTTTCCTACACACAAGAACTCCCTGAATTCACTATTTACTAGGGTGTATAATTATCCCAAAATAACCATTCAACCGTCTCAGCAGTTCCTAGTCACAGGCTTAGCCTGTGGGCATTGACACAACCAAGCCAAAAGTCTTGAATTTGGTTGCCATCAGACCCATGTCCTGAATCTAATTAGATGTACTTGCAGCTACAAACATTTGATGACAGCCAACCAATAGCTGTCCACTGTCAGGTGCTCTTTACAACATCACACTCAACTGCTATTCGGGTGGGAACCAACATCCCTGGAAGAGTGGTGTCACTGGTGGCTGAAATGAGATGCTGCCTGATCCCAAGACCATTCTTCACTTCCAAACCTGAGTTTGATTTTAAAAACCAGAAGTTTATCAGAACCTTTCCCCCAATTACAAAACAAAACCTAGGGGCTAAAAAATAAAAGCTAAAAAATAGTTATATACCAAGTCTTGAAAAAGCTACAGCTTTTTAACTGAAATAAAACATCAACAGATCTGAAATACAACTGAAATACAAACATCACTGACACAGCACTTCTCTAATATGCACACAAATCACCAGAGCATATTATAGTTTATGATGCACTACATCTGAGATGGGACCTGACATTTCTCTCTTTTTCTTCTCTCTCTCCCCATCACACTGCAGAGAGAGAGAGAGAGAAGAAGAAGAAGAAGAGGAGAGAGTGTGTGTGTGTATACTGGGGACTGAACCCAGAACCTTCACACTAAACTACATTCCTAGCCTATTTTTTGAAACAGGGTCTTGAAAAGTTGCCCAGAGGGCTTAAACTCAGGATTCTCTTGTTTCTGCCTCCCAGGATGCTAGGATTATAGACATGTGCCACCATACCAGACATGAAATTTCTAACATGCTCTGCATGGCACATTTCTGGGTAGCATGAGAAGTAATAGTCCCAAGCATTCCTCAGTCTCAGAACTGTCCCAAACCACAACTATGGTCACATTTATAAGACTACTAATAAGAACCTGGCACTTTCTGGGCTCAAGAATTGTGATTTAAATTATACAAATTTCAGAGGCTGAAAATTTCAGATTAAGTATTTCTTACCCAAAATGCTTAGGACTATAAGTGTCTGATTTTGGAATATTTGCAAATATACAATGAGATATTCTGGGCATAAGGACCTGTCTAAACTCAAAATCTGTGTTCGCCTTCCATTACTGTATACCTGAGATGATCAACCTAAAAGACTGAAGATTTTGTTGGCTCATGGCTACAGGCATTTCAGGCTAATATGGGCTAGTACTGTTGCTTTCTGGGTTTGGCACAAGGCAGATCATGGGTAGCATGAGTAGTAATAGTCCCAAGCATTCCTCTGTCTCAGCAAAGAGAGCAAGTAATGGCAAAGTTGCTTGCCTCACAAAAAGGAGGCACTGGAGTCCCATTGTTTCAGTACAAGGGCCTGCCCCACGATCTAACTTCCTTTCATTAATTCCACCTCCTAAAAGTTTTGCCACCACCCAGTAGTACCACAGATTAGCAACCACACTGTGGTTTTGGCATACTGGCTTTAAGATTCAAACCACAACAAAATCCATCTATGTTTCACATATACCTTATACACACAATATAACTTTATAACAACACTAAAGTGTCTGCATTTTGACTGATGTGTCACATGATGTCAGAATTTTACATGCATAGCATCACATTGAGACTCAAAATAGTTTGTATTCTAGAGCATTTCATACTTCAAATTTTGGGATCTGAGATGCTCAACATGTACTCTTTCTTTTGTGGGAAGGGACTGCTTTAATAGGATTCTTAAAGGTGCCATTGTCACCTAAAAAGTTGAGAATCATTACACTTACAAATAGCACATCTTTCCAAAGACCAATAATTTATTTATAAGGGCTACTGAGTTATCAGAATTGCACCAATGCTGTTTTCTTCTCTCTTGACATTATAACTAAGCAGTATTTAGCTATACTGAGGACTCAGTACAATTAACATTTGAGCCTAGGAAGTAAACACCAAAGAATAATCTGTTACACATTGCAGCTAATTTATAAAAGAATCTCTAAAATGCAACCCAAGTATAAACTGCACAAATTAGAAAATGCAAATGTAAAATTTTACAGTGGCTTTATTTTAGCTTTTAATTTGCTATCAACATATAGCTCAGTTCTTTCAAAAGACACATAAGGACACTGGCAGAAAATTATACAAATTATTGCCAACAACCTACAGTATAGGGGTAAGAGCTTAAGTTTTAAAAGACTTAATTTTAGTGCTTTGGGATATGTAATCAATGAGATATATTGTCTGAAAAAGAAAATGAAAAAATCCTCAATAAAGATACTGGTCAAGCAGCTGTGGCCCAGCAAGCGGCGGTCACCCCAAGGTGAGAATCATCAGTGTCTTCTGAGATCCACGCCATGTTGGAACTTAGGGCGCTGGGAAACCAAGCAACCAGCTCGCCACCCTGGTAAGTGGCTATGGACTAGTAAAGTGCAGCCACCCTAGGGCGAGAACCATTAGTGTCTCCTGAGATCTGAACCATGTTGGAACTTAGGGCACTCAGAAAACAAGCAGCCAGCAATCTGCCCTGGTAATTGGCTGTGAGCCTAATGGCTGGCTGGCAAGCTAAAATTCAAACATCCACCCACACACACACACACACACCGTTAGCAAGTGGGAGCCAGAGATCTGAGCATCTCTTACGAGGTTGACTATATGCAATATAGCAAATAAGGGGGATTTCCTTCTACCATCTCTTTGAAGGCAAATACTTTTATCACTGTTTTGCTTTGTTCTGATTAATGGTAATGCTCTATTCAATATTCTGCCAGAATACAATACATCATCAAAAATATCATACATCATGACCAAGTGGGATTCATTCCAGGGCTTTAAGGATGGTTAATATACACAAATCAATAAATGTAATAAACCATATAAATAGAAAAAAAATCACATGATCATTTCAATAGAGGCAGAAAAAATATTTGACACAATCCAATATCCATTCATGATTAAAAATCCTGAAGAAAACAGGAACAGAAGGTCTTTATCTCATTTTGATAAAAGTCATGTATTTGACAAACCAATGGTCAACATCATACCACATGTGGACCATTCCACTAAAATCCAGAATAAGACAAGGATGTCCACAATCACTACTTTGGTTCAATATAGGTCTTGAAATATCAGCAAGAGCAGTAAGACAAGAGAAAGAAAGAAAAAGGATAGGAAAGGAAGAAGTTAAATTATCACTATTTGCTGATGACTATATGGGATGACACTACAAGCCTTCTATAACTAATATGCAAATTTGGTAGTGTAGCAGAATACAAAATCAACACTTAAAAATCAGTACCATTCCTGTACAACAATAACAAACTCAGGGAGAGAGAAATTAGGGAAATAATACTTTTCACAATAGCATCTAAAAAAAATGAAGTACTGTATTTAGGAATTAACCTAACCAGGAAGTGAAAGACCTCTACAATGAAAACTGTAACATAATGAAAACTATAGCACTGTGAAAAAGAAGATTGAAGAGGATATCAAAGAATAGAAAGATATTTCTGTTCCTGGATAGCCAGACCCAATATAGTCAAAATGGCCATATTTCCAAAAACAGTTATATAGATTTAATGCAATTCCAGTCAAAATATCAATAACATTCCTTACAGAACTGGGGGAAAAAATCTTAAAATTTATATGGAACCAGAAGACACATGGAATAGCAAAAACAATTCTGAGCAACATGGGCAAGGCAGGGGCAACATAATCCCAGATTTCAAGTTATACTATAAAGCTACAGTGATAGAAACAGCATGGTATTGGCAAGAAGACATACAAACACCACCAGACTTGTACATTAATACAACAGAATAAGATAAAAGCAAAAAATTTAGGCATACTTAGCTATGTTATTTCTCACAAAGGAGCCAAATTCCTTCACTGGAGGAAAGATAGCTTCTTTTAAAAAAGGTGCTGGGAAAACTGGTTTCCACATGCTGCTAGACCCACATCTTTCACCATGCAGTAAACTAAAGTCAAAATGGATCAAAGCTATAAACAGTAGAGCTGAAACAATCTGCTGGAAGATACAACAGGTAAAACTCTTGAAGACATAAGTGCAGGCAGACTTCTGAACAAAACAAGAGATAATACCAAAAATCAACAAATGGGATCATACCAAAAATCTTCTGCACAACAATGGAAACCACCAACAGTGTGAAGAGACAACCCACAGAATGGGAAAAAATTTTCCAGCTATTCCTCAAAGTATCTAGAATATATAAATAGTATCTAGAATATATAAAAAACTCAGAGGGTTTCCACCAGCATTCATCGATACATGTGGCTCACTACAGCTAAACTGTACAAAACAATACAGTTTATATTGAACACCCACTCTCCTTCTGGGGGTCTGGGACTCAGACCCCAAGGCTGCATAATCACTAGCCCCAACAAAACTCCTGACTGAGCTTGCAGAAAAGAGTAGGTGCCAGAGCACTTGAGCATATACATGTGACTTCATTAGAAGATTCTTGGAAGCTTTCAGCTGCCAGCCTCAGGATTTCATCTATATGCCCTTTACTTTGCTAATTGTGTTTAGTATCCTTTCTCTGTAGTAAATTAGTAGTCTTCCCAATAAACTGCTGAACCTTGATGGGTCTTGGGAACCCCAAGACATTACTTGCATCTAATTTTTAAAACTAATTATTAATCTGGTTTATCAGGTTTGTATCACTAAAAGTACCCTAAAAAGTAGTATTTGGCCATATATCTCTAGTCCTTAACTGGTCACTCTGGTATTTATTTAAGGTATGTAAGCAGCTAGAAGATGCAAGTGAAAGGCTTGTCTTCTTTAAGCATAATATATGAAGTTTAAGTACATTCACCACAGAGTGTGGCTAAACAAAGTGCACAAAACACTTAAAATAAAATAAAATCACTTACAAAAATAAACCCCAATACTGCCTAACAAATACTTTTGTTGGAAGATAAATTTCACTACTTAACCAAAAGTTACATCATTTATTGTTTCTCTATGTTCATGCTGAAATGATTTGAGACTCACTTAACTCGAATCTAGCTTAGAGGTTACTGGGCAAACATACTGTTTCTCACACATTGCTCATCATACTACAACCATTCCTTTTAACAGCTTTTGGAGTGTAGAAGAAATAATAGATGGCATGCCATACTCCATTAATTTACAAAATCATAAGATCCATCACAATTTCAGGTACTAAAAAAGTGAAAAAGCACTGGGTGGGCCAGTATACATCTGTAAGCCCAGCTATTCATGAGGCTAAGACAGAATTAATAAGCCTGATAGGAATCTGGGTGACTTAGTGAGACCCATCTCAAAAATACAGGGCTGAGCATGTCGCTCAGTGGTAGTCAAGGCTCTGCATCTTCCCACAACAACAGTAAAAAACAAAACAAAACAAAAAAGTATCTGGAATCCAAGAAATATATTAAATAAAAATGGTTCGCCTAGAATAGTACAGCCAACATAAGCCTGCCTATAAACTTCAGAGTACCAAGAGAAAAGAGACTATTTCTATAAAGCTACAAGGAAAAGACCCCAATCTTTTGAAAAGCAACTGTTTTCAACATGAGTTGACAATAAGCATTAAAAAGTAAAATAAAATAACCAAGTCAAAAGAAAAAAAGATTCAGTTTATACTTTGATAACTAGTCCACAGCCAAACACTAAAAGAAAAACAATATTGATGCCCATACTGTAGTCAACAAATATATAACCTCTGCAATTTCAAGGTGGCCTAACCCTTTCATACAAATATGTAATGACTTCCTGAAGAAGTTATCTATTCATTTCCAGGACCTAGCAGAACACAGCATATGGAAAGCTTTAAAGAAATGTTTGCTAAACCAATTTTTTTTTCACCTTCTCATCTTTTGTCTGTACACAATTTTAAGGAAAAACCTCAAAGGCTTTATAAAAAACAGAGTTGAGGGAAGCAGATGGGTTGAGCAGTGCGAATTACTCTTCTGATGGCAGCCTGTGACTTCTTTATTGAATAGTATTCTAGGAGCAAAAAGGCACCATAAAGGTCAGTAGTTATTACCAACCTGGGGAGGAAGGTAAGTCTCCACACCTGAGCAGAGTGTAACCGTAGAATACAATCCATAGCATAACCAACCAGGCAAATTCCTGAGCCCACAGCCAGTCACCAGAATTTGAAGACTGGGGCCCAGCGGTCTACATTAACAAAACTGAGCTGTCCTGAAGAATTTTACAGCCTACACTTTAAAACTCAGCTCAATTAAACACATACCTGGCAAAAATTGTGTGTATATATATATATAGCCTCTAACAAGCTTGCTGGGGCTGACTAAAAACATTTCTTCTCAGTGCATAGAAATTTTCATTAACTGAGTTTCTCCTGTTGATCCAAAGCCATGGCTGGCAGCTGTTTCTAGCTTTATTTTAGAGAAAAAATGAATTATAATGCATTAATATATTTTGATGACCATGAGGTTATATGGATAAGGCCTAGGACACAGAATCATTGGTGAAAAGCTGGGTAAATCAGGTGCTCTACTTAGTGAGGAAGCCGGGTGAAAAACTCATGGCACGGAATGTACAGCTGATTAGTAGTGCAATCTGAGCCTCCGGACTCCCAGGCCCGGCCGCCCTGAAGAACACAGTGGACAATGTGGTATTCTCAACTTGCCGGCCAACCTAGAAACAGAGCTGCCGCGTGGGCCGCTGTTCCGAGCCTGAGCAGCGCGTCTCGGATCCGGCGCCCAGGCCAAGGCCCACGTGGCGGCCGCGTGTACCTCACTACCAGTCTCGGCGCCCTCCGCCCCGGCTCCAGGGCCCTCGCGCACTGGCGTGCGTCCCCGGCTTTGCAATCCCCGCGCGGCGGTGAAACCCGTGGTCCTACTTATTCAAGTCCGTTCGACCCGCACGACTCGAGCCTACAGCGCCACCCGCCATTGTAAGCCACCGGACTCACAGGCGCTGCTGCTGAGCGCTGCCGGAGCTCAGGCGACGCAGAACGACCGGGAGCGCGCGGCAGGGGCGGGGCGAGGCGGCGTGGGCGTGATCACGTTCTGCTGCTCCCGCCCCGCTCCGATGGCGCTTCATGGGGACAGCTATCCCCTCTCCTCCCCTCCCCCGCCCCCGCCCCTGTCCCTGTCCAGTGTTTATCTAAGAATCACTGTAATAGTACTTTTAAAGTTGATAATCTACGTGTGGAAGTTGCGGAGAAGCATAACAATTTGGGTAACTCTACTAACGCTGTTCCTTATTATTTAGTGAGGGATGCAGCCGCTGTGCTATGTCCCTCTCAGGGGCTCTCAGTTTCCCTAAGCCTAAGTGTCTGTGCATCAGTTTCCACAGTACTGAGGAAAACGAAAACAAACAAAAAACCACAACGTTGGATTGAAATCAATACTAAGGACTTGTAAAATGTTTAATATTTCTTTTTGTTTTACAGTTTCTCTTGCTCCTGGGTCTCACAACTTCAGGGAGCACACACAGGTTTATGTGTATGAAGGGCTTCTGTTCACTTTGGTGCATAACAGATGTAGGTAATTTTTTTCTTATGTAAGGCTTTAATATTTATTCCATTATTACTAGCTCAACTAATATAAGGAAACGAAGACACAATCAGGTTAGTAACATGATGAAAATTATTCAACCACTGGATAACAGACCTGGGAAATAAAAGCCTATAGACTCCTGGGCTGCCTTAGGAAAACACCATAGATTAGGTGGTTTATAAACAATAGAAATGTATTTCTTACAGTTCTGAAGCTGGAAATTCCAAAATCAAGGCACCTGCAAATTCACTGTGCCAGGAGAGGCCCTCTCACCGATTCATACATATGTTGGTTACTTTTTCTCTTTGCTGGGACAAAATACCCAACACTCGGAGTTAAAGGAGAAACGTTTATTTAGCTCACAGTTTGTGGAGGTTTTGGTGCATACTAGGCTGGCTCCAAGGCAGAGTGGCATATGGCAGAGGGCAACAGTTCATTATGGTGGAAACAGCAAAAGCAGCAAGAGCAAAAAGGGAGGTGTGCAGAGAGAAGACTTTCTGTCTTGTATATTGTAGGTAGGCCATACCCACCCTAGAGTGGATGTAGCACTCACATCCATAATCCCAGCACTGGACCATGAATCAATCACAAATTCTTGAAGCCTGCATCCATTACTGCATGAGGCTTTGGGGGAACAGCCAGACACAAACCACAACAATAGATGACTCCTACTAACTGCATCTTTACATAGTAGAATGGGCAAGGCAGCTTTTGGGGGCCTCTTTCACAAAAGCATAATCCCATTTATGGAGCCTCCACCCTTCTGACCTAAATTTCCCCAAGACCTTTTCAAATTAGATTAGCAATTTGGTTTTAACCTATGAATTTTGGAGGATACATTCATATCATGCTATGAATATTCTTTAGACTTTCCCTTCTGCGTTTGTAAAAGTATTTAATTTCATATAATAAAGTTCCTGTGAGCCCTAGGTGGAGCGGTATAAGCAAGAGAGTGTTACAACTGTAAATGCTGTTTGACTGAGAGGCATTTGTCAAATTCCACTCAGCATCTTACACATGTTAAGTGCAACTATGCTTATTGCTGCTTTTTGCACATATATGCTTAGTTTTATTTACAAAACTCATCAAGCAAAGCACCTTCAAATTAATGTAGTCATTTCAATATGGAATAATCTTGATGTTTACCATTATGTTAAGTGAAATAAATCGGACACACAAGCTTAAATATCACATAGCTTTCCTTACATAAGAAACCCAAACTAAAAATAAAGAGCAAAATAAAAGATAACAGGAAATAAGGAGAGATCTTTCACTAATGGGAAGGGAACGGGAAGAGAGGGAAGAGAGGAGTGGGTAAGGGTATGAAAACAGGAATAAAGATGTGTTATGTGCATGTACCAACACCACACAAGGAATGTAAATAGTATGTAGTACAAAGTATACTAATACAAATAAGTAAATAGCCAATTTAAGAATGACCAAGACTAAGGTCTTACAAGATTATACTTATGATATAGCTCTTGGAACTCAATATATTTGATTTTCTAAATGCATATATAACTTTGAAATTATATTTTATATATTTATATGATGGCAGGAAATGTATTGCCTTTAATTCTGAGACCTAGAACAGAACTTTGGCCAAAGTGGTTATTACTCTTTTTACAAAATTGAATTGAGTTAGTATTCTTATTTTCTTTTCTTGCTTATAGTCTAATTTTTAAAAATATCTGTTCTGATAGGAGTGTCAATGTTAGACTTCAGAACATTTTTAAATTATACAGTACTGCACACGACTCTCCTACAACAGCCAACGTCTAGTTGGTGAAAATATGCCTCGAGATTTTCTGATGAGTATTTCTTACAGCGATATTTTGTTATTTAACAAGTTATCCATAAATCCTGAAATACACATGTTCATGAATCTAATAAAAATAAAATGTACTTCTTCAGAGATGTTTTATGTTCATCTTTAAATTGTTTTGCTAAAAGGTAAGCAAACTCCTATTGAGCTTGTTTCCTAGGAGTTTAACAGAATGTATAGATGGATGAGAGAACACAGCATCATGATTAGCTTACTTATTTGCTTTTTTTAATTTACTATGATGAACTAAAAATAATCATTTAATTGATCTCCAAAATGGTACTCAAGAAATGATGAATCCTGTTTTGAAATCCTATATCATTTTACTGTTTTGTTTTTATTGTTTTGTTTTCTTTTAATCTCTTTAAAATAAAAAATAATAAATAAAAAAATTTTTTAAAGAACTAATGAATCCATTGATGAATTAGTTTAAACTTTAAAAGAATAAAAAATAAAGTTTTATAAACTGCTTCAATTACTGAAACACTGGGTCATTATTTAAAATTATTGCTGGTAATAACTCCCCCAAAGAAAATTACACAATAATGTTCTATAAAAACATGCACAAACTTTAGTAAAACAAACAAGGTTTTCGCTTTAAAATTTAAAGAAAATATATTTAATATTTTTGATCATTTACCAATTTCCAGGCCCTTCTATGAAGTTTATACTCAAACTTACTAATCCATGTAAAAACCTATGAGAAAAATCTATAATATCTCCTCCCTCCCTTTTTTTTTTTTTTTTGCATATGATGAAGCTGAGGAATCAAGAGACTAAATTTCCAGCCAAAGGTCACAAATATATAGAAAGAAGATAGAGCTAAGATTTTCATCTAGGCAGTGTGGATTTTGAAACTCACCCTACATGCAGAGACTTGATCCCAGAGTCTTACGCTTGTCTACCACTGAGCTGTATTCCCATCCCTTGAACAGTGGTTTTTAACTTCAGTATTATTGGCACGTTGGTTCAGTCATTTTTTGCATGAAAGGTTGCAGTGTGCATTATAAAATGTTTAAAAACATCCCTGGTCCTGTTCATGAGTTGCCAGTAGTGCATGAACCCCCAGTCTTGTTATAGGCAGCTGAGTTAGGCAGTCAGACAGGATTAGGCCCTCAAGAGAGCCAACACAGAGGACCAAATGTCTTATGACCTTAGAGGAGACAGGCACCTCCTGCTCTGGGCCAGATCTCTAGATGAAGGATCAAGCAAATACAACCACATCTTTAGGATTGACAATCTAAACAGTTCTCTATCACCCTGAGGAAGTCAGGAGTCACCATCCCAACCTCTTATAGGAAGAGTCACTGCTGTTAAGCATGCCTACTCACTACATGACTGGATTCCCCATTTGTTCCTGATTTAATCAATTTCATCTGAGCAATTAGTGTTATTGGTTAATGATAGTTCTGTCCCACCTTATGCCCACCTTGCAAGTTCCCAGGTTTTCCCCACCTTGGACCCATTTCACTTTGTGGTTTTACTTTATAAAAGTCCCTAGAAAAGAAAGAGTCTTTGGCAACCTGCTTGGGACTCCTTCTGTCTCTTTCTCAGACAGAAGCTTTCTTTCTCTCAATAAATATATTTTGCTCTTAAATCCATTGTTCCTAAAATTCATTCTTTGATTTTAGAGAGCACAAACTTGTACTGGACATATAGTAGAGTGGGAGTTTCATTCCCCCATATCAGTATGATCCTAAAATATCTTCACATTAGCAATTTTCTCGAGTACTAGCTTTAACCTCACACTGTACTAAATTAAGTAGCTGCACATTCTCAAGAGGAAATGCTAGGTATGATCCAAAACACTTACTAAAAGGACTCAAACAGGTATTATAACCATTAGCCAATTCAATCCATATAAAAAGAAGTTTAAAAATTTAAGTGACATTTAGGATATAGGGCATTTGGAGAAACACAGTAGAGACTTTAATACCAGGACTTGTCCTTCCCCAGGCTAAGTGATTTTAGTGCCACATGCACAAAAACAAAAACTTGGCAAATCCACAGGAGGGTGTCTAGTTGGCTGCTTGCTGAACTGTGGAGTCTACTGCTCTGCCTTGGTGCGGCTACCATAGATGATGCCAGGATGATTACAAAGTTCTTGGACCCCAGAGATATGGCCCTGAGGATTTGAGGATGGAATATTAAATAGAAGCAAATGGCTGCTTCCCACCTGGAGGATCCTGAAGGAAGCACTAAGGCACAAACAGCAGGAGGGCACAAAGGCAGAGTACAGCATCCTGCCCTAACAGTGCAGACCCTTGCATATGCTCTAGGCTAGTGATGTGGAACCTGTTAAGTTTTCAGTGATAACAAATGGCCTGCTGTGGCACATTTGCCATAGGTTCGCCACCACTGCCTGGGCTGTTGCTGTAGAAAATTGGGATTGGATTGTCTGAAAGGTACCTTGCCAAAGAGAGGAGGGTAGCAGGTGAGGAAAACTAAACATTAGGAGGCAGTGAGTCTGCTGGCTCAGATAGGAAAAAAGACATGATGTGACTAAAGTGAGTCAGAGATCTCCAGGTTAATTTCAGTGTACTCCAGTGTGTGGATCTCTAAGAAACAAAACAAAACAAACCTTCATTGGCATTCTTGAAAATCTTCAGCATTTGAACACTTGCCACCAGGGCTCAAGGGTGACAGTCTAATTTGTGAGATCCGGTGCAAATTGAAAATATAGAACACCTTGTTTGAAAAGTGTCACTAAAGATACTAAAATATAAAACTATTCCTCTCTATTGAAGTATGTCCCACCATCATGATGGTGTTTTGTAGTTGTTGACAAATGTCATACTTCACTCTGCATCTAATGGGTGAGTACAGATGTTCACAGGCCCCCAGGGCCCTACAGTGTCACTTGGTGCTGAGGGGCATCCACCAGTGCCCATGATGTATTAACCCACAGCTGCAGAATTGTCTGTCCTGCTGGTGGTTGAGCCTACACTGCCTCAACCTGTCAGGGGTAGGGGAGATCTGCTGGACCCACCTATGCCATGGCCTACAACAAACTGACAAACTTCAAGAGCGAGTAAGCTGCCAGTCAGGATACACTGACTCACAGATATGGGTGAACAACAGGCTTGCTCAAACAGAGTCACCCTCCAAACATCGTGGTGCTGCCTGCGAGGGGCAGAGTTGGTGTCTTCTCTGACTGTCCCTAAATTCTGTGAGATGTTTATGCTGTCCTAATACTCCCTGTATCTAGGTCTTGTTCCTTCTCAGACATAAAAGTCAGCAGTGGGCAATGGGCAGTGTGAGATACCACAGAGCATTAAACACCAAAGCGGGGCTCTAGGTCATGGCACTGTTTGCATCCCACAAAAATGGCCCATGCTTGACTCTCAGAGACCATCAGTGAGCTGAGACCTAAAACACATATTTAAATAAAATGACTTTTGCCAGTTTTTTTTCTCAAATCTATCACATCCATTTCCTGCCCTGAACCTGGTGGGGTGGAGGAAGCTGAGGGAAAGAGATACTAATGTGCAGATTCTACCTTTTTCCACTGGCAGATTCTATAGTCCAGAGTTGAGGCCTGAGCTGAAGAAAGGGAAAATGAATTTTAATTAAACTACGATTTATACTTGAAATGAGTACTTACTTATGTGGTTCCTTATTAATTTATTAATGACACAAAATATTCCAAAAGCTGTATGATCTACCTATGCACACTTGACTTAGTGAAAAATGATTAGTGAAAAATGAAGCCATTTTCTGTCTATACCTTTAATCAGTACAGATTATTCTACATAAAACATGGTTCAACTATGAGCCATGATTCAGACAACATGGTTCACACAGAGCTCACTAGGAATTCCATACAACTCACAAAAGAAAAGAGGACAATGATAATATAATGTTAAAATCAAATAATGTGAACAATTTGAAGTGTGCTGATTATTCCAGTCAAACTGGAATGCTGATTATTTGATGAAAAATATGTAATTAATTACTTTGATTGCTGAGAACCACACCATCCTCTGTATGACTGAACAATAATCGTATTAGTGTAGGTTAGGACCAATATCCAAAATAATCACATAAATTATTCTACTTCTAATTCAAATCTCTCCCAAAGACATACTCTATAAAGTTTTAAAGAGGTCATTTTGTGGTTGGGGATTTAGCTTAGAGGCCTAAGTGCCTGCCTTGCAGGCATGTAGTCCTGAGTTCAATCCCTGGTACCCCCCCAAAAAAAAGAAAAGAAAAGAAGAGGTCATTTTGTGACACAATCATATTTTCATCCTCTACACTATCTTTCTTTTCCTACATATAATCCATATTATCTTTATAAATCATATTCAATAACTAGAGCTCATTTTCATGAAAAACAGTTCCTTCTCTTCTGTCTACCCAAGCTGTATATTTATTCAAAAGTATTCAGCAGTTCATGAGTTCTATCTTATTGGTCCTTGATTTAATTCAAATATGACCTGCAATTGTTCCACAAATTCATCCGGTGTGGGTTTGTGTTTGTAGCACTGCTTTGAAGTGTAAACCACTTAAAATACCTGTATTAATATTCTTTGATGAAGCAAGAGAAGAACAAAAGACAGATACTACCTCTTTTTCTCCTTTCTTAAAATATGTGTTAGTTTTCTGTTCCTGGGACAAAATCCTTGAGAAGATCAACTTATAGGAAGGAAATACTTATTTTGGCTCATGGTTTCAATTTGTGATCATTTGCCTCTGATATTTCTGGGCATATAGCTGAAAGCCAGGGCAGTGCATAGCTGCTTACTCTATGGTAGCTGGAAAGGAGAGGGAGGGAAGAAAAGAAAATATGAAGAACCAGGTAGAAAGGGGGACCTGGAACAAGATATAGTCCCCAAGGTTCCCACTCCTTCTGTAGGTCCTACATTTAAGTTTCCATCACCTCTCAGTAAAGCCATCAAATTAACCCCCTGCTGAGTTTAGTCCCCATGATGCAATCACCTCCCAGAAGTATTGGTAAACAAGTCCCCCAAACACAAGGCTTTATATTCAAACTATAGTAGGATGCTTTATTGTGTTAGCTAGTTTTGGCAACATCGAAAACTGTATGTTACTTTTAAAAGATACAGGTTTGAATATCAAACTTTAGAAAATCTTCCATGTTTCTCTGAAAATAAGACCTTGATGGAAAATAATCAGCCTTGAAAACTAGAGATTGAAAAATTCCAGCTCCATACAGCTTATTTTTGCCTTCACTGCCATTACTATTTTCTTCCTCAGTGACTACTTTGTAAGGCAGATAAAATAAGGATAGGATGATTGGGGCTGTTTCTTTTTTTTATTTAATGATATCAGAAATCAAATTCAGGACCTTGTGCTTGCCAGGCAGGTGCTTGTGCCACTGAGCTATATCCTTGGCTTGAGCTGGCAGTTTCAATCTCTATTTTCAAGGCTAATTATTTTCCAGGAAGGTCTTATTTGCAGGGAAACAGGGTTGTTATTTCACAATAGGGGATGCATTTTAGAATATTTGCTAATTACAAATTCATCTATTTTTGATTGCCTAAAGTAAGGAGTCATCAATTAGTAGCACTTAATATAAACCTTTTGAAGCATTTTTAAAAAAACTTCTAACAATAATTTTTAAAAATTTTCTTAGTGCACATTTGGAAGCCATATAGTTGTCTTGGAGAGTGGTACATGTATGTACTACAGCTTGGTTCTTTTTGTTGTTGTTATTGTTAATCCCCTTCTCCTTCCATTTTCTTCCTCCTCCTCTTCTTCTTCAGGTTTTTCTATGCCCTTTTTCTTGCTTCTTGATATTGTTTTAGGAATATAGTGTTTGTATTAATTGGGATTATTAGGTTCCCATACATGGCATGCATTTATTTTTATTTCCCCTTCATTCATCCTCACCCCTCACCTTTGTTCCCTTGGACCACTTCCCTAATGCAAGATTCATTACTTTTGTCCCTTTCTATCCACCCATTTATAATTTTCTCTGTTTGTACTTTACCTCACTCAAATGAGAGATACCATGTGATATGGAAGCTTGTTTGTCTGATTTATTTCATTTAACATTATATATTTCCAGGTAGATCCATTTCCCTACAAACATCTCAAATATGTAATTTTTTATAGCTGAGTAGTATTCCATTATATATAGATACCACACTTTAAAAAATCCAGTCATCTGTTGATGAGTATAAAGTCTTCTTGGGGGATATAGCTATTATGAAAAGTGCTAAAATTAATATTGTTATGAATAAAAATATTATTTTGTACGTATCACGGTAGTAAAGGTGACTTAAGCTCTTTGGGGAAAATACCTAGCAAGAGGATAGCTGAGTCCTATGAAATTTCTAATTTCAGTTCTTGGAGAAATCTCCATACTGATTTCCATATGGTTGTATTAGGCTGCATTCCTACCAATAATGCAGGAGGGTTCTTTTTTCACCACAACCATGCCAGCATTTATTATAGTTGGATTTCCTAATGATTTACATTCTTTCTAAAGTAAGATAGAATATTAGCATTGTTCTAATTTACATTACTCTAATGGTCAGAGATGTTGAACACTTTCTTCATGTATTTGTTGACCATTTGTCTTTCTTGCCCTGTGAAATGTATGTTCATTTTTCTTGCCCATTTCTGGACTGGGTCTTACATTTGAGGCGGTTTAATTTCTTTTTCTGTTGAGAATTCTTTGCATATTCTACACTTGATCTTAGCCAAATGGCTGAGAAGCAATCTTTGCATATTCTAGATATTAGTCATCTGAGGAGTAGACAGAAAAGTTCTTTTCCTATTCTGAGGTTATCTCTTCATTCTACCAATTGATCTTTTACCCAATACAGAAGATTTTTAGTCAGGTATAATTCTCTGTTTCTGTCTCTGTCTCTGAATCTCTGAATCTCTGTCTCTCTGTCTCTCTGTCTCTGTCTGTCTGTCTGTCTCTTTCTCCAGGCTCTTCCTGTGTAGTTCAGGCTAGTCTTGAGTTCATTAAGTAGCTCAGGCTGGTCTTGAACTCAGGGAAAGTCCTCCTGCCTCAGTCTCCTGAGTGCTGGGATTACAGATATGCACCCCACTCCTGGCAGATACAATTTCATTTGTTTATTCTTGCTGTCATTTCTTGTACAATTGGAGTTCCCTTAAGGAACCTATACTCAGGTCTTCAAGTGTGTTACTTAGTTTATTTCCATAAGGTTTAATGTTTCTATCATTATGTTTAGATCTTTGATCTATTTTTATTTTAATTTAATATATGGTTAGAGATAAGGGTCATTTCATTCTTCTGCAAACAGATAATGAGTTTTCCCGACATCACTTGTTGAATTGGCTATATTTCCTCCAACATATGGTTTTGGCCCTTTTGTCAAAAATCAAATAACTAAATGTGTCTGTGGATATTTCTGTTTCCTGTATTCTGTTTTATTGATCCACCTGTCTACTTTTGTTCCAGTACCTTGCCAATTTTTAACACTTTTGTTTTGTAGTACAGTTCAAAGTCAGGTATCACTGTGCAGCCTGCAGGGAAAAATGAGCTAAAAATAAAAGGTTTCTTCTCACAATAATCTCTCTTCCAGAAATTTGAAAAGGTCAAATAATCTGATATGGCAGTTTCCAATGGTAAAACACAGATTCTTATAAAGGAAGTGAATGCTAAAATTTGAATATGGCTAAAAATTTCATTTGTTTTTAAAATAATTTTACTTCTAAATATTCTTTATTTATCAATAAAGGTTACACAGGATTGCTACAATTTAAGTACTAAAATTAGTACTTAAACTGAATATATATATATATATATATATATATATAATTGTTTATTAGAAAAGATATGTTATGCAAAGAAAACCTTTAAGAATATATATTAAAATTGAAATTTTAATTCTAGATGGATTAGTATTTTTAATTTTTTTAAAAATAATGGAACTATTTTTAATCAGAATCAAAACAATAAAATAAAATAAAATAAAGTTAAAAGGTATTTTTCATAGGTTTTCTACTTCAATGTTTATGAAAAAGCCCATTTCTATATTTAGGCAGTTTGTGAACTAGCTGGCTTCTTAATCTGAGAAAGCAGATTATTTTCTGAAATCCTCAAATTTTATCCAGGCTTATCCTTCAGTGAACAATCATGTACATACTGTTCAGAATTGTGAGCAGTAAATGAAGTGAAAATTGAGATGAGATGATTATTATAGTCTGATTTTCCCTTATTTATTTCCCAGATAATTACAAAATAAACGCCAAACTAAAAATCTTGTTCCCTTGTAAATTAAGCTAACAGGAACAGATCTGTCTTCACAAGTTGCCAACATGAAGAAAAGTAAAGTGGCTAAAATTCTTAATGTTCATTCTGAATGCTCCAATAATTCCCTAGTGTAGTAACCATGTGTTATTTCTGTGTTAAACATTAATTGCTGAAAAGTGCAATGCCTGTATTTCTAGACATTAATAGAACTTATATGTGATTGTCCAACAAGCATGCATGAAGAGTGCTTCAAGAGGAAAGCCAAGCGTGTGTGGAGGGTGACAGAGGCCATCCTCCTAGGCTAGACTGCCAACTGTGTCCAGTGATGCATTTGATTTAAAGGAGTGACATGCATATGCCCAGGGGAAACATTAGACATCTTGAATGTTACAGTTTAAACATATGAAAAACAGCAATATCTGAAGAAGCAGAGAATTGGAGGAAAGGAACAGTGTAGATTTGGTCTGTTTGAGGTTGACTTCTTTTTCTACATCAGTTATTTATACAGACTGTAAAACTCAGAAACAATCAAAATGTACTAATCTGCTAAATACTAACTATAAATTTCCAGCCATCTAAGATATTAATAATTTGTGCTGTATTTTGAAAATATAACCCTACGAAATGCTATCTCTATTAAAGCAAGCTTAAAATCATTAAATTGGTTTTAAATTTTATTTACAATCTATCTATAAATGGGAAAAGGTTTAAATAAATTATATTAGCTCAGTATTGGATCATATCCTGGAAAAACACAATCTTTGGAAAGTTTTATAAGAATTGAAGAATTTGTTTCAAGAACTAGAATAATGTATTACAGCATTAGCTTTCCTGTGAGGAAAATCATAATAGAAAAATAATTTCCCTTTAATGTTTTCACAGAGAAAGAAAACAATTTTCTAGAACACTATATAATTCATAACAAGGAATCAAAACCAATGTTAAGGGTAAATAAGAAGTAGGTTGTTTGTTTCTTCTCCGGCACAAAATAAATCAAATCTTCAGTTTACTTTATGGTAAAATAAAAGGAAATACACCTAAGCAATACACCATTTAATTTATTTCTTTTAATTCAATTCTAGTTATAAAAACAAGAAATGGAAATTTTTACACTTCCTGTCAAGTGTTTTTTAAAATTGTGTCTTGTTCACAAAATACCCAACACAAAACCACGCAAACTAGCAACTGCAAAATAAATGCTGATCATTGGAAGGTTTTCTACTTAACAGACATTTATTTAATACCTACTTGACCTGAGTTACTTGGTTCAACCAAAGTTACTAGAGATTACTATGGGATACATAAATGTCAATCAGTTTTTTCACTCAGTATGATATACAACAGCATCTTTAGTTGTTTATAAGTTGAGAGTCAACATTCCTTTGTGGATGTTTTTTCTTTCTTTTGGTAGACCCTTTCCAGGATTTACACAGAATAGGGTGTATACTTCTGTGTTAACACACTTCACAGTGATTGATCAGCCTGTTCACTATTCCTGGTAGGTTGTGCACTCAGGGTTGGAAGGAATAGGTCTTTTTCATATTCATTTTTCAGTATATAACAACTAATCAAGTTTCTGGTACATGTAGGTGGCCAACAGTCATTTGATGAATAAAATAATTACTTAAATACCCACAAAAACCTACAAAAGCTATCACTCATCTCAAATACACTAGATAGTGTTGTTGATGATTGAAGTGTGGATTCGTATATATTAAGAGAGAAGACTGAGTGAAGTTTAAATATTTTCCCCTCTTGGAGTAAATAATATATGAAAGATAAAAGTTAGACAAAAGTTTGTTTGGAGATAGAAGGGAACCCTTCATAAGACTCAGCAATAAAGATGGAATTGCCTTAATGTAAATGTTCTTCTCTACAGGATGTAAATTTGTTAGATAGTCTGACACATGGCTGACACTAAGAAATTAATTAATCCTCAATTCATGGCATAATCCAATTTTATTCCCCAGTTAAATAAAGAATATTTTCATTAAGAGACAAGAAGAGCCCAATGAAGTTAAAAATCTCTTCCCATAGTGCACATTTCTGTAACTCTTATTTATGGAGTCAAATTCTCCTAAGACTTTGAACATTTTCCTAGGTTTAAATCAGTGAGCTCTCAAATCTTCTTTAGGCCAAGAGACTTGTCTATGTCTCTCCAAGTTCGATCTGTACTTTATAACTTATGTTAAAGTGTTTATAAATAAAAATACTGTGATTTCAATGCAAGTTTTATACATCAGGAATTCCTCTTCAGGACATGGATGGGCTCAGAGGCAGTTCTCTTACCTAGCATGTGCTGCATTTGATGCCAGTGCTACAAAGGAGAGAGAGAGAGAGAGAGAGAGACAGAGACAGAGCCAGAGACAGAGACTCTTCATACATATATACCCCAGTAAAACAAATTAAAGATTATGTACACAATGGGAAATAGAATTCTAGAATAGGTATCAATGACATGGTTTTTTTCCAAGATGATTCTACCAATGTTTCCTCCCATGGATTTTCTTCTCTTTATCTGAGATGAATCTGTGCTGGGGCTTCCTGTGGCTTTTCCTCTTGAGTCCTCTTCGGAATGGAGAGAAAAGGAAGTCTGGTCCATGTCAGTCTCATTGTCATGGTAACAACCATCAAAAGCCATGGCTTGAACTGCATCAATGTTGTACATTCCAGAAATCTGTCAAAAAAAATTTTTTTAAAGCAGGTAAAAAACATAGTTTTATTACAATAAAACATAAATCAAATTTAAAAACCAGTATTTATAAATGCTAAAAAAGTTTTGCTTCTTAATGGACGTTTGGTTTTGATTTGGTATCTGATTAAAACTCACTTTAATAATAAATAGAAACATCATCTTATGGATCTTTATCCACTAAGAAATTGTATATATATATTTCCATAAAGGTATTTGAACATCATAAAAGTTATGCAATGATAAAGTCAATGTTTTCTAATTTAGTCCTAGTCTGACAGACTGTTATAGGGGATGCATGTTATCATCTTTATTTCTGGGTAGTATGAATTTTTTGCCATAAGTTTGTGAGTTGAACTTGAATATAATTTACTGGAACATCAGTATAAGCTAATTGGATATGCTTGTCAATTTACTTTTTTTCCTTAGGGAGAACATAGCAATATGCCCTGTCAGTGTGGTTTTTGCTCAAAAACAGATAAGTATATCTGGTAACCTATGTATGCTTAAGTTATGGATTGGTGAGGGAATGATTTTAGCTGTTCTTTAAAAATGCAAATGAGCCAGGCCTTATTTGTGCTTAAGATTATCTATAAATTGTCCTAACATGACCCAATTAAACACAAATTTTACTTTTTTTTTTTTAAGGAGAAAATTGCCAGTGCTTTTTGGCTCTGGTGACTGATTGAATCTAAACCAAAATTTCTGTTTTAGGTTTTATTCAGGGGAGATTGAAGTTCTTACTAGTATAGAGCAATTTCTAGGAACCAGTTGTTAGAAACTGTTTTTTGTGAAAACAAAATCACTTCTTGATCTACGGGGAAGTTGGAAAGTGAACAAATATGAAGAGGGTACTCTAGATGAAATTATTTAGAATTCAAATTGGAGGCGGCAGAGTAAATTTGGTCAAAACTTGATTTGGGTCATAAAAATTTAAAAATTAATATTTTACTGAATTCAAAAGACATGGAGACTATTTTGTGCAGTCAGTCAACTAACTAGGAATATGTTGGTATATATTGTCCTTTTATTTAATTGCAGAGATTTTTCATAATAAAATAAAAATAGACAAAATAAAATGCAAAGAGATCAAGGTTAATAACTAATGAGGTAATCAATAATATTACTAATGTATTCACTTTTGGATCTTATGCTGGAAAAAGTATGTGCAGTCTTTTTAATTAGTTTCCCTAGACACTTAGAACATTGTTGAGCCATTCCCCATCCATCCACTATTTTTATCAGAATATAAATGTCAGTGCATTAAAAGAAAACAATTGAAGAATAAAGGAGTCATTTTTACTCTCCATTATGATAATTTAGAATTATCTATGTAATATTGGGGGGGTACTGGGGATTGAACTCATGACCTTGAGCTTGCCAGGCAGGTGCTTATGCCACTGAGCTAAATCCCCAGCCTTATCTATATAATTTTTAAAGTTTCCACCTTACAAGTTTTTTTTTTTACAGGTTTATGTCAGTTGTCCAACAGAAACAGCTTTAGAACTGGTCTTTAATTTTTCATTTCAGGCCATGTATTAGCACATTGATAAGGTATATTTTGTCTGAACTATGGATCTGACTGCTTTAGACTGAGTTCTATGTCCTAGAATTAGAAAAATATTAGAATAAGGAATAAGAAAAAACAGCTTCTTTTTTCCTTTGTAGGTGAGAGTCACCATTAGGGAAAGTGTTTCCATGGTCTTGGTGTTCTCCCAGTTCTTAGTGTTTAGTGAGTGGTTGGAGGGTTGTGTGATGGTAGAGGTGGATAAGGTGGTATTTGCTGGGTGATAACGGTGAGAGATGGTGGTGTTGTGTCTCTGTAGTGGTGATGGGGATGGTGCCTGGTAATACTGCTGATAGTTGTGGTTGATAGTAGTGGCATTGGCAGTGGTGGAAAAGGTGTTTTATCCCACTGTATTTTTATAGGAGGAAATCTCCTGGGCTAATGTTTAGGCCTTCCTTACCATACATATTCATTTTTCCTCAGTGTCTGGGGAAAACAGCTAGAATGTGTATTTCAGTCCCTTTTGAGTCTTGACTTTGGCATCCCCACTGGTGCCAGGTTTGTTCTTCAAAATGATGTAAAAGGAGACTAACCTAACAGGGGAACCTTAAATTGTTTTACTTTGCCAGTGACCAAAAGAGTAAGTACTTTTAATTCAGTGTGTAATAATATAGTGATCCAACCTGCTTGAAGATCTAAACAACATTCAACAAACTGTATAATTAAAAACAAAGGTGACATCATTGTACCCATCTGTCTGGCTCCCAATTCTTGTTTTCTTTTTAAAACTGGTGTCCAAGTCAAATACAGAGCTGCCATTGATTGATGCTTCTACTCTCATCCATGTAGTTTCCTGTCCTTTCAAAGGCCTTTTCTTTAGGTTGCCTGTTTTCACTATCTTTAAGAAAACTCCTATTCTTTCAGTATGTAGGCGTTTGACACTAATCACAATAAGAACTTACATTTGTATAGCACTTTACAGTTTACCAAGATTTCAAATCCATTATTGTATCATTTAACACTCACAACAGCCTTGTGAGGAAAACAGGCAAGAAATTATACTATTTGGGGAATGCAGATGGAGGTTTAAGAGACTTAGCTTAAAACACAAAGCTGGGAAGTGGCTGAGCTCTGTGTGGCTTCACACCTTTTTAACTCTAAATCACTTCTTCCTTTCATCATATGACATATGAATGACAAGTAGGGCATTTATTTGAGATAACCATGGAGGAAGAGAAAATAGAGAGTTCTTTAATGGATACTGAGTTCCTGTTTTACAAGAAAAAAAAATCTCTGGAGATTGTACAACAATTTTAATAGTCTTTACATTACTGGTCTATATACTTTAAAATAGCTACAATGGTAAATTCTAAAGTATGTGTATTTTAATATAATTAAAACATCCAAAATTTATGAAAGAAGATATTCATTAACTCAAAACAACTCTTCATTGAGTACATAAGAAGACTGCATATAATTTCCTTAAGTAAAAAGAAATTTAGGTCATGTGAAAACATTTGTGTGACAGATAAAGGCAGGAAAAAATGTTGATATTTGGGAGTCAAAGAACTAGTTAGAAATGGGTCAAAATTATTTCAAGGTGTATTTCTTAGGTTAACTAATCCTTGAATCAAAGCAAGAAAAATGGTTTCCTTCTTTTCACATTTTTTTGGTCACCTTTTACTTTACAGGTTATTCAAATCACTGCTAGTTGTGGAATGAGGAATGGACCAGCAGCATCAGCATCACCTCAAGCCTGATAGCAATGCAGACTCTAGGGTTATACCCCAGAGCAGCTGAGTCAGCATGCTGATGAGAAAGCAGATGATGTATATGTACTACTAGAGCATATGGGTCTACCACACCCTGTTTCTTCACATTTGCATAGCACCTTACTGGGTGAATGTGTGTGATACATAGCCACATGCTGTCAGCAGAAGAAATGGAAGTATCTGTAATTAAACACAATCAGTTCCTATTAGAGGGTTGGCTCAATAGCAAAAGAAACAATGAAGTTAGCTTCCCAGAAGATCTGAATTGCAACAGCATCTTTGTTGGCTGTGAGTCTTTTGGCAAAATAGATTGCGTCAATAAAACTCTGCTTCTTCATTTATAAAATAGAGATAATAAACTTGCCAGGGCCTACATTGGGGAGCTGGTAGGAAGCTTCAATATGGAGAAATGACCCAGAAACACTGTGAAGATATGAAGTGCTATCACTAGAAATTAAAATACATTAAACCATGTCCTGGGTATGTAAGAATTTTTTAAACCAATTACATTTCATTACAGTTATACACACACTGAGTCTCTCAAATGTGGGCTAGCAAATGAATGAATGTTAATCATTTGGGTTCCTGAAATACAATATTTTAGGTCAGTTCTCATTAGAAGTGGACTGGTGTCCACAGTCTTTGTGAAATGAAGCAGACAGAGCGATCTAGCTATATTAAGCAATGTTACAAAAATGCGGTTACACCAAAAGCCCAAAAAACACCTTAATTCCAGGATATTGTGGGGAGAAGAACCTCCATTTCTGCTCTTCCACCATTCTGAGTGGGGGTAAAAAGGAAAAATAAATGTTGAGAAACAGCATTTGCTGACTGAGAGCACAGCCTTTGGTTTAAGGAGATCCAGAAACAAATCTTGATTCCTCTTTAGCTATGTGGCCTTGTCTATGCTTATTCTGCTTCTGTGAAATGAGGGAAATAAAGCATTGTTCTCCTGGGTTATTGTGGAATTAAATGAGATAATATATGTTAGGTTACTGGCATAGTGACAATATATAATGAATGCTCACTGCATATTACTATTATGATTATCATCATAATCACACACTTGAAAGGCATACCAATTCCTTCTTTTAAGGAAGTACAGGTAGGGGAGAAGATCATACTGAGAGTAACCCTTCAAACAGGTGAATGAGGAGGCTGAGGAGAGCAGGCAGCACAGAGCAGAGATTAAAGTTCAATGAGACTGTCGGCATCCTGTAAACTCGCATCTTGCAAAGCACACGGACCTAATACAAAAGCTTGTGGAATTATTAGGAGAGGGCTACAGAGGAGCACAGAAATATTCACAGTCCAAAAGGGTTTTCATAGTCATAGGCAAAGCAAATGGTACCTTCCCTTTCTTCTTGCATTGCTCCTGCTCTTCCACTGTGGTGAGGTAATTCACAGCTGCGTACTCAATGACTGACAGAAACACAAAGAGGGAGCTGACCCACAAGTATATGTCCACGGCCTTGATGTAGGACACCTGGGGCATGGAAGCACTCACACCAGTGATGACTGTGGACATGGTCAGCACCGTGGTGATTCCTGACATTGAAGAACAGTGACAAGGTCAGTGACATAGCCATTCAGTCCCCAAGCTGGTTAAGAGTCACACCACCTGCAGCTACTGTGGAGCACCACTAGTCTGGTGGTCCAGTGTGTGGCAGGAGGAATCACTGCATGTTAGCCCTGCACACCAAGAAGATCTCTGGTTTTCTCTTTCCCTCTTTTTCTCTTGCCCTGACTGCTACTGCTGATAATGTGTCCTTCCTTCCTTCTAGAGACACAGAGCCCGACATGTCTGCATCCTACCCTCAGATGGGCCTCTTTTAACCATCCCCAAAATGTAAAAATGTATTCAATTTTTAAAAATTATACTACAAAAGAAATCTCAAAGTCATTTTCACTAACTTTTCCCATTAGTTCACAACCTTTATTAAGATAATTGTTTTTGTGCCACCTTTATACTTTTATGCTGCAGGGGGATCTCATTTCTTCTTGAGTAGTGTTTACTGGCATTGAAGGTTGCTATTCTCTATTTTTCTTTCAGAGAGAACACTCAGAGGCCATAACTAATCTCTTTACCTCTTGTTAATGAAACTGTTCAACTGAAATTCAGACACCGCATGTGCTACTGGAAGCTCCGACTTTAGTAAACATTTACTGAGCAACTGCTAAATACCGGTCAACATTTCCCTCTCATTTCCCCTCCCATTTCCTTCCTTTCTAGGCCCTTCTCTTCCCTTCCTTTCTTCTCAGAGTCAATCTCCTTTCCTGTTTCTCCTCTTTTCCCTTTACACTCTTGCCTGAGCATCAGAGCCAGAGATCTTGTTCTAAGAGCTAATGAAGAAAGAAATGACATTGAAGTTTCCTTAATAATTTTCTGGTTCAAGAATTAGCAGCAAGAATCAACAAATTAAGTAATAAAGACTAAAAAGTTTCCCTGTGGCAAAAGATTCAATCAGTAGAGTGAAGAGGTAATTTATAGAATGAGAGACGAAAAAAAAAGCTTTAGACCTACTTCTCAGACCTAGGACTAATATCCAGTATATACAAAGAATTAAAAAAAATTAAATCACCTAAAATGTAAGACCCAGTTCAGAAGTGAGCAAGAGAAATGAACAGATACTTCACAAATGAAGAAAGACAAATGGTCAACAAATATATGAAAAATGTTCAACATCTCTGATCACTTGAGAAACACAAATTAAAACAATGTTAAGACTCCATCTCACTCTAGAAAGAATGGCAATCATTAGGAAATCCAACAATGACAAATGCTGGCATGGCTGTGGTGAAAAAGGCACCCTCCTACACTGTTGGTGAGAATGCAACCTAATACAACCAGTATGGAAATCGGTGTGGAGATCTCTCCAAAAACTGAGGTTAGAAATTCCATAGGATCCTGCTGTCCTCCTGCTAAGTACCTTCCCCAGGGAGCTTACATTGTATGTCATTACTGAGACAAAATACCTGGGACTCAAAATTAAGGGAGGAAAAGTCTATTTAGCTCACAGTTTGTTTATGATCAAATCTGTATTTATATCTAGTTCATAGGTTTCAGCTGTAATCAGCTTGCTCCAAGGCAGGGTGACTTGGTAACCAAAGCAACAAGAACAAAAGAGGGAGTGTCTTTTCCTCCCCTATATTTTATTCAGGCTACCCATCCTAGGGTGAGTGTAGCACTCTCATATCCCTCTGCATCCTACTACTAGAATTTAATGAGCCAATCAAAATCTCTAGATTCAGTCACCTCCGAAAAGCCCCCATCCCCCGTGACCCCCCGAGGCTTTGGGGAGATATCTAGACACAAACTATAACATCATATTACAGTGATACATATACAATAATGTTTATAGCAGTATAATTCATAATAGCTAGAGTCTTGAAGCAGTTTTGATACCCTATGCAGATGATTGGATAAAAAAATGTGGTGTGTATATATAATGGAATACTGCTTGGCTATAAAGAATGATACATTTGTAATATTTGTAGGAAAATATATGCACCTGGAAAACATAATGTTGAGTGAAAGAAACTAGACATGCAAACTTAAATGCCATATGATATCTCTCATTTGAGTGAGGCAAAGTGCAAAGAAAATGATAAAAGATGGATAGAAAGGGACAAGAGGATGAATCTCTTGCAAAAGGATGAGGGATAAGGAGGAGGGGAGGGGGAAAGAAGGAAAATAAAGATATGTTATGTATAGGAACCTGTTAATCCAAGTCAGTATAAACACTATATACCATAGCATGACCTAAAACAACTAATATCACAACTATGAAAAGGAGGAAAAAGGAACCCGAGGAGGAAAGAGGAGGAGAGGGAAAGGTATAAAATAAACAAGCTATGGTATGTACATGTAGCCACTCTCCAAGATGACTGTAAACTGCATGAGTTGCAAACATGTACTAATAAAATAAAATAAATTACTGTCTGTGGGAAGGACCATTCTATGTCTATACTCATTCCTCGAAGGGATATTATAAGAATTCTGCATGGAGTGAAAGTATGGTCTAGTAAATATTTGAAATGTACACTAGCTGGCACGATTTTATTGCTTAACTTCCCACTAGGGAGGTTCAAATGGAATCCTTAATGATTTTTATAAGTTGTGAGGAGTCCCAAATAGCAGGAAGAATACCGTGATTTACTAAGTGTACAGACACAGCATGTGAAAGGCTTTCACCAACATCGTTCTATTCTCTCTATAGTTATTCTGTGAGGTTCTTTTATAAGGTGATTTATCATACACAATGACAAGTTTATAGCATCATCCAATTTCAAATGAAGTTTTCAGTTTATAGAATCAAGACCAATACAACTTGGTAATTTGACAGTCACCATGGGAGGACCTAGAATCTCACCTTAACTTTTCTTTCTTTTTTTTTTTTGGTGCTGGGGTTCAAACTCATAATCTCACACTTGCCAGGCAGGCGCTTATGCCACTAAGCTAAATCCCTGGCCTTCACCTTAACTTTAATATGTACTCCCTGAATAAGAAACCTAAATACAATTATAGTTTGTAACATAAAACACAGACAACTATCTCACTGAATCTAGGTTTCTTACTGGCAATGTTTAAATCATCAGTATGCATATACATGTATGCTACTTGCATCCTTTGACTCTAAAACATATTTGCTACATAAACATCAACATATGAAATTTTTATTAACATTTGAAATATAGCTGACATAAAAATTATTACCTAAAACCTGCTTACTATCAGCAAATATCCACTCATACATGTAGATAAATATTAATTGCCCCTTGTTGCCCTATAGAAATATGAGGTGAGCAAGGCCAAGTAATTAGCCTACATTTTGTCAGGAGCAGGATTCCAGTCTCTCCCCTGATAAACCTGTACTTTACATGGAAATATACTGCCTCTCATTCTGGACCAGAAAAGTGAATTTCTTTTTGTTTTTAAGATTATAAATTAATCTCTATACATGAATCTTTGCAACCAAATGTTATGAAATCCATGTGAAATTATGTTGAGAGGTACGAAGAAGGTACTCTGTGCTTTTCAACAGGGCAAAGGTTTTAAGCCCCTTAGAAGTTCACTAGCATATACTAAAGAAATCCTGGACTAACATTCTTATTTACTTTATACCATTAGCTCAAAAAATTAAAATGTTTTTTCTAGCTGATTTTCTGAGATGTGGGAGATGAAACTTCATTTTTTCAGTAATATGGATTTAGCAGAAAAAATAAGGTTTTAAGAGTTCCAAGGGCACAATTGGCTATTGCATAGTACTTATATAGAAAAAAATAAAGGTTTTGATGAGAACAAAAACTCAAAACTATGTACATGCCAGAGTGTCTCATGATATATTTGGAACTGATGACTACTTGGCTAAAAAGAAAAAAGGAAATTGAATTATCTAAATTTGCCAAGAAGCAATAAACTCTCAACCATTTCTTTCAAAGGTGTTTAGCCCAACTAATTTATTACAACTTTATTTTGAAAACCAGTATTTTAGATTTTCCCTGTTTAAAATGAGAAAGACAAAAAAGAATGAGGGAGTGGAGAGGAGAGACTGTTGGGCAGGGGGAGTGAGTGATGAGAAAGCTGATATATAAATTCCAAAAGCAATAGAAGTTGAAGTGAGTACTATTACAGCTACATTAAACACACTTATTATGTCCTGATCCACCCCTTGGAAATGCATTAATCTTGACAAACAGGAATCCTTACAGATCCATTAAAGTTAACATCCCAATAAAAGAGCTTTGAGTTATATGGAGTGACTATTTAGTCAGAGGAAGGTCATGTGGTGAGATTAGAAAATTATCCTCCCACCTACTGATATTACTGTGCACAGTTAGGGAAATGTTATAAGAAAATATTTAGTCTGGCCATTTGGCTCAGCTCCTCCAAATCCTTGTGCTTCCCAACATTAACTTTTAAGTATGTATATAGGGTGAGTTAAGGACAGCCTGGAGAAAATTATTCATCTCTGTGTTTTATTAGCCGCTTTTGGACATGCATGGTGGGTAGGTTCACTGACCAGTTTGACAGCTGTCGGGCAGACAAGCATCATTTCTAGAACTACTGAAGTTGTTCCCCTCCCCCCTGCCACATGAGTGTGCTGCAAACAATTCTCCAGGGAGGGAATATCTCCATTTACTTTGAAGAAAGTGAAAGTGTTTTTGCTATAAGTGTGAGCAGGAGAAAATATGAAATAATATAAGGGAAAGCAAGATATGGACTATTCTAACAATATGCTATGGCCAGAAATTAACAACCATTGTCCTTCAAAGGTGGCACCAGCTCTTAGTGACTATCATTAGAAGTTTTAGTAATATCTGAGATGGTTAACTGAATTGTGCTTGTTCAGTTCCCTAAATATTTAGTTTCCAAATATATGAGATATCATCTGTTAGAAGATATTTTTCTTTGTGACTACAGGCCTAAGAATTTGATGGACTTCCTCTGCTTGTGTTTCTTCCTTTGCGTGTGCAAAGGACTTAATACATTGCACAGAAAATGGGGTAATTCATGCATAGGGGCAAAGCAAGAACTATGAAGCCATGGAAAGGAGAGAAGTAGAAATAATAAAGGAAAGTGTAATACAATTCTTCCTTCCATGAGTGTAAATATAGCCTTTATAATAGCCTCACATTCTTTCCTTGCAAAATTAAGCAGAGAGATACAAGGTTTCAAACTCATCATACATTCCAAATGATGATGGCTATTAGCTCTTATGAAAATTGCATAATTACAATAGATAATTTTAAACCATTCAACATTTATTATTCTTTACTTGAAAAAAATATTTAAAACAGGGTGGGCTAAGTACTGGAAACATGTATTGAGAATGAAATATGTTCAGGGTACCATAACAGATGCTACAGAAACAAAAGCAACCCTTGTCCTTCAGGAGGTCACTTTCTAATAAATACCAGACAAACTATCCCTGTCTCATAGCTAGAAAATGAAATAGAGGAAGCAGGTATCATTTGGTTTATAGCTAGGAGAAGCCTGTGGACTTGAAGCCATGAACAGAGATTTCTGGCTCTGGAGAGATGGAGGGATTTTGACAAAGGAAGACAAGCTGGGAGGACATTCTAGGAGCAGAGGGAGAACCAAAATGAATATGACAAGGTGAGATACATAGGGGACTGTTTGAGAAGCATAAATGTCCAAATTAGTGAACACTTAGTGCAAGTAGACTTGGGAAAAGTAGGGTTTCAGATCTAGCAGTATTATTTGGTCCTTCCTAAAACTCAAGTTTAACTGAGTATCTAGTATTTCAGCTGGTACCCCACAGAAGCCCCTTGGGTTCTAAGCTCTAAGTATTTACTTATGGCATTTTGAGATGAGTGTACCTTAGTGTGATCACATTTGCATTTTGAAAATATTTTTCTGGTATTCTAGTATGATTGGACTGGACCAAGAACAGGAGGTAAAAGAAGCAGTGACAGGTATATTCTACTACTCAGTGCACAATAGTAAAATGCACCTCTTCCTCTGGAGGTCACCACCACAAACTACATGTTTCAGGGATCATGGGCTGGGTTTCTGCTTCTAAGTCCCTATGGGTTACAGATGCCACAAAGCCTTGAAAGATGACCCTGGGCAGATAGGTCTATTTAAACAATCCAAGGTTCATAGCATTGGGTAAGACAGAATAAATGAAAAAAAAAAAAAAAGAGACTGTAAGAATATTAGGAGTTGGAGACCACTATGAAGTTGCTTTGCACAGGATTTAAAATTAACTAATTGACTTTCTGTGAGTTTATCTGTGTGTTTATCTGTGAGTCTGTCCTAGGCCTCGGCCCCTTGCCTGGCAATGGGAGCTGATTCATAGCAAGTGAACCTCTATGAATCACTGGTCCTGGCTGAGGCCTGTAGTGGCCTGTGAGGCCAGAGATACCACAAAGAGCAAGATAAGGCCACACCTGAGTGGCCTTTGAAGTGATTCCCCCAAGGTCCTGTTCATTTCCCTCACACCCCGTGCTTTCCTCAGTTTCCCCACTCTTTGTCTGGAGATGTGATAAATATGGGCAGTCCAGAGAAGCTCTTTGTCTTAGCTCCCAGAGTCTCAGACTCTGCTAAAGGATTCTGATACTCCTGGAGCCCTAAAATCATACCACTTGTCTCATTTGTTTAAGCCTTTGCTGTATACTCATTTGGGAGATTGGGGATCTAGGTCAGAACCCAGTAATTAAGCACATTTTAGAGAAAAGATGGTAAAGGTTCAGATACTTGCAAACTACAATTCCTCAAGGCTTTTCTCAGAGACTCTGTGCAGTGAAAATAAATTTGACTGCAGTACCCAGACATTATTTACTTTTGTTACTGTGTCAACATCTGCACTGACAGGTGCAAAAGTTGGTAAAACTGCCATTGCCTCAGAAAGACTGAAAGAAGCAACACTAAACACAGGGATCATCACCGAATTTTTCCTAACCCAGCATTCAGTGAAATGGAAACACAGAAACTATTACTAATTTTATTAAAGTGTAGTTCTTGAATGTGTGTCTTTTTAGCATTCTGGATTATGAATTGAGAAATGCACAGAAAGTGCTCTGTATCCCAAAACAGAAAGGCTGTCCTAAGAAAAAGTACTCAGGCAATGGGGCTGTGAGGTAAACTAGACATTTTTAAAAACGAAACACCATTTTTACTCAAAAGAAAAACTGAGAACAAATTGATTATCCAGATTTTAGTGTTTGGCAAACATTTTCTTAAAGTCAAGAAAACTAGCCTAGTACCCCAAGTAAAACAGTTAATGATGTTGGTTATCAACTGTATGATTTGAGCTTTCAGGGCAAAACTAGAATTTTAGCAAACTTACATACATCACTTATGAACCTGACCTTACTTAAAATTTTCTGACAAGTAATTAGTGGTGGTATTAATTAATGTGTTCTTGATGTTGCTTAGTGAATTATGAAAACATCTGAGAGATCTGTATAACTCAGTAAATCTGTAAAAATAAATGACCAGTACAGTGGGTAAAAGATCTATCTGTTCAAAGTACAAAATAGATTAGTGGATTTTAATCTAACATAATAGAAAAAAATTGATGTCATTTCAGATTTTAGCTGCAACTAATCTTTGAGAAGCTATTATTTTTTGAATCTGAGTGTGAGTCAATATCTCAAATTACCTAGATTCAAATTATTCATCCCGTTTCCAAGAAAAATTATTCAGAGAGACCCAAAACACTAATCATTTAAAAAAAACTAGTCATTTTTCAATCACATATTTGATAAAGTCAAATTTTTCTCTATATTTCAACTAAAACCTACTACACAAGACTGAAGAAGTGGAGATAGGATCCAGTTGCCTAAATGTAAGACTGAAATGTGAAACTACTGGAAGAAAAAACAGGGACATAGTTCAAGACATTGGTACAGGCAATGATTTTTTCAATAACTCTGCAGAGCACAGGAAATAAAGTAGACAAAATGGTATCAAATCATAAAGCTTCTATATGCCAAAGAAAATAATCAATAGAGAAAATAGACAACCTACAGAACGGTAAAACATACCTTACAAATTATTCATCTGACAAATGATCAATATTCATAATATATAAAAAAACCTTTACAACTAAACTAATAAAAACCTTTGAATTATCTGATTTAAAAACAAGCAAATGATATGAATAGACACCTTGAAAATGAAAAAAAAAATTGAGAGGTCAACAAATTTTTAAAAAATGCTCGATTTCATTAGCCTTCAGGGAATCAAAACCACAATGAGATGTTACCCTATCCCAGGTTGAATGGGCACCATAAAAAAGATTAAAAACAAATGATGGCAAAGATTGATGGCAAAGATTGACTTTTCATATATTTCTAGTGGGAACACACATTGGTATAACATATATGGAGAAAGAAATGTGCTACATATTCACAATAGAATCTTATTCAGTCATGAAGAAGAATCAAATCATGTTATTTCCAGGAAAATGGATGGAATTAGAGACCATTATGTGGAATAAAATGTCAAACACAGAAAGACAAATTCTGCACATTCTTCTCTTATATGTGAATATTAAAACAAGTCAATCTGAATTACAATATTGATTATTAGAGGCTGGAGAAGTTAAGAGGGGAGATAGTATGGAAGGGAGATGGATAATGGGTAGATAGAAGTAATTTCTTGTGTTCTACAGGATAACTGAGGCCTTAGTTCACAATAGTCTATTATATTTTTTATGAGTAACTACATGACTGGAGCTTGAGGGCTTGTAAACACAAAGTAAATGACAAAGAGATGGAAATGTTAATTGCCCTGTTTTGATCAGAATATTATGCTTTACTTCCAGGAATTGAGTGGCATCCCATTTAGAAGGCTGCATAAAGCAGAGTGGAAAGAGTCCTTGAGAAGCCTTGACCAGTATTTTGGGAGTACCATTGTTCTCTTGAGTTAACAAAAAAAGGAGGGGGACCACTTCTGAATTGCATATTATTTTACATAAATGTGTACGGAAATATCCCACCTTCCAGAGATGAGATGTGGATGCAATTTGGGAATGACTTAAATGTAGTCTTCCCATGGTCTCCATTCACTTCAGTCTGCCATGGAGCTAGCTCTTGTATTTGTCTCACAGGACAAGAGCAACACAGTCAACTTGGGGACTCTGACTGAAAATCACGTTCAGGAACTTTTAGAAACTGACTACCTTTCTCAGTCTGGTTCCAGGGCTACAACTGTACCCTCAGTCTCTCCTGTGGGCCTCTGCTGCTCCACTTAGTACTGAGGTCAGGACAGGAGGTTCTGCTGCGAAGACACAGTTAAAGTAATTTAACTACTCATTCAGATGGTAATTTTTTTCCTTAAAGATATTTAAGACTCAATGCTTGCAGACTGAAGCTTTTAAGAAGGAAAAGAGGTGAACAAATTATTAATGTTAATAATTTATATCTTTCAAATAATCTTTTGAAGTATGCATATAATTTGTGAACATTAACTGAGAAACCATCCTTTCTGGAATGAATTGTGCGATAATTACAATGATTGTGAAGCACTTCTCTCAATCTTTTCTTGAGATAGATCATTACAGGTGAAAGAGCAAAATCAGATGAAATGAGGTAGCTCTGCCCTGAACCAGCCAGGAAGGCAAGTGAGATTTACCCTTGGGTTCTCATTAAGTAGCATGTCATCTAAATGCTTAGCTTGGCACCTTCCACTTTGTAAGGACTCAATAACTGCTAAGTGGGTCTGAAATAGCTCCCATAAATCAGTGTGTGTGACAGTGGCATATAACATGCTAGATGGAGTAGATAATCACGTCTGTGCAGTGACTTAACGAGGCAGGCAATGTCTCTCCACCTGAAATCGGCCGACTAAAGTACTGTAGTACCTAAAATTTCACTGCGTTTGATTTTGATGTTGGCCATTGCATTATGCCTTAATTTCTAATTAGCACTCATGTTCCCAAGTTCAAGCATCAACCTCCCTCTCCTTGAATTTATTATGACACCAACAGAGTAATGTGAGTTAGTCTTCTATGATGTAAAGGTTTGTCATGCAAAGCTGAAAGGACTTGGCAAGGGAGAGGATATTCTTCGAAAGGGAAAAAAGATTGCTTTTTATGATCAGGTCATTTATATTGCATAGTTCTGCCTTTCTTTCTTCACTATCATCGAGCTGAAGATCAGTCAGCTGGAATAGCCTTCTTCCCTATAATTTTGCCTCCCAGGGAAAGAGCACAATTATAATTTGCACTGGAAGTTGGCAAGGTAAATACTTTAAGTTTAAAGTGTATCTCTAAGTACCTACGAAACTAACACTCCCTTTTCCTACTTTCCCTCATTTTTATTTACTTCCTCTGGCCTTTCCATCCCATGCTAACGTTTTACAAAGTGTGGAAGGATTTATTTACCCAGGGACACTCTGGCAGGAACAGCTCTTCTGTCAATCCAGAATGAAACCCATGAAAGCATCACCATCAACATAGCTGGGAAGTAGGTTTGCAGCACAAAGAAGAAGATATGTCTCCGTAGCACAAAGTTGATGAAAAGCCTACAGTACCAACCTATGAGAAAGAGCCAAAATTTTCATTAGGATAGGGTTCTTCTTGTGGAAGAATAGAAACACTACTCTTAGAGAAGGAACTCACTTATTTAGCCATTGAATTCTTAAGTGACTTGGAACTTGACACACTCAACTCTGTTTATCTTGTCTTAGGTGGGCTCTGGGCCTGGTACTCTACTGCTGTTGGTTCAACCATCCTGCTTAATGATTTAATTCAAAGATCCATCCTTAATGTCCATACCTGTGTTTTGAGGTTCAGGGATGAATGATAATTATATCATGTGGGTAGTCTTTAAAGACTCTCCAAAATTGATTGTTGCTACAATATTTCTGCAAGAAGAAAAGTCTTCAGTACAAGACCATGACTACTAAAGAAAAGGTTTGTAGAAGACACTATTAAGTTACTGGATTTAACCTAGGATTCAAAGAGGAGGAGTCTCATGTCTCATGCACATATTTCTAGTAGATGTTACCTTGCTTTATTCCATGATAACTGAAATGCCAATCTAATTAAATCTGTTACAATAAGGCAATGAATAGTAAAGTGGATAGAAATAAAAACATTTATGAATATTTTTAAAGATTAATTTTTCTAAAGAGAATTTTATTTTGAATTTAAATTATTTAAAATGCAGAGATTACACACTAAAAATTATAAAACAAAGTCATAGGTATTACAACTTTATAGAATTTATCTGAAAGTTTTGTAGCAATTTCTCAGGAAACCCAACAAGGCAAAACTATTGGATTGATAAGGTAAATATTCAGGCATTTTGGATTGAGACATACACTGACCCAAACTGAATTGTCAGCCTCTACTCCTAATCTCCACCAAGTGATCATGTTAGCCTTTTCTTCTTTTGAAGAGTAAGGCATTTCCTCCATCAGTTGATACATATGCTTCAAGATATATTTGCTTCAAGACTATAGTAGATACATATTCTAAAATTAAAATATACATTATTTTTTAGCTACTTATTGTATTTGCCACTCACTTTATTATTGTGCGCAATTAAGTGTTTTGATTATGGTTGTAGCATATGATAGGAACATATCTGCCTTTATAGCTTCACATAATTATGTGGTTAAAGAAAAAACAAAGAATACCTATAAAAGCAATTCATAAAGATACTATGTAAGTCATCCCTTTGTATCTGTAGAGGATTTGTCCCAGAACCCTCTAAGCGATCAAAGTCTATGAAACCTCAGTTTTCCCATATGAAATGGTATATTTGCACATAACCTATGCACATATTCATGTACCTTTAAAATCCTCTCCATATTATTTATAATATTCAATACAATGTAAATGATATTTAATTGTTAGGCTCTATTATTTAGGGAATAAAACAACAAAAATATTCCATCTTTAAATAATAATTTCTATTGTTTGTTTTGTCCCTCCATCTCTCTCACCCTCCTTCTCTCTCTCTCCTCTATCCCTCTCCGTCTCCGTCTCTATCTCTGTTTGTCTCTTTCTCTGCAATGTTGGGGATCAAACCCAGACCTCACACATACTAGGCAGGTGCTCTACCACTGAGCTACACCTTCAGCCCTATATCTTTTCTTCACTCATAATTTTCCAGAGAAAAATGAACTGTTTTTTGGGATGAGGAGGGGTAGTCAGGGAGGAGAAATGCTGCTGTTTTTCCCTTCCAGGAAGGGAAGTCTGGGGATGATGCTGTAGTTGAAAAGGCAGGCCAGGAGTCTCTTTACCTAACAGGAGAGATAGTGCTATCTTGGAAAGATATGGAACTCTCATTGTGGGAAGTGTTAGAATTTCAAACTCCAGTTTGATTATTTTGTTTGCTGAAAGCTCTCAAGTTCTATTTCTGCTTCCTCTTCTCCATATCTGGTCAAGCCAAAAATATCAATCTATCAAAAAACAAAAAAACTCCAAGTCCTGAATGTGTCCTCTTTTGTCACCTGTGAGAAATTTAAACCATGCAAGTGCTGCCTGCCCAACAAAAGAAACCCTTGCTTAGCTCCACTCCCAGATCGCCACAAAACCCCAAACCAGCCATGACTTCCTGTTCTCTTAAGCTATTTCAGACCTGGTTGGGAGGCTGTGCTGTTCTCTCAGGAAACCCATTCTGTGAGTGAGAAATCTCTTTGTAGCCTTTTATTAGATGTATGGCATCACTAATTTTGACATCTGAACCAACTTTTGGGTGTGTGTAGGGTCCATCTCTCTTCATTTGGCTGCCATAGGGTAGGTAGAAAGAAAGGGAATTGATGACAGAGCTGGGAGTCGTAGGGCACACCCATAATCCCAGCATATGGAAGGTTGAGGCAGGAGGATTTCAGAGTTCAAGGCCAGCCTGGGCTACATTGTGAGTGCAAGGCCAGCCTGAACTACATAGTGAGATATTGTTTCAGAACACAAAAACAAAAGAAAGAAAAAATTATAAATATTAAAAATAAAAATAAAGAAGGGGAGAAAGGGGCTGGAGGAATTGTATCCAGGAAAATGGAGAAGAGAGCAGTAATTGGAGAATCAGTCCTAAAACAAGATTCAAGGTTTTTACATGTGCAAACTGTCACCTCCAATGGCCTTTTCATACACACTTTTTAAAAGGGTCAAGATGACAATATTGATGAACATGGTGATGATGATAAATTTTTTATGATAACAAATACCCTTAATATTTGTCAAGCATTTTAAGTATTATAAATTGTTTAATTATATTAACTCAAGTATCCTTACAACTCTGTGAGGTGGAGAGTATGATGAAACTCATTTAAAGATGAGGCAATTGAGGATTAGAGAGATTGAGTGACTTGTCTAAGATCTGTTGTTAATAAATGATAGGACAAGTTTTGGATTCTGGCAATTTCCTCCCAAGACTTAAACATCTTTAGCTGACACATTGGGCTATGATAATTAGTAATTATTCAATATGTCCCTCAGAGGCATGAGTAATTTTTTTTCCTTTGTAAATCTATAGTATGTGACTCTGAGGAGCTTTGAGAAGGATAAGGCTAGAAGACCTTCACTACTTGTTGATGTTACTAGCTAGGTATAGGTTTTGGCAATGGTATTATTGAAGGCAATGTCAAGAACAAAAGTTCAGCTGTAAAATGGAAGCTATGTTTCTTGCTCTTAAAACTAGAGCTAGATACATAGATTTTCTGTATAGATGATTTGAGAATGCTGATTATGGTTGGTAGTTGTAATAATAGGAATGAAGAAAAAATATAAAGTCCTTTTTGAGTCAGCAAATGCATCTAAACTGGATTCAAATCTGAGAAAGATGGTTGAATTGGATTCTCAGAAGACCATGTTTGAAAATGCATGGATAATGTGAAACAGAGTTATGATACACCTGTGAGCTGAAATAAGTTTCTAAATGTGGTCTTTCCAGAACCTTGGGAATAGTTAAATAAACTTAGATATGATCATTTGTATAATATGTATAAATATAACTTGCCAAGTGACTTACTCTTACATTTTTCTACTCTTGTAATCCTTCTCATTAAAAATGTATACATTTTAACAAATTTAAAAATACAAAATCTTTTGAGTAATAATATTTTCAATGTTAACTATTTGGTCCTACTTTATACAGATTCTAAAAAAAAATCAGTTAGTGTTGAGACTGCTCAATGGGGTTTAGGAAATTTAAGAGAGTTCCACATCTTTCCAAGAGAGCACTACTTCTTCTGGTAGGCAAACTATAAATGAAAAGACTTTGGCTGTGATAGGATGACTTAGGAATGAAGTTCGAATTTGGAAGTGAAATCGCACCTCTTCTTTTAAAGAAAATAGGATATATCTTCATGGATACTTGGGCTTCAAAATCTGAAGAAATATCATTGCTATATTATGTTTATACAGTCTGTGCAGGAAATAATACTCTCGGAATTCTATGCTGCATATATACCATTTCATATAACCATTAAACATTACAAAGCTCTATTCACAATTTATCATATGTCAGTTATTTTATTATAGAAGAAATAGTAACAACAACAATATAGTAATATAAAAATTACAAATCATACTTCATATGTATAATTGTTCATTGTATACATTATTTTATATATTGATTTAATTTAATGTAGGACTAAGAATATTAAAAATCTTGACAAAATATATATCTATACTTGTTTATATATAAAAAAAGAAAAGGAGCAGGGAGAAGAGAAAAAATATATTAATAGAGTTATTCCATGAAATAGTATTGATAAGGCCTTTTTTCTTTGCACTTTTTTAAATTCAAATTATCTTTATTCTTTTATTCAAGATACCTTTAAACAACTTTAATGAGCCAAGAATATACCAGTGATCAAAACACGTGTGTATTACTTGTATACCCAAAAGGCAATAAACATGATTAACATAAATAACATCATTTGTTAAATCTTAAACTAAATTAGACCAATACTGGGATGAAATAGAACGTTTCTTCTGGATCTTAATTGTCTACAAGTTATTGGTCTTAGAAAGTCATTTAGCTACTCTGAGATGTAAATCTGGTTTCCTTTTAAAGATGCAGGCTTTTAGAAAACTCTGTAATTCCTCTCAGAGATCTGCAGTGGGGAACCTCTGAGAGGCAGCATAATCAAAACTGAGCATGTCAAAGGATTTGGTCAGGACAGCTCTGAACCTCAGGGCTTCTGTGGGCACAATTCCTGGCCTGTGCATGCTTCATTGAGTCGTAAATTGTATTTTATCTGTCATAAAAGATGCCTAACACTAGTAACCGGCATGATGATGGGATTGATGGTGGTAGATGGGGAGTGGTGAAAGAAATGAGCCTGAAAGAACTTCTAATCTTAATTAGCAGGAATCAAATACAACTTTTAAAAGTGCCTTAGATAAATGTTGCAAAATAAAATATAGCTATCTTAGTAAATAATATGTAATATAGACTCAGTTTTGAACAGATTTCTTATTGGCACAATAATGTTTTTTATTGATTGATTCATTTGGTTGATTTTATTTATTTAGCATCTATCTTGCATCAGTTGTATCAGGCACCTGGGAGCTGGGGAAAAATGATCAGCAAGGTGGGCAGATTCCCTGCTTTCTTTATAAGTAAAAGCTTAGACAATAAAGTGTTCTAACACTTCAGATTCTGAGTGATCATAAGTGCTTGAAGACAAATAAAAATGGGTAATGGTGAAGGAGAAGGCTTATTTTAGGCAAGAAAAAGCCCAACGTGAAGAGGTACTTGGACAAACTTCTGAATGAAGGAAGGAGATGGTTATGAGAAGATGGGGTAGGGGGAATCAGTCTAGGCAGAGGGAAGAGAAGGCCACAGTACAGGCCTGTAGATGAAATGAGATGTATGTGCTTGAGGACAAGTAAGGCCAGTCAAGGAGAATACAATGGAAGGATAGGAGTACTGGGAGAGTTCAGAGCTGTAAGCAGGAGGCAGGTCATGTTAAGAAGCTTGAATTGGGTTATGAGTGCAATGACAAAGAGCTGAAGAACTTTAAGCAGGAAAAAAATCTTTATGATTCGAAAGATCACTCTGTGTGCTGTACTGAGAGTACACTGGAAGGGCCAAGAAGGGAAACAAGGCATCTTAGTTAGAGACATTCGCATGATACTGAAAGATGTAGTGTATTGAAATGTGAAAGCAGCTGTCTGAAAAAGGAGAGGAATAATGTTATTAGTGAAATGGGTCACTTTTTTGGATTCAGGTCTATTCATATGTTGTGGTACTTTGCAAACAGTAGGTGCTGTGTAAATACTAATCAATTGTCCACATAAAATGCTGTACCTGTGCTGCTATAGAAAGCTAATCCACTGGATGCACTGAACTCCTCAATGAAGAACTGAGAAAGGGAAATGTGCTCTTCAGTATTCAAGGATTTATTCCCACGTTTCCAGTATAGCATTAGATCATCCTCATTGTAAGCATCTAAAACAAGACAATAGCATTCCTGTAATTGCAATGAGCATTTCTAAATTCTATGAGGTGTTTAACCAGTACATTTCTGTATCTCCAGTTCCTAGTCCAATGGCACATATCTATTTGGTGCCCAAAGATTTTGTCAGAAGACTGATCATACCCACACCTTCAAAAAGAAAAAAAAAATCTTTAAACACTAGACTCCCATGACTGATATGATGGTGAGGCTTTTCTCACGCCTACATGTTGTTTTAAAACTTTAAAAACAGTGGCTCCCCTGTCTTGACTGTGATATCACTCAATATCAAGCCAGACCTCAGAGTGGTGCCATAGCATTGCCTCACAGTCCCACGCTGACTTAGATACTTAGGCCCTTTCAGTTGTACCTCTGTTGGATGAAATTACACAATGAAGCCAGTTTACAATGAATTTTCTTCCAAAATTGAAGTTTCTAATGGAATTATAGAGGAACATCTGTGGAGCAAATATCTGTTGAGAATGCCAGCAATTTGTCCAAGATGAAAAAAAATAAACTAAAAAAATCAGCCAGGGATATTGCACAGTACCTGTCTGGCAAGCACAAGGTCATGAGTTCAATTCCTGGCACAAAAAAATTTCAGCCAGATTTTAAGACAGCTAATAAAAAATAGCTGATGGGTCAAAGTAATTGTCTGAGAGCTGGCTCAGATATTCTTGCTTACAGGGCTTATACCTAGCTGGGTTTTTCTAGGGAACCCATGTACACTTAATGGAGATTGTGACTCATCTGAGGACATGAAATCCACAGCTATCCAAATGTGGAAAGTCTGTGTCAGATCTACATAGTAACATTAGAAGAATACATAGTTTTAGGAGCTGTTCCTTCATAACATTGTGCAAACTTCACAATATGTTCTTATCAAAGTTTCCCCCCTCTTAAACCTTATTTGAGAAAAAACTTAGTTTTAAAAAAAAAGCAGAACAGAACAGAACAAAACACAGATGTCTGGGAAAATATATCAAGATTCTTAAACATATTCAAGATTCTTGCTAAGAGCATGTTTGTTTCTTGGCAAATATGTGATGGTGCATTTAGGTGATGTGTACTCACTCCATCAGGCAATAAGACTTACAGCTTTCTAGTTCAAGAGAACAGTTTTGAGTGTCAAGAGGAAACCTGCTGAAATCCATAAAGCACATGGCTGAAACTGTTATCCTATAAAAGGAATGAGAAAAAGAAAATTGCTGATCATTTAACCATATGGCCTAATTAGCAACATCGAAGCTTCTTTATTGTTTATCTGTTTGGGTGCCTTTCAAGAATAATGTAAAACAGGTGTTACTGTCTTCTGTCCAAAAAATGTACAGTAGGAGGAAACAAAGCAAGCAACATGGGTGACTTGCTTAAGACATAGGTTAATGAGTGAATTCCAGATCCCATTATTGCTTTTAACCTCACCATTTTGTGGTTGGTCCCATCTGTATTTTCTTACTTTAGTGTACATTTCAAACTGACATGATTTTAAATAGATTGAAACAATTCCTGCTTTTGGGAAGACCCAAACATTAATAGCCTCTAACATCAAAGGTTTGTGATTTTTGGTAAATACACCTATCAGTAAGTTTCCTTCATAAAGCAAATTTACTCAAAAAAAATTCTCTTTTCAGTAGTGAGGAAAAAGCCCAGAGTGCGTTAATCGTGGATTTATGTGCAAAATGCATTATTCAGATGGTGCTTTTAAGTCAAAAGGTTCACATCTGATGAGTTTTTTTTTTTTTCATATTTTATAGTCTAGATTTTCCTGGCTTCAGGCGGAGTCTGTTGTACTATGATCTTGCTTCAAAGTGGAAACTTTGGTATCACGAGAGCAGAACAGAGGTTCATAAAGAGCCCCCAAGCAAGTCTGTAAAACCAAAGGCAACAGATGCTCCTATCCATGGTGCCCTGAGTTAGTCAGAACCATTTTAACTTCTGTTGGCTGAGTTCTACTGTCAATAGTTGCACACCAAAGTACAAGCCAGCAAAGTATCTGTGTGATTTTGTGTAAACAAAACGCATCTCAGGTGGTATGTTGCTAGTGTGTGAAAGCTGGAAAGGACCTCTGAGGTCATTTTAAATATTACATTTTTCATATTACGTGTGTCAGTTTTCAATACAAGAGAAATTTATCCTTTCACAGTTCTGGAGGCCGGAATTTGAAGTCAGTATCATTGGGCCAGAATTAAGGTGTCAGAAAGGTCCTGCTCCCTTAGAACTTACTGAGAGAAAATCCATTCACCTTACAACTTCTACCAGTTGTTAGTATTCTTTGGCTTGTGGTCACATTTCCTGCAGCTCCTGTGTGTGTATAAACTTTGCCTTTGTCTTCCTATTATAAGGATTCTTATGATTGAATTCAAGTCCCCCAGATAATTTGGGATAATGTCCTCATTTTGAGATGTTTATATATTCACACCTACAAGTACCCTTTTTTCCATACAAGGTAACTTTCACAAGTCCCATGGATAAAGATGCGGGTATCACATTTTTTAGCCTACTATAGAATATTCCTGAGATTCCTAGGTCATTTAAATTGATTGTTTGTATTTACCAAACATGTTTAGAATATGTATCACAGGCCATTCAGTATTCATCAGATTCATTTGGATAAAAGAAAATATAGGACAAAAGAAGGACTGGTGTTTTAAATTTAAAAACAATTTAAATTAAGAAACAAAAAAGGAAGTGGGAAAATTAGCACTAGCTTGGATAATGGCTATAATTTTCCCTGAAAAATAAAGGTGATAGGTAAGATAATTATAAAGCTAATACAAGATTCCCAGTAGGCTTCAGGGGTGTGATGGTGGTGAGAAGCAAGTTTGTATACCTGTAAATTTGTGTGTTACACTTTTAAGGAGTTTTCACAATTCAGCCCCACTCTATTTGTTCAACCAGCATATACCCAGAGTATAGTTAGGATGGAAGCTATGTTTTAAAATATGGATGTTAGAACATCTCTGGCTTGTTTCCTAATCTTCAATATTATTAATGCATAGCAATATTGTGAGTTTAGACTGAAGAGACCCATAAGCTTCGGTATGAATAGCTGCAGGCCAAGGAAACCAAAGGGAGTAGAGAACTTTCCTCACCTGAGACTGAAGAGGACATTTCCATCAGGATGAACTCGCAGCATGATATTTCCCATAGTTGTATCATGGATGAAGGATCTTTTAGAATGAACAAAAAAGATATCTGGAACCCAGATCTTTTCGATTAATCTGTGATCAAAGGTCATGCTTTTGTTTGTTGTGCTAGGAAAGGACAGCCTTTCATCTTTCCAGTAATGCCTGAGATAAAAAGTCATTGTAAAATCCTGGGCAGAAAGAGAAAGAGATCAATCAAAACCAGCAGGAAAAGGGCTGGGGATTTAGCTCAGTGGCATAAGGACCTGCCTTGCAAGCATGCAGTCATGAGTTCAATCCCTGGTACAAAAAACAAAACAAACAAACAAACAAACAAACCCCTAGCAGGAGTAAGGCTTGAAATCACCACTTCACTGTTAGAACTGGGACTGATTTCAACAGGTGTTAATAACTTGTAGGTGAATTATATACATTATACTTTTCAGGTAAGTTTAATGTGAAGCTAATGAGCTCAATTTTGAGTTTTCTTTCACTTGGAATCCCGTTAATGTCAACAGTTTCTAGGAGTTATAGATTATTCAAATAGGAAAAAGACTAGTCAGGACATCAACATATCTATGTAAGCTTTCTAGTATATCACTGGAAGAGATCTCAGAAAAGGGTATAAGTTCCAATATTTGCCTATTAATTTACATGATTTCTTAACCCAGATAAACATTCAGTTTTAGAATTGTTTTCATTCATAACTTTGCACTATTTTTATTAAAGTATGTCACCTGAATTGAATAAACTACAGTCCCCCCAACTTCCAGATGTATTATTTATTATAATTTGTGGGAAGCAAAAGGTCCTAAATAGACAGTGATTTTTCTCTGCTTGAGAAAGAGAGGGAAAAAAGACCCATGAAAGATAATTGTTAAAATATAGTGTGCTCCCCTCAAAAAATCACCTGTGAATTTTGTTGAAATGTTACATGTTTTAGAAGCTAGTTCCCAGAGATTTTGATTCAGTAAAACTCAAGAATTTGAATTGTTCTATGAATCTCAGTTATAAGGATATAAAACTGAGATGAAGAACCATATTAGCATTATATTAGCCAAAAATTTAGTCAATAATTTTAGTTTTGTTTGGATTTCAAATACTATAGTTAACATTTTAGTTATTTGAATAGAAAATCTGCTAGCTTGATCCAAATCATTGGGTGTGGGAAGTGATAGTGTGTTTTACTTTTCACAGTTGCTTACCTCTTACAATCTTTTAGCTCCCCCACAAAATCCATCTTTTCTTGAAACAATTTGTATAATAAAACTTTGGCATTTATTATACAAACAAAAGATATGTTTCAGTAAGGTACAAATAAGTCACCAATTAATTGCAAACTAGTTTGTTTTTCCTAGGTTCAGAATAGAAGTACATTGTATTATTGCTCCAGATTAGTCTGGAAGCATTAACTGTGTATAATTTTGGCTTAGAGTAGGGGCAAATAAATAGAATGATTCATTCATTAAGCATAACACTATCCTACAGGGAACTGTGTGGGTTACAGCAGGATTTCATTAATAAGCATATCTTTAGAGTGAGTTGCTCAGTCTGATCTGAAGTTCACTGAACAAACACTGAGCTTTTGAAGTCAAATTGCCAAACTTGGTGCATGTCAGTGATACATCACTATCACTGTTGGCTGGTTCCGTCATGAGGCAGGCAGAACAGCATGCTGGGAAAAGAATGAGACAAAATTTAAAGATCCTGAAATTAAATTCAGAGTGGGGAAAGAAGGGATATGAAGAAATTTAAAAATTTAACCCTGAGGATAGGGTGAATGTCCTTGATAATTAGGAAGCACCTTCAAATTGGACATAGTTAATCCAGTTTTATCTAATATGAGGTGGCAAAATTAACCTTATTTGACAATAAAGATGATGTCCAGTTTTAGGGTCTGCACAAATAAACTGAGAATTTTAGATACTGATTGGGTCATTCAGAGATAACTTAGATACGATGCAAAATAGGTGAAACAAATGCTTGTTTCTGCAATATAAAAAGAGTGAGGAGTGAGAAAGAACTGTCTTTGGGCAAGGAAGAGCTAAAACCTTCTGAAAAGACATTTTTAGTAATGAATTTAATTGGCACTATTTCCTTTGGGACAGTGGTTGGCAAAATGAAGAAAGTTTAACTTAACACCTATATTGAACTGGAATAAATATCAGATTAGATAATGGTAAAAGTTAGAACAATTAGCAACTGAAGAGTTTACAGTCATAAATAAGGTATAATGAATCATAGATGTTTTTTAGACTTTTCTGGAATTTTTATGTATCTTGAAATTTTCATCCAGTTAAGTTTTTTTGAAGAATTACTATAAATAAAAATATTAAGTATATAGATGAAAAGATTTGATTTTTGTAATTTGTATCTTTTAGGACCTGATTACTTAAGAGATTCCTGTTTAGTTTTCTTTCTCCCTCTCCCTATCTTTTATGCTTTTATCTTTTGTGGTATTTGCTTTCAAAAATAATATATCGAATTAAATTTCCCAACTGCATTCTGTGATAATAACCATATGTTATGGCTTGTGTATCAAAAAGCTGTATTTTAAAAAGTATCTGAAGCAACTTTTGAAAATTTCCTAAGAACATACATGTAACAGATTCCAGAATAGGAAATGAAGTGCAAGAATTAATTTATGTAAAATTGTCCATTAAACAAGTAAGTTGGGTAAATAACAAATTAAATCTGTGGGTGGAAAATGGAATTTTAAAAACAAAATAGTTTAACTTCTCTATTCATAGAAGAGTTGGTTTTATTGAAAGACATGATTTCCTTAGAAGATATGATTTCCCATGTATGTGGAATTTAAAAGGGTTGAGTTTGTAGAAGTTGAGAGTATAGTGGGAGTTATTACAGGCTAAACAGAGTAGTTGGCAGGGTGGGATGAGATGTGTATAATAAGTTATAGTTAGGATCAAGAAATTCTGGTATGCTATTGCAAAACTCGGTGGTTTTAGATAACATTAATGTGCTATACATTTCAAAAAGCTAGAAGAAAGAATTTTGAAAGTCACCATAAAGAAATGATAAATGCTTCTTAGTAGGTGTTTATTCTGATTTGTTTATCCTGATTATACAATGTATATATGTATTGAAGCATCAAATGCACACTGTAAATATGTACAACTTTTATATATCATTGAAATAATTACAAATCCCAAACAACAATAAACAAGCACAAATCCAGCCTGTCATATTTAAAACAGAAAAGGAAGGAGAATTGCAAAGGACTCTGAGAACCAGGTTAGTGACGTCAGGCTGAATCTAAGGAAAAGCAAAGCCTGACTTCTAGGGCCAACTAGGGCAACAGGGCTTTGTGCAAAGGCATTCAAAATTATAGTTTAAAACTTTGGGTGTGTCAATGAGGACTTAGAATTGAAATGAAAATTATACTCAAAACATCCATGAACTGCACCTTACTTAGGGAACTAACAAAGTGCTGTCACTAACACTTGCATGTGATGGAAGCACATTGAAAAGGAATTATAAAAACAGCAGAACTAGGGAAAACAAAATGAAATGGGAAGAGTCACTCAGTACATTCTTCATTTGGTGTACAAAAATAAAGAGATTTAAACAAAACTCTGAGATGCATTAACAAATTAGCAGGACTGGGTAGAAAGAAATTACATATCTAAAAACAAGGATGCTGCAGAGAATTTAGCCACAGTATTAACTGTTCTTTCTTAGTGCAAAATTCTGAAAAAAACTGAAAATTCCTTAAAGGAAGTTATAAGAAGCAGGCATGTTAAATGTCACAGGAGAAGCAAATATGATCAAAAGATAAAAGGATAAAAAAGTGGTCAGTATCAAGTTTTATGAGCAGTGCTTGACTACTAATATTTCTTAAAATACAGATATTTCACTGCAAGACAAAATAATAGCAGTTTCTTCTAGTGTCCCATAACATTTAAAGAAATTGACAAAAGTTTCTTAAAGTTTTAGTCTTATCAACTAAAAAAATTTGTCTTTTACTATTGGTTCACAGATAAACAGAAGTAATATCATTTGTAACATCTGGATGCTGTCCATGAAACAGTTCAATTTTCTATCATTTTATAGGTAAGGATTTGTGGCTGTGATTTTATATTGTGGATGTATTATGACTATCCTTATATATTTTTTCCAGCTCAAATTATATAGATACATATATCATGACGTTCTATAGTGCTTCACCACTGAAAATCCATTAAAGGTAAAAAATGAGAGTTAGAAAGATAATCATAATCAAAGGCTAAATATGTAAGAGTAAAGCAAACACGATTCTACCAGGAAAGAGAAATAACATATGAAGGTAAAACATTTATTAAAACACCAGTGATTTTGCCACTATTAAGTCTACACTTTTGGGAAAATTCCAGGAGCTCATGGAGAAACTTACCATGTCAACCTCTGAAATGCTGTCAATGCTTTCAACCTGGACATCTATACCTACTGGCACTGGTGATCCTTTAGAAAGAAGAGTACATAGTAGACTGAGAAATTCATTACAACATCCAGAAGAGGGAAAAACTACTGTTTGTAAATCACAAATGAAATATTGTTTGAGTTTTTATAAACAACAACTTTCTCCATTACCTACTGAAACAGTTATTATAATTCAATTATAATAATAGAGGCACATTTTCAAATAAATGCTAATCTAATAATCATTACTCATTTGTTTGGAAGCATTTCAGTATTTTCATTCCATAATATAGAAGTAGTGTCTACAGTTTTATTTAAACATTTTAAGCTAGTACTTGTTTATGAAGGAAAAGGTTTTAAAACACCTGAATATGTAGAACTATGCATCTTATATGGTAATGGTCATATCTACAATCAGAAAGTGTCAGATAGAGTCCTTGACTGTGAGTTATGTTGAAATCTTTTCTCACCTGTCAAAAACCCAGGCTTTTTCATTTGCAAGGTGATTGGCAGAAGAGAGGCACACAGATGATAGTACAGTGCTACATAGGGACACCACAGACCCAGCAGTGTTCCTTCACAGATCATTAGCAACCACAGGCTGCCTTTGGGAAGAAGCACACATCCTCAGAAATGTGTTTGATGAGAATATACTAAAGTCATAATTGGAGCAATTTCATGCAGAGAATCTCTAAGACTTATTTGCGCTTCTATTCACCAGTATCAATCATGGGCCCAGGAAACCTGAATGACAACACAACAGCATCCAGGCTAGACTATAAAATTTCCTAGTGCCTATTAATGAAAGATTTCATTACTTTCTGTGTGAAGGAAATCAATGTTAATAATGTCATCTAGTTTCGTATAGGAAATTTGATGCATGTAATTGTTAATTTCTAAAAACTAAATGCATATAAGTATAATTTCTATATTTATATAGCACTCTTTATGTTTTCTTTCCATAATGTTATTCTTAACAACCCTTTAAGGCCTGTACAGTCTTGATTTAAAAAATACTTTCAGTTATTGACGAAAAATATAAATCATGTGTAGATAAATCCTATGGAGTTGTTTTAGTAAAGACACTGGGATTTAGAGACGTCAGGCCTAAAAAGCTTCCCTAGTAGGCTAAATAATGCCAGGATGTGCCACATGGGTCACACACATGAGTAGAATTCAATAGCCTTTCGCACGAAACATGTCTTGCAGTCCCTGTCATTCTTCTGTGATGTCCTCAGTAGTTGTCTTATGCTACCCTTCCTTACCAACATAAATTTCCCTCTTGTATTTCTCAACTCCATATCCTCAACATCATTCCTTACTTAGAAAGCTTTTAAGTAGCCAGGCACAGGTCCTGTCCTTTGAATATACTCTGGCCTCAGCTTTCAGAAGTACCTGACTTGCATATCAACCACAAACTTCTTACTGCTTTATTGAATCAGTTACTTCCTACAACACTAATTCTATAAATAACATTTTTTAATGATAATTATGATTAAATATTAACTTGTAAATATTGGTTCAGCATTATTCCTTCACAGGGTTCTGCTTTGATTATTAGACTTTTTAATTAGTAGAATTATCAAAATAAAAATTTATGAAAACATCTTATTCATTGGTTTACCTGGCACTTCATGGGGAGTAAGCCTTTCATTAATTCTATATTTATAGGGTTAAAAGATGTTGGAAAGATCTTGGAGGGATGTCAGAATGTCCTGGACAAAATTTTAACATTAGAATCTCATAGAATAGACCTCAAACTTAGCTCCACCACCATTGTGTAATAGGGGTAGGTAACATTTCTAAGCTTAGTTTCTCCTTTATAAAATTTGAAGTTTTTTTTTTTTTTTGTTTGTTTGTTTGTTTGTTTTGTTTTGAGAGACAGGGTCTCACTAATGTAGTTTAGGCTGGCCTTGAGCTCACAGTGATCCTGCTGCCTTAGCCTCCTGAGTTCTGGGAATACAGGGGTGTGCCACCATGGCAGCTTAAAATCCGAGTATAATATTTTAGAAAATTTATTTGAGGACTAGAAGTAATACAATTACTGAACTTAATTGGTGCTCAATAAATAGCACAAAATAAATGTGATTACTGCTGCCATTATGTAAAATTGTGAATTTCCCTCATGGAATGCAGGCCACTATTCTTAATCCTACTCTCAAAATTTGAACATCAGTCTATTCCTTCCTTAAAAAAATAATCAGTGCTTCTCAAAATTATTTCCTGAAAAATAAAAACACAAATAAAAAACCCAGACAACAACTTGAATTTAGGATCTTGTGACTTTTCAGTACAGTTGGCCCTCTGTACCCATGAAGTCAATCAACAAAAATACTTGAAAAATTGTGTATGTATTGAACATGTACAATTTTTTATTGCCATCATTCCCTGAACAATACAATGATAATATTTATGTTATCTTAGGTATCAGAAGTAATCTAGAGATGACTTCAAGGGTATGGAAGAATTCTCATAGGTCATATGAAAGTATCGTGGCATTTGCATGAGACCACATACGAATTTAGCTATCTGCAGGAGTGGCTGTGCTGGTCCTGCAGCTTAACCCTTAGAACATGGAGAGATAACTGATGACTATTTCTGCAAGCCTGAGGACACAGTTGTAAACATACCTTCAAGGACATACCCCTGCCACTGCTGGACAAACACTGGAGCCCTGTGTTGTTTGAAGGCTGGGTCTGACAGTAGAGTTGAGACATGGCTTTCTCCTTATCAGCTGCTGAAATATCTTAGATTTCTTCTTTCCTCCCTCCAGATATACACTGTTCTTTCAGAGATGAATTCTTGCATTTCTAAGGAAAGTATGTGCCCTCAGGTGCTGTCTGTCCTCATTTCTGCCTCCTTTGAGCACCATGTCCAACTGCATCTCATTTCTGTGTCTCAAAATTTGTGCCCTGGCATTCTTGAGGGCAGAGTGAAGGGTGATGGGAATACAAAGGCAAGGCACAGAATGTGACGGAAATTGGGATCTGCATAAAAGGGCCAAAGAGCATTCTTTTCACAGATAAGAAGATGGTCATAGGAAATAGAAATAAAGTAGATGGGTTAAAATCATGAAATTTGCAGCCATATAAACCTGGGGTACAGCTAAACTTCTGCAAATTGCTTAATTTCTTCATATCTCAGTTTGCTAATTAGTAACATAGAAGATATATATGGTACCAACCTTATAGATTTATTATGAGAATTTGTGAAGGAATCTAGGTAAAGCCCAGAGTTAAAACCCATTCAGATGTCTTTTCAACTTTTTACTATGTATTGAATTAATGACAAATTTGACAAAGTATATAATAATAATAACTGTATAAATACTTTTATTAATTCTGTTTGTAAAGTATAATAAAATTAAATATTTACTTTAATACTTAAGTATTAATTTTCTGGATCACTGTATAGTAAGTAGCAATACATTTATAAACCTTTTTATATGCATAAAGATATAGCATCAATCTGTTTTTACGGAGACTGGAATAATGAGACTAAAGTAGAAGTTATACATCTTATTAGTACATTGAATTTCAAATCCGTTATATTATGCCATCCTTACAGCCACTTTGTTGGCTTCGCAGAAGTGAGTTAAGCATCATTTGACGTTAAACTCCAAGAAGACTATGTAACACTTGTCTGAAATGCAAAGCTAGGTAATGACAGGAATATAACCAGATCTCCTGTCTGTCAGCCCTCTTCTTTGACAAGCAGACTATGCAAGCAGCTTTTATAACTTTAGAGCTTTTGTCTTGACTCAGTAGCCAATACCTAGATGCTGAATTGATTTCATTTCAAAGAAACAAAGAAATGATCATCTGTAAGACTGAAACAAAAAGCCCTTAGTTGTGAGAGACAGAATGGGCAGGGAAAGCATAAAAAAAAAAAAAATGAGCTGCAATTTATAACCCAAGTTAAACAAAAACCTCTCCTAAATTTATATCCTCTTGTTTCTACATAATTAGTCAATTAATCTTGTAATGCTTTATAAAAGTAAAAAGCATTGCAGAAGCAGCTGGTTTTAATGTTAGTGCGCATTAGGAAAGCACATTAAGGCAAGAGAAGTGCTGGAGTTACATTTGGCTCAAGAGGAGAGAAGTATGTTTATGTGTTTGGGTTATGGACAAGTATAATGAAGGAGAAGATAAATTAAAGCTTGTCTTTTATATCTTGCAGTCTAATTTCCCCAAGGAAGCATCCGTGAGAGAACAGAGAAATGGGTCACTATATTAGAAGCCGTTCGATCAAGAGAGGCAAGAGAAGGTTAAGGCCTGTATTTCACAGCTACCAGACTGACATGTCTAACCAAACTTACGGATTTTTCTGCCTGAGATGACTGAACACATAAGCTACGGAAGCACCAGTTAGTCCCAGTTTAGGCTTATCAGACAAATTTCAGAACTGTGAGATGATTTGCTACCTGTCATAAATAGCATATTTCAAGTGCATTTTAAATAACCTCACAAAGGAGTAACCTCAGAAAAAATATTTTTAAAAAAGTGTTACCACTTAAAAAGTCGTAGCATATATCTTTAACAGATCAAGCAAAGTGGAAATTTAAGGTTAATTTTACATCCTCCCCCCTGGGGCAGGGATGGAGATGATACAGGAGATGGAGAAAGAAGGTGTGAATATTTTAAGGTAAAGAAGAGGTGTATGGCTCAGACAATAGCGTTGGTTCTCAGGCCACTGTCACTCCTGTGCGGATCCTCTGGGGATCCTGTAACAAGGCAGACTTCAACTCTGAAGCCCTGCGCTGGGAACTGAGCTGCATTTATCCTAAAACACAGGTCTTTCTACTGCGGGTTCTTAAAGCAATTTTAAGTGACCTGGCACCTGAGGTCTGTTTTTCTGAGGTCCACATTCAAGGTCATTTTTCTCTCATTCTTACTGGCTTTCAATGACCTAAAATAAGCCCTACAGAACCCATTCTTTCTACAACAGAAAGTAATTTAATCGAGGAAACTGTCTTGATAGAGATTAGGACAGACTTTGGTACTGGTGTTAAAAAAGAGTACGTGATATTCAGCTTCCGGCTGCGACGCCTGAAACAGTTTCAAGCCATTCCCGTGCGACTGGCGCCTCCTCGTGCCTGGTAAGAACCATTGTCGAAAGAGTTTGTCTTGAAAATTATTGTTAAATGATGATACAGGAAAAGATTTTACAATTTTTTATAAATCATATAAACCAAGTAGAGCATATTTAAATGATAGATGTAAAGCATATATAAAAACTTTGGAATTTTTTGGGGGTAAGAAATAGTCTACTGAGACTAATAGTTAAGGGCTCAAGCAATTTTAGTATTGTGGTGGGGATGATGCATCTGAGAAACAGCAATGTAGAGAGACAGAGAGTCTCAGAAAGAAAAATATAAACAAATTCTCATCTCTGCTTAATTTCAAGGCTTCTAAAACCTTAAAGTAGGATTTAACAGTGTGAGAAGTGTTCTGGAAAACAACAAAAATGAATTCACCACAATGTAATGTAATATAAATAATCCAGTGCAGTGGTTTTCAACATGTCTTTGTCAAACCACCAGCATTAGAATCATCTGGAAACTTTATGGAAGTGCCAGTTTTTGGCCTCATTCAGATCTAATGGATGAGAAATGCTGAGGCTAGGGCCCAGGTACTTGCATGTTAATCCTCTAGGTAATTCTGATGCTTGGGAAAATTCTAGTCATGAAATTAAGGTCAGGTCCTTAACACTGCAGCACAGCAGTCTTTGGGATATTAAACATACAAATCAAACCAGCCCTCAACAGTTACCTGACATACGTCTGCATTTTTCCTGTTAACAAATTAGTTCTCTATGACATCCATCTACCTGTTGTGCTTCTTTTGGTCAGAACCATAATATGACAAGAGTCTTTTAAGTTTCCTTGTCCCATCCTGAATATTAATTCATACAAAAACTGCTAGAGTATCCTGCTTTTCACCCTCATCCATACCTCCTTTGTATCTACTTTATTTCCATGCTTTATAAAAGTTGTCAGTTCAGGAATCATGGGAGAGAGAAACTTTGGGTCAGTGAAGAAAGAATCAAGTAGATTGAAAGAGTTCAGCTACTAGTTGATTTCATCACACCCTGCATAAGTTGGTAGCCTCAGTGATGCAACCATGTTGGAGACGTCGAAGAGGAGAAGGCTTTGATTCGAGCATCCACCTCTCCTATTAGCTGCTTCAGTCCTCTTGACTTGCCCTTGTATCTTGGTTCCACCACTTACTTTCATGGTTTCCGGTGAGTTTTCTCAACTCTCTACACCTCAGCTTCAACACTAAAATATTAAGGATCATGACAGCTCCTGTTTCACAGAGTCACTGTTAAGGTGGAATAGCACATTGGGCAACCGGTATTAACACTGTGCCTGTTTAACATTTTTATCGATTTTAATTTCTAAAAGTTGGTTCACAGTCAGCCATAGGATTTGACATACTATAATTCCTTCAAGAAAGGTAGGTACTCTAGCTCATAAGAACATGAAAGATTTTATAAGTATCACCATGTAATTCAATTTACAGTTCATAGTTGAGACAGTAAGTCAGTATATAAGGAGACTATATCTGCCCATTATTTCTTGAGCACCTTCTATTTATAACGGTGTGCATACTGGAAAACAAGTTGTCAATTTAAATGGGCAAAATTTCAACTATTTTTTAAGGTAAACATTTAAAAAAACTGATAATTTTACTTGTGTTTTGGTTTTACTTGTTTCAAAATTTCAACTCCATTTTGAGACATGAGTTTTTATAAAGATAATACTTACCTCCAAATCCTGGTCTCAATGAAAAGTCATGGCCCTCAATATGGAGGAGTTGCTGATACTTCAGGGGCCACACTTTGGTACTGTCATCTTTCTCCATTTTAGTTTCTGGCTTCCTGTACCCCCCCCACAAAGAAAAAAAGAATTCTTTTAAGAGACATATGCTCCTGGATGCTTTTATTTAGTTTAGTAATTTATGCACCATATAGCATGTTCTAACATTATTCATAAAGAGTCATTTCCTCAGTTCATATTAAACCAAAGAATGACCAATTTATTCTTTAAAGGAGGAGTAGATAAGGTAAATGAAATTTAACAGCACTTTAAATGATAAAGTGAATGATTTAAATGCACAACAGGCAATATTTCTCAGAGTATAGTTTTGGACTTAGGATACCTTAATTGCCTGTGTGGAAGTAGTCAGAATTCATAGTCATGGACCTGTTTTTCAGATCAACTCGATCACAGCCTAGGAATCTGCACTGAAATAAAACATCTAAGTGACTCCTGGAATCACTGAAGTTAGATAATCTCTGCACTGAACGGTGATAAAATTTAAAAAAATTTCAGAATTCTACACTGATGAAAAAGTTTTCACAAATCCAAAATAACTAGAAAATATGGGAACTGGCTGTGATTGGAAGCAGAATTTAACTAGAACTGAAAAACTAAACTGAACTAGAATTTAACAGGTGGGAATGCTTTGACTAATGCAAGCCCAGCATCAGGTAAGATAGAAGTAGGTAAGGTCTGCTTTTACCTACAGATCTTTAGGGCAAAGGCAAAATGGAAAGTGACCTCTCTGTAAGTATTTTGATATGGAAACAAAGTCTTTCTTCTCTCTGGGTCTGTGAAATTTGGCAAGTTACTGGACCTTTCTGACTCATTTCCTGCTGGGAGGTGCCTACTTCCCAAAGACACTGCAAGTCGTGATTAGCAGCAGCAGTAGCACAAGACTCTGAGGAGTCTACTGGGTGAGTTCCAGGGACTCTGATTATATGATACACATTTTCATTAACAAATGTCTTCTCTAAAAAACAATGAATTTTAACAGAATTCAAATGGAAGGCAATTGCTTAACCCAATAAAGTGACTTTTGGTGGAAGAATTTCAGATGCTGAAGAGCTTGTAGAAGAAATACATCCAGGCATATATCACCATGTATCATCTTTCAATAGGACACTTTATGGTTGAAACCTCAGTGGTTTACCAGTGATGTATTTCTTTCAGTGACAGAAATGAAGAAGCTAGAAGAGGAAATCTGTTTTGAATATAGGCAATAAGTTTGATTTAGACTCTATTACATCCTATGAATAATTGAACACATAGAACTATTTCTTCCAAGGAGCTAGAATTAACTAGAAAAATTCTTCTAGGGAGCTAGAATGAGCTGTTTATTAAAAATAGTAGCAGCTAGCTTTTATTAAATGCCTACTATGGTTAAGGCACTATGCCAGATATTTTCTAAATATTATCTTCTTTGGCATGCATTCAGATTATCTGATTTTCTGGGCCCCATGCCCAGAGTTTCTGATTCAATTGGTTTGGGGTATAAGACTTTGCAATTATAACAGTTTCTCAGGAGAACCATTGCCCTAGAAAATAGTAGATATTTAATAAAGGTAGCTACTTGTTATTATTTTAAGAAAAATGCAAATGTAACTTTGCCTGGAAACTCAGGAGAATTATTCCTCTGGTAACTGGTAATTGTTGTGTGTGTATTTAAGTACAACTAAATGACATGTCACTACTGAGTCACTTCAGAAGCACACCTCTTCATGAGAGTGAAAAGGATAAATTTTAATTAAAGATCCCAAGCATGCTGAATGCAAAGTCTGCCAAGAAACACTCTCTTGGTACTTCAAAGCCCACACCTGTTCTTACTTGAGGGCTCTTCTGAGCCACAGTAAGATGTTTCAGATTGTGTGCACTGTTTCCCCAAAAAGAATTTGTTGCTAAAAGAATATTGGAAAGCTATGTTCTCCCTCACACATATTTAAGTAGACATACACAGTTTTTATTATATATTTTAAAAGTACTTAAATATTGATGATTTAATAGAAAACTTGTTTCTCCTTTAAATGTATCTAATAAATCTAAATATCTACCTGAAGCACCTTACAATATATGAACAAGTTCTTTAAGATATTGGAAATTTTAAAAAATTTCTTACTTTTTGAACTTGTAGTTCCATTTTATTTTCTTATAGAACTGTTTTACCTCATCATACATCTTTTTAAGAAAAATATATATACACTTATAAATTAACCTTTTAATTTTCTGCGGTCATTACAAATGGAGCAAGGCATAGAAACTAAGAATAATATTTTAGTGAAAATGAATATTGTTGTTTTTTTGGTGTGTGTGTGTGTGTGTGTGTGTGTGGTTTTTTGAGACAGGATCTCCCTTGCAGTTTTGTGCTCATCTTGAGCTCACTTTGTAGCCCAGGCTGGTTTCAAACTCCAAATGATCCTTCTGCCTCAGCCTCCCAAGGCTGGGATTATAGGTGTGAGCTACCACGTTAGGCTCTGAAAATGAATATTATTGAAATGATGGTACATTTTCCCTAATTATTTTATGTAAATGGATTATATTAATTGCTAAAGTGAAACAGTATAGATTCTGTTTTTACTTTTATTTCTATAAGTGAAAATATTGAAAAACTGTTCATATATTTGTAAGAATATGGAATTTGAAGAAAATTATTTTCCAAAATTCTCATCAAAGTTATTTTTAGTGACATATAACTTGATTAATGAGGTTTTCACCTTAATTTCATTGGAAGCAAAAAATAGAAACTATCTAGTCGGGAAAAAGAAATGTTTTTTATAGTCATTCAATACCAGCACAATAATGTTTATTATATGTGCTACTGAAGCAAGCACATCACAATAATATTTATATTTGTCTGTTTGTACCCGGGAAGTTATTAAATACCAAGGTATACATATAGATTTAGGAACACAGTGATATCTATTTTTATTTTGCTGTCATACAAAGCAATTATTAAAAGAAAGGATAAAGGAGACCACAGGTGAGTCTCCAGTTTTAGTAGAGGTCACTAGGAAGTTGAAACTCTAAGTTGTTTAAACAATGTTATCCATGTCTACATGTCCCTTGGATAGCTTGTTTGTATCATTAGGGATATATTTTATACAAGAATACAACTACCTACTTTGAAAGTTTGGCTTATTAAAGAAACACATAAAGGTTAATAAGGTGAAGAATGAAATAAACAAAGGAGAAAGGAGGAACTATGAGTAACAAAGGGATTATTATGCAATGGAACATCAGATTTAACTCAGAGCTTTTGGGTCTTATTCCATGTATGCATCATTTTAGAATACTTGGGTCTTTTGCCCTCTTCCCTACTCTCAAAAAAATGATTTCATTTTTTAGTGGTTACTAAGAGAAGGCTTTTGGGTAACTTCTGCCTGAGGAGAGGCCCTTTTGGAAGTTTGAATACCAATGGAATAAAGCAAAAGAATCTCAGTTTATGAAAGATGTGTAAGTCAGCATTCTCACTGTTTGCTTTTGCTCGCAAGGCTCTGTTGGAGACCACTACCCAGTGGCTTTGAGCAGGATTTAAATTTTACCAATTGGCTTTCTATGTTTATTTGTGAGTCTGTCCTAAGCCTCCACCCCTTGCCTGGCGAAGGCAGCTGATTCATAGTAAGTGAACCTCTATGAATCACTGATCTTGGTTGAGGTTTGTAGTAGCCAATGAAGCCGAAGATAACCTCAAAGGGCAAGATAAACTCACAGCTGAAGACACCTTGGCTCCTCCACTAATTAAGTAAATGGAGACAGCAGTTAAAGGAAGTTTACTACCAAAGTCTCCATCCTACCATGAATGTTATCTTGGAGATAAGATGGTTCTCTTAAATTGGCATAATTTTACCACTTGGAGAAGTCCTTGAAGCCACTCCCGAGGTCCTGCTCATTTCCTGCCTTTTCTCAGCTTTCTCACCTTTTGTTCTTGGTCCTAATAAAGTGGGCTAATCCAGAGAAGACTTGGTGTTAGCCCTCGGAGTCACGAGCTCAACTAAAGGGTTTTGATTCTCCTGGATGGAGCCCCTAAAATCATACTATTTGTCTCTTTTTATTTAACCTCCACAGTACACTCATTTGGAAGATAGGAGATCTAGGTCAGGACCTGGTAAGTCTCTAAAAACATTTTTGAAATAGTATGTATAGGTCTTGGGAATAGCTATCATTTTTCTCTTTGTCTTTGGAACTTTTTCTTTATGGATTACACAAAGAATTGTATTTTTATCCCCCTTCCTCTTCTCAGTATCTGAAACTCTAATTTTATGACTAAGAAAGAGAGGAGATTGTGGAGGTAGAAAATGCTAGACTTTGAGTGGCCTTAGAAGGCCTAAAGAGAGAATTTGGTCTTTGAGGAGAACATACCAGGCAAGGAACTAAAAAGCACTAAAACTTGGTGGGGAGACATAAGCATATTTTTTGTTCTGGTAGACTGGAGTTTTTAATTCCAGTGGAATGAAGAAGAAATGCATTTTAATTGCTCTGTTGGCTGCTTTATAAAATTGCTTTTCCAATGGCTTGGAGGACTATATATTTGATTAGTTGACTAGGATCCTAACTTGAAAACAAGTAGGTCTGACATGAATAGACTGCCTGTTATGGATTAAAAACTGGTGGTCAGTGTAACACCAGTTGGATTAAATCAGCATGGTGCTGAGTTAGATGTTCCAGCTGAGGAAAGCAGCCAGCTTAAATAGAGATGTGGAGAAGAAATGCTGGGCATTGTGGATTTCTCTAAGTGTTGCTGTTTGAGCCATTGGTTCTCCTGGAGAAGCTTGTCATGACTAGCTTCCCCCATGTGAGTTTGACAATTGTCATTGGAAGAACTTGGGACCTTGCTGGTGAGTGGCTGTGGTTCACTTTGGGGGAGCTCTGGTCCTTACATTGAGCATCGCTTCCTGGCTCTGGAAGGGAAGACATGTGCGGTCTAATCTCCAGGACAAACTTGTCATGCTGGATTTCTGGCATGTACTCGACTCTTCTTATTGTCAGAGGAGCTCAGGACCTCTGTGTCACTGAGGATGGTTATGGTGCTTTTCAGGACAGCCCTGGTTCTTATATTAAGCATGACTTTTTGGCTCCAGTGTAGAACCCTCAGCCTACCAGCACAGCTCCTTCACCCCACTGGCATAGACTTTGTAGGTTCCACCACTGACCTTTGGGCCTTCCCAGCACAGATCCGTAAGAGACTGGTGTGAGTCTTTCTCATGGGCTCTAGACCTCCAGTTGGACTCATGGGAGGCATGGTCATGGGCTCTAGGTCTTCAACTGGATTCATGCAGGACATTGCTGTGGGATCCAGGCCCTTGACTGAATATTCTGGGTCTTTAGTTGTGTGGACAGATTTCCTGCACTTTCTTGTGGTAACTCTGGATGACCATCATAAATAATATTATAAATTCTGTGTCCTGATTATAATTGTTCTCACAACACCTGACTGCAACACTGCCCAAGGGAGGATATAATTAACAATCATATTTAAAATTATTTAATGGAGAGGGGAGATAACAATTAAAACCACCATTACCATTTTATACCTTTTAAATGAATAAAAGATAAAAAATAATGTTAGTGCCCACCTTCATAAAGATATGATGAAATGGGAGAACAAATATTGGTAAACTCTTTTAAAAATTCATCACAGGAGGCATACAGATATTTTATATACTTTGATTCAGTAATTCAATTGCAAAACAATTATAATTCTTAGTCATAAGGAAAAAATATATTCATTAGGCTATTTATTGGTGTTATTTATAAAAGTATAAATTTTAAAATAAATCTTTAGTATCAAATGTTTGATATTATTCAATTTGTATCTTCTTTTTTTAATTCAGTGATTTAAAATACCATTAAGATGTCAATGAAGCAATGTAGAAATGCTTAAAAAGTTGCAAAATAATTTATATTCTATGACCTTAAATATGAAAAAATCAGACAGGCTTATGAATAAAGATTAAAAGTTAACTCTTAAAAAAGTGAAACATAATTGAAATATTGTGTAACTTTTCCATGCAAAATTCATTATTGCTACAGTGTTGTTTGTATAATATAGGATTTATGAATTACCTACACCAAATCATCTAAAATCATTCACTTTATCTCTTTGTACTCTGTGTCATTTTGAAACCATGTCCCGTTATTTTCATGATTCTATCTCTACTATGAATTAGTACACTCTGAAGTCCAGTTTACAGTCCCAAATCAAGCAAGCAAAATTTTACAAAACTACTTGTGTACTTATTAATATTTAGAAAAACACAAAATGGAGCAAAAATGTATTCTATCAAGCTATATAGATGCAAATCTAAGGGAAAAAAGGGGCAAATCTGTGGTCCAATGTTTAATCATTAACAAGACCTTCATGGATCTAGATCCGGTATTTATTTGTAGGTCTCTGATGTTTTAAGATGCCTTAAACAGGACATGGTGCATTAGATGGAAGGACTTTTGTTTGGCACTGCTTCTGAACACCTGAACTCTGGGATGCAAATGGGACTTTCATCAACAGTCCACCTCTCACAATAGAAAAACCTATGAAGGTGAACATTTCAGTGGGAGAGCAAGCCACAAAGAATGGCCTGCTGGAGACAAGACAGTTCCCGTGCCTCATTTGAGTCTCTGTCAGATCATCAGCTTAGTGATGACGCTTCAGTTTCCTCATCTGTGAAATAAAAAAATTGGACCTGATTAAAGGTGATAAGTAGATATTTTTTTGGATAGCTTGCTTGAAGTATTAAATTGGAAATTTTCACATGAAAACCTGGACTTCCTGTTTCTTTTGAAAAAAAATTCAAAGAATCTGTGAAGTCTAGGCTCAAATTTTCATACAAAAAAGAAAAGATTGGACATGATCTGCCACCTCCCCTGGGAGGAATTTCCCTATCATAATCTCTGCACTTTCCTCTATCTTAGTTCAAGTTGCACTGATTTGCAATTCACAGGGTCCTTCTGGTTTTTCCAGTATGTTTAGGGATGTGCTGGCAAGTATTTAACAAATGGCTCTCCAGGTTGAAAAAAGCTGGGTCTGGTTGCATTGTCTGCCATTGCCAGTTTCTAGATAGCAACATGCATGATAGAATTGTGTGTAGTTCATAGAGTGTGGTATGGTGTAGTTTATTGTAGCAGTAATTCTACCATAGAGATATAATAGATCTAAATAGACTCAAAACTAATAGGTGACAATAAAACATAGTAAAATAATTAGGAAGTGATAAATTTAAAATATGTACCATCCTCCCTATAAAATAACTTATTTCAGTAGAAGTTTATATAATTTAATTCTTAGTAGTGTTTGGTTTTAACAACTGGCTCATAAATCTTCAAAACATTAACAACCAGTTCTTGCAGGCTGGTTTGAGTGGATGCCAACATTGTTCTGTTTATTCTCAAAGCCATTCATGTTGTTCCTACAGCATCCTTATCCATCAACCCTGCACCTGCTCTCAAAAATCTATCAATGCAGTTTTTGAAAGAATGAATACATATTCAGTAATCTATATGTCTACTCCTCTTTATATCACTAGGGAGCCAGATTTTTTCCCTAAGTAAAAGAGGAATTTTTAAAAACTTGCTATAATTTTCTTTACTCAAATCCTTCTCCAGTTTGTTTTGAAGAAGGAAATATTAATTTAAAGATTAAAAATCTTTAGATTAAAGAACATCTTTAAATAAAATTTAAGTTGTATTCTGCTTGACAATGGCTAACAGCAAAGCACTTATTGTGTGAAAAGTGTTTCAAAACAATGCATATAAATGCAAAGTGATGCAAATAGATCTATTGCATAATTCTCAAAAAAAGTCCATATCTTCCTTTCATATTCTGTTAGTTGCCTTGCAATTTGAAAGGGTGGATTTTTAGTTAATGAATTCACTATGTATTTATCTGTAATTGGGTTGAGTGTTGAGCAAAGAAACTCAAGATTTTTACTCATGTATTAAAGTATGAAGACCCCTAAGCTCCTTTCTCTTGGAAATATCCTACAACAATTTCTGTATTTTTTGTTGAATTTTAAACAATTTACATGAGAGAGTGCTGAGTGACAGTTTAGAGATTGGCTGGCTGGATTACCCTTGTTCACTCAAGAAAAATGCCTTGGCTTCATTCTAAGTGGCTATTTCTGAACCAGTGTGATGTTTACACAGTCCTTGGTACCCTAGAGGATTTTCCTTTGAAGAACAAAGGAAGCGGATATAAATTTTAATGAATCATATTCTAGCCGTGACTCAAAGGGCCCCTTACTCAGGCAGTAGAGAAGTGAAAACAAACATGTTTGGCTTCATGTAGCAGCAACCCTGGGTTTTCCTCTAGGGGATATCTGGCTTGCATAGTGCCTAGAAATTTCTCTTTTTTAAAAATAAGATCTAAAATGAACAATTTAACATAATAAAAGTTCCACATCTCACCTTAAAGAACTGATATTTTTCCAGTGCTATTTAAAGGGCCATCAAAAGAGTACACATCGCAGATTTTCTGTAGCTACTTTGCTGCTGGCAGTGGGCCAATGGGGTAGGTTAACACTCCTGTGACAAACTTCTCATCTTAACAACTACCAATATGATTGGACTAATCTTTATTTAAAGGGCAGATGATATTGTTAAGCAGTTTCCATTTATTTTAAAATTAGGTAAAATATACTACACCAGTGTTTTTTATACAGTCTAAAAAGTTATGTAGCCTAGTGGTATAACCCAACATTTTACAAATATTTCCTTGCCCAGTTACCTTAGAGAAGTCTCCAAAAGTGGTTAAACTAAACAAGACCTTGTATCATCTTAGTTCTGAGGTCTAAACTGGAAAAATGGAAGGAAACTGTGGAAGGTGGACCTTGATTTTTAAAAACAGATCAGGAATCAGAAACCTAGTTCCTGTCTCTTTTTGTTATGGTCATTAAACTTGAAGTTTTAAAGATAACTGTTAAAATTTTGTGTTCTGTTTCTTGATCTTATGCTGACTATTCCATAAATATTCAAGATGTGAGGGCAATCTGGCAGGAACATCTGTCACTTTGTTGATTGACAAGGTTGGCTGGATGATATTACTCATCTTCATTTTTCTATTTCTCCTTTTGGGTCATCTTGGAAATCTTGTACAAAGGGGAGAGTTTCTCAGAGAGACTTTTTGGTTCTTAAAGGTATATGTATATTAGAGAAACCAATCTTCCTAACCTGCCAGGATGAGGGGGAGTTCCTTGAGCTTTTAGTGCTAAATCCTGAAAAGTCCCAGTTATGTGTGGTGAACTGGTTACTGTGCTAGATTGCTAGCTCCTTTACTGTACATCTAGGCAGTTCTTGGTTAAAGATGATTAAATAATAATGATAATACATTGATATTCAGAATGATTGTAAATGTATGAAAGCTAGTCTCAAAAAACAACACAGGGCTTTAGTAGTTTTTGGAAAATATCTCAACAACCTATGACACTATACCTGGCAAGTATTTGACATTAAAAAAAAAAGTTAGTGCTTATATTCCCTTTCACTGAAAAATATTTGAAGCAACATTAAACAAATATCATTAATAATAAATATAATGCATGTTAAATGAATAATTTCCTTGAAAGAGAATCTTAATACAACATGAACCATTTAACTATTTTCTCCAAAAATAAGTATAAGCAAGTATGCAGAAGCCAGGGGAGACACATGATTCTGCTCTGTTAGATATCAACCCAAAGTGATTTATTTTGATGAATGAATGTTATTTTCAGAGACAGACACTGCCATAATGATAAATTTCTTTTAAGAGTATTTCCAGATTTCCAGTAGATCTGAGGCAGCTGGTGAGAAAAATTGAAATAACTGACTGTGAATATCTTACCGGGTTTGCTTCATTGAAGAGGAGCAATGCTGGGGGTGTTTCTCGGTATCAGATACAGCAAAAGCATTTGGCATCAATGTGATCCAGATGTAGATGAAGGCGATCAACTGGAAAGACAAGAACATCTCTTCCAGATGCAAGGAGTATAGGTGAGTGCAAATAATACTGCTCTGATTTCTTCTTCATGTGTCTTTTTAAAAATAAGTAGTGTGCCAGGAAAAGTACTAAAAACAAAAAGACATGACTTTCAATGTTGTCTTTTGTTTCAGTAGATGAAATAGATTCACATCACTTACTTGCATGTATCTATTTTCAGCAATTTAAGGAGAAGAAGGTAGAGATTTTCATTTTCAGTTTGCATCCTTTAGTCCCTCTTACCAGGGAAAGTTCTTAGCTTGATGCTTGATCCCCTACTCAATAAACTCTCAGCTGCAGTCTTTGGCAGAAAAAGAAGTGAGCCTAGTCACTAATCCTCTTAATCCAGTGCAATACCATTTGAATTTATTTAATGCCTGTGTAAAATAATATGCTTAATGAGAAAAGATGATTAATTTAATCTTAATTATAGATTTGAAGGCCTTTTCCTTTATTGTATGGTTCCTTTTAATCTAAAAAAGGACTCCTCCCCCCAAAAGCAAACAGAGTGCCATAGCGCAAATTAAATTATTTTAATCAGGCAAACAATGACATTTTAAGATTATTGTATTAATAACAAAAGTGGTTCAACTTAAAAGTTCAATGTGGGAGGTAACATTAAAGATAAACTTAGCCCTGGGTAGTATACAGAGCACATACCTTTACTGCTGCATTAAATTATAGCTGCACACTCTTCTAAAGGAACTTGGCCTACATAGAAGAGAAACGTTCTTTGGAAATGGTCCCTCTGTGTAAGAAAAGTACTAGTGAATGGACATGTCAATGAAATTAAATTTCCTCAACTGGAGTATTAGAGTGAGCAGAGCAGTAACAAATGACCTGTTTACTAGGACTTAGGAAGAATATTCTTTTTCTTTCCAGGGATATACTGGGGAAAGAAATTCTTATATTTCCCCAAATTTCACTTGACAATTTGTACCCTGTGTTCCTCTTTGTCACATTCATTTATTTTAAATTAGGTTATAGCTTTTCAGCTCATGTATCAAAACCTTTTCCTATATTTCTTAGCCATACCTTTCCTCTTAAGTATCCACCATTACATAAAAGCAAGAGAATGTATTAAGCCCTTGCTTCTCTTTACCCTTCTGTGCTTATCATTATGCTGCTTTATTACGATTATGCAGATGTATATTACACAAACCTTTTGTATGCTTTAAAAATTACATAAATGGTGTCACATTGTATTTTTACTTCTGAAACCTACTTTTCTTTCAAGTTGTGATTGTAGCTCTAGTTAGTTTATTTTGTTGCAGGCAGCTGAGTTAGCTGGAAATATTACAGGCAGTGAGAAAGGGCTAGGTCCTCTAAGGAGCCAGTGCAGAAGTCCAGATACCTTGCAACTGTTGGGGAGACAGACACCTCCTACTGTGGGCCAGCCCTCAAGACAAAAGGTCAAACAAACACATCCATACCCTAAGGGCTGACATTCTAAATAGTTTTCTGTCACCCTGAGGAAGTCAAGAGTCACCATTCTAACCCCTTAGGGAAGAGTCACTGCCCTCTAAGAATGCATGCTTTCTATGTGACTGGCTTCCTGATTTGTCCCCAGTTTAATCAATTTTACCTGAACAGTTAATCTTATTGGCTAACTGTAGTTCTGTCCCATCTGTCTTGTGAGTTCTATTTTCCCCACCTTGAACCTGTCTCACCCCATGATTTCACTCTATAAAAGTCCCTAGAAAAGACAGAGTCCCTGGCAACCTGCTTGGGACCCCTTCTGTCTCTTTGACAGAAGCTTTCTTTCTCTCAATAAATATATTCTGTTCTTAACCTCCGTTGTTCTTAAAATTCATTCTTCGATTTTAGCGAGCACGAACTCATACTGGACATAATAGATTCGGAGTTTCATTCCCCTATATCAATTTTAACTACTCTATGGTATTTCAGTGTGGATATATGACATTTTATTTATTTTGTTGACAACATTGTTTCTTATCACAATCCTGCAGTAAATTATAAGTACTTGTAAATATTTTCTTGTGCACATGTGTAAGAGCATCTTTCCTCTCCTTTCCTTTCCTTTCCTTTCCTTTCCTTTCCTTTCCTTTCC
>PVLA01000484.1:0-76674 GCA_004027455.1 Hydrochoerus hydrochaeris
AGGACGGTACCCAGCGTTTCTGAAAAGCAGATTGTAGAAGTGCATCCTTCCCGCAATAAGAGAAGGAAAAAAGCAAGCAGAGAGAGTGGTGAGAAAGTCATAGGAGAGCTGTTAACTCCATAGAAAAGTGCATGCTTTAGAGCTCTGCGTTGCTCTTTATCTCCACACTCCTCCGAACAGCGTGGCCCATGCTCTCCGCGTCTGTGCAGCGGCTGTCATGGGCTGTTGGAAATCATGTCACTTCCAGGGCCTTGGTCTTAATCTTACCAAGATACAGGGATTGTGTTGTTGTTGTTGTTGTTACTGTTTTGTCTTCCTGGTGCTGATCTGTTGGCTTCTTTCCTCTCCTGCCTCTCTCCTTCCTCCTTCCCCATCCCTGGCCTCCTGTTCTCCAGAATCCAGAGCTGCAGTCGGCCAAGCGTACCCACGGGGAGATGATTCCTCATGAAGCACCTGGATCCCCTGCTGGAATCAAATGTGACTTTCCGTTTATCAGACTAAAACCAGAGCCAGCCAGACAGTGAGACAGCCACCGTGGAGGGGGCACGGCGAAAAATGAAATCCAACCAAGAACGGAGCAACGAATGCCTTCCACCTAAGAAGCGCGAGATCCCCGCCACCAGCCGGCCCTCCGAGGAGAAGGCCACGGTCCTGCCCAGTGACAACCACCGGGCAGAGGGTGTGGCATGGCTCCCCAGCAACCCCGGTGGCCGGGGCCACGGGAGCGGGCGGCACGGGCCGGCAGGGACCTCGGTGGAGCTTGGTTTACAGCAGGGAATAGGTTTACACAAATCGCTGTCCACGGGGCTCGACTACTCACCACCCAGTGCTCCCAGGTCACTTCCAGCGGCTACCACACTGCCCACGGCGTACCCTCCCCCACAGTCAGGGACCCCAGTGTCCCCCGTGCAGTATGCTCACCTGCCTCACACCTTCCAGTTCATTGGGTCCTCCCAGTATAGTGGACCCTATGCCGGCTTCATCCCTTCACAGCTGATCTCGCCCTCGGCCAACCCGGTCACCAGTTCGGTGGCCTCCGCTGCAGGGGCCACTACTCCATCCCAGCGCTCCCAGCTGGAGGCCTATTCCACGCTGCTGGCCAACATGGGCGGCCTGAGCCAGACACCAGGACACAAGGGTGAGCCGCCACAGCAGCCGCCACACCTCGGCCGGGCCCCGGGGCTCGTCACCCCGGGGTCGCCCCCACCTGCCCAGCAGAACCAGTACATCCACATTTCCAGCTCTCCGCAGAGCACTGGCCGCACGGCCTCTCCCCCGGCCATCCCGGTCCACCTCCACCCCCATCAGACGATGATCCCGCACACGCTCACCCTGGGGCCCTCGTCCCAGGTGGTCGTGCAGTACACCGACTCCGGGGGCCACTTCGTCCCTCGGGAGCCCACCAAGAAAACGGAGAGCAGCCGGCTACAGCAGGCCAAGGAGGTGCTCAACGGGGAGATGGAGAAGAGCCGGCGATACGGGGCTCCGTCCTCAACCGACCTGGGCCTGAGCAAGGCTGGCAGCAAGTCGGTTCCTCACCCCTACGAGCCCAGGCATGTGGTGGTCCACCCGAGCCCCGCGGACTACAGCGGCCGAGAGGCCTCGGGGGTGCGGGCCTCTGTGATGGTCCTGCCCAATAGCACCACGCCCACGGCCGACCTGGAGGTGCAGCAGGCCACACACCGCGAGGCCTCGCCATCCACCCTCAACGACAAGGGGGGCCTGCACTTAGGGAAGCCGAGCCACAGGTCCTACGCACTGTCACCCCACACGGTCATCCAGACCTCGCACAGCGCTTCAGAGCCTCTGCCGGTCGGACTGCCCGCCACGGCCTTCTACGCGGGCACACAGCCCCCTGTCATCGGCTACCTGAGCGGCCAGCAGCAAGCAATCACCTACGCTGGCAGCCTGCCCCAGCACCTGGTCATCCCGGGCACCCAGCCCCTGCTCATCCCAGTGGGCAGCACCGACATGGAGGCATCGGGGGCAGCCTCTGCCATCGTCACGTCCTCGCCCCACTTTGCTGCAGTGCCTCACTCCTTTGTCACCACCGCCCTGCCCAAGACCGAGAACTTCAGTCCCGAGGCCCTGGTCACCCAGGCCACCTACCCAGCCATGGTGCAGGCCCAGATCCATCTGCCTGTGGTACAGTCGGTGGCCTCCCCGGCAGCGGCACCCCCCACCCTGCCGCCCTATTTCATGAAAGGTTCCATCATCCAGTTGGCCAATGGGGAGCTGAAGAAGGTGGAGGACTTGAAAACAGAAGATTTCATCCAGAGTGCGGAGATAAGCAGTGACCTCAAGATCGACTCCAGCACCGTGGAGAGGATCGGAGACAGCCACAGCCCAGGGGTCGCCGTCATACAGTTTGCTGTCGGGGAGCACCGAGCACAGGTAACACTGGGCCGGGCCACACAGGTAATGGGGGCCCCCACCACCACGATACCCGCCTCCACCTCCTGGCAGGTCAGATGGCTCCCGTGAGTCAGGATTAAGGGGTCCCTCACCCCAGATGGTCGTGCAGTGCACTAGTTCCAGGAGAGGTGGGGGGGGGCTTCTGGGTCCTTCAGGAGCCTCCTCCCAGTTGTGTCTGTGAGACAATCAAGCCCTGGTCCCACAGCCTCCGTTAACCTCTGTGCATTCAGCATGGGGTAGGTATGCACTGAGGAGCCCTTGCTGAGAAAGGCCCGTCTGGTTTATCTGGAAAGGACAGAGGCATCAGGACATTTCTAACACTGAGCTGTAAAATACAGACGTTACTGTCACCTAGGTGTGGCAGGCCAGCAGGTGACTCTTGTTGAAAAGATAGTTTATCTAGTCTCAGATGCCGAGCAGAGGGGCCCACGCTGTGCTGTGAGAGGGACACAAGAATAGCAAGTCCCCTGACACAGAACGAGAGGAATTGTGGGCCGGGGAATTATTTCAGTCCCCGTGGGAAGGAATGGGAGAGGCAGGGTGAGCAGGTGTGGGGAAGGTTGATGTGGCTGACGTGGGTGACTCTGAGACCCCGGGGTGTCCCCAGCTCCCTGGTAACTGGCCCTGGGGAGACTAGGGAAAGGGGATGGGCTCTGAGCCTGAAAGCAAAATGCAGGAGCTGTTGGGGGTGCGCGCTGGCCTGGTCTGTGTGTGAAAGATGTGCTTCTAATTGGGTCGTTTGCCATCTCTAGGAATCAGCTAGGGATAGAAGGCATGATTGATCAGGGCTGTCCCCGGGGCCCAACTGGGCATGACTCAGCCCAGCTGAGTCATATTTAAGACTGGCGCTCCATTAACTCAAGTATCTAAGGGTCCCTCAGTCCACCCATTGCAGCCTCTTAAATCACCTGCATGCATTTATCCCACAGCCTGTATGTGTCAAACAACAAACTGTTGCTCTCCCTACATTTCTGGGACTCAAACTTGATTGCCCCCAGCCTGGGACTTCCCCAGCCATGGGACCCGCTGTCTCCTGACATGTTCTCTGGGGACTTCATAGCAGTCAGATGTGACAAGGCCTCCTGTAGGTGTCCACCGAAGCAGCCAAGGCATAAGTGATATTTGGGACATTCAAAGAAAACAAAGCAAGCAAAAGTAAACAGTTTTTAACTTTTCTGCATATTTTCAAAAGATCGAGGGTACTGGGAGAATAGTTTCCCAAAATATTTTCCAGAACTGCTATAGTTTTTTGCTCTGTCAGGGGCCCTTCACTGCTGAGAGCTTTTAGCTATATATTTATGGTGAGATGTCACTCTAGGTTTTCAGTCTCTGAAGAGGCCCAAGAAAGATTCCTCCAAAGTTGTGATTTTTAAAAAAATAAAATAAATAAATAAGATTTTTTAAAAACAACGATACAGTTACTTAAATTGCTACTTGTCTCTCAAGGCTACTTGTGAAATCAGGACAAGGACCAGAAAGAAGTGAGTGGCTTTCGGCAAAACTGACTTGTAGCAGATCCCCAGGTCAGACATGAAAATAAGGAGGAATGAAAGTAAATTCATTCTTCATGGTGCTTTTAATCCTTAAAATGTACTGTGAACAGAAGCTGGGTATGTGAGGAGGTCTTCTTCCAAAATGCTGTGAGCTCCTTAATGGCATCCCTCAGCTTGAGAATAAATCAGGCCACCGTGGCCCCCCAAATGCCAACAGCCTCTGCAGGGCAGGGACTCTGGGTGCTCTGCAGCTCTCTTGCCTGAGGGAGGAACACTGTGGGTGTGTTTCCCCTGCTTAGAAATGTGCAAAGTGAACACTTAGCGAACTTGGCCTCCCTGTGAGGTCAGAGCCCTGCTTACATTTCTTTCCCGGTGCCCTGAGTCTCTTTGCTTACAGCCAAGGCACAGATGGGGAGGTAGGACTCTGTCAGAGCCTGATCGCTGGCTGGCTAGCAGCCCCTGCACAGCTATGCCCATGCACTTCGGCACAGAGAGGAAAGAGAGCTGTGGGTGCTAAAGAGGTGGCTGGGTTTCTTCACAGAATCAAAAGTGCAAGGCGCTGACATAACCAGTGATTGTCACTGCACCCGAAAGCCTATCAGAAGCAAGCTGACATCATTGCAGCGAAAATACTCCACCAGCTGTGTTCGCCACAAGTGACAGCTCGGAATCAGAGCCAGAGAGAGGGAAGGCAGAGGGGAAGGGAGACAGAATTGATCCCCACACTGAGCTGAGGTTCCCGGAGCACAGGCTCTCCCCCGACTCTCCACCCCAGGACCTCTACCCCCAGTCTGATCGACCCGTGAGACTTAGCCAACACTGGCGCCCACAGGAAGCGTAGGAATGTATCAGCTATTTAATGAAGAGGCACATTTCAGATTTGCACAAGCTGGGATGAAGAGATGGTTTTCTGCAGGATGAATGGCATAAATCCTGCATGAGCAGAGTAGCAGGGTTACCTGACCTCAGAACCACACCCAATGTCACTCAAAGCCGGGCTCAGTGGCCCAGTGGAGAGGGAGCCCTGGACTTGGGTAGGAGAGGTGGCTTGAACTCTCTTGCTACAGTGTCATCTCTAAGGCAAAAAAGTGATCCTTGCAAAGATTATCTGTTGGGCTTCCTTGGTTTTCTTCATTCTAGGACAGACTATAAAATGTATTGGCATCCATTAATCAAAAGCAAAAGGGAGTGCTGAGGGGGACGTTTAGTGGCCTCAGCACAGAGGCTGTAGGGACTAAAGCCACCCCTTGGAATCCAAGGGGGTTTCATCTTAGCAGTTATTTTTCAAGAGCTGTGGTCCTAAGTGCTATTGTGGAAAGCAGCCTCCAATAACCCCAGACAAGGTAGCGGTGGGGGAAGATGCTATTGCCTGCCTCACACTGTCCCTGTGACCTTAGTATACCTGGGACAACAATGCCCTACACACAGAAAGTGACCTTTGTACTCCCAGTCCCTTCTCCCTGCTGCTGTGGAGAAGTAAAGGGACTTTGGATGTCATTGTCCATCGCCATGTGTACCTAGGGAGCCTCCCCAGGTGGAAGATGGGTCAGCACATCCTGTCACAGTGGGACAGTGGCTGCTCCTGCCAAGCTGCTTCCCTGAGGACTCGCTCCCAAACCTTACTTGCTTAATACTCTCCAAAGTGAGGCCATGAGCCTGTGGCAAGTCCCAGCTGGGACTCGGGCAGTGGCATCACCATTGGGTCCAGCCGTGCAGAAGGAGGGCCTTCATACCAAGCCCTTGGGTAGCTGCAGGGAAAATGCAGGATCTGGAGCAAAAGCGATCCGGTTCTGGCTCTGTCCTCCTCCACCAGTAGCACCGGGCCCTGGTGCTGTCTGCTTCCCCCTCCCTGCTTCAGCTTGGCTAATGTTGGCCCTGAGAGGAGAAAGGCTTGCATCTGACAAATAAATGCAAGAGCTCATGCTTCCGAGTTTACAGAAAGAGAGACACGGTCTATGATGCTCTCCTAAGAAGGCTAAACTGTGAGTCATCCGTGGCGGTGCTATTCGCTGAATGGATTAGCTGCGGCGAACACAGAAGCTGTGTGTCCCCCGTCTGCGTGCTTGTGGCCCACTCCCACGCATGGCCAGCGGAGCCCTGCTCTGCCCATGTCTCGGGGGAAGGCTGAGTGGGCGTGTGCCAGGCTGCCTGAGCAGATTCGGCCTATTTTTCTGAGCAGAGTTAGCTGGGAGGGACAGAGCAGCCCAGCCCTCTGCATCAGTAGGAGCATCGGTGCAGAAATGGGGGGCCGGGACACTCCCTGGGGTGGGTGCTATTAGCTCCTCTCTGGCAGACATGTGGGATACAGGAGCAGCCTCCCCCACTCCCTGACACTCTCTCACGTGTCCCAGCTTCAGCTTTCCTGAAGAGTACCCAGGACGAAGTTCGGTAGATTTGTAGTAAAATTTATTTGTAAAGGGCTTGGAGTTGACACTTCCTTTTGGCTGTTGCATTCCTAAATGCCAAGCTCCCTATTATTAGGGCTGTCTGTCGCCTCCCAGATCCTAGAGGTGACTGCTGGCTTCCCTTATAGACTTGGCTGAATATCTGGTGCCATTTCTCCCTCCCAACTGTCCCGGGATGGGTCAGTGCATCTGCTGCCCTGGCGTGTTATAATGATGTGCTTCCTGCATGTCTGCCGGTGGCTTTTCTTTCATTCCACTATTTTTCAGTTTGACTGCTGTGGACTGTGAGTCATCCGTGGCGGTGGTATTCGTTGAATGGATTAGCTGCGGCCTAAAAATAGCCCAGGCACTCATGCAAGCAGCAGAGAAGCCCGTACAGTCAGTCTCTTAGCAGCCAAGGAGGACCTGCTGCCAGCATTTACCATGTGGGGCTTGGTGGCAGTGAATGCTAAATTTGTCAAAAATAGATGCTTGGTCACTGCCCTGAATGCAAAGCGCTGCACTGGACCTGTGCCCCAACTGTTAGCAGAAGACTTCCCATCGGTTCTAGAAAGGCTCCGCCAGGGAGCCGTGGAAAGCCACGTGTCTATGTGTGCGGCAGCCACATCCCCATAGAAAGAAAGCACCCAGCAGCACAGGCCTGTGCACCCAGCCCACAGTCAGCCCCGGAGCTTGAGACAGCTTGAACAGAGTGAGACCATCTCGAAAACCGAAGAAAAACCCACTCCTTTAGCCTCCTTGGGTGAGGGAGTTGCCCCCCCATACATATTATTGAAGCAGATTGCTACAGGCTGTTATTGTTTGTAGCTTAAAAAAAAAAATTAGTAGACTTTATTGTTCAAAGCAGTTAGAGGTCTATAAAGCATTGAACCAAATTTAGAGTTCTCAAATCTTGTGTGGTGTAGTCCCTGTTTTACGGTGGATGGGCCAGCATTTTGAGGGACTATTGTTAACAAAGGCCCGTAGGTTATGTTAGGTGCTGCTCTGTGGGTTTCCTCCGTGTCTGATGTCAGGTAGCCTGTGTTGCAGTATCCAGCATCGTGTTATCCCCCGATAAAATCTGGATATACTCGCTGCCATCCTCCCACCTCAGGCTCCTGACATCACCAATCTGTCGTCTCTGAGTTTGCCTTTTTCAGGATGTCAGATAGTAGGAATGGAATGTAGCCTGTTCAGACTGGCTTCTTTCACTTAGCAACATGCATTTCTTGTTCCTCCATGGTTTGGATTTGGGTTTGGTTTGGTTTGGTTTAGTGGGTCTCACTCAGTTACCAAGTCGTCAGGCTGGGCTGAAATTTGCAATCCTCCTGTGTCAGCCTCCCAGAGTTCTGGGATGACAGGCATGTGCCACCACCATGCTCAGTTCCTCTGAGTCTTTTTGTGCCGTTTGTAGTTTGTTTCTTTTTAACATTCTTGGGCTGCTATTCTTTATGGCACATTTAAGATCCCAAGAGAGGTATGATAGAACCCATGTGGGATCCATCCAACACATAATGTCACACTTGCCAGAAGGACCCTGGCCAATTGATCGGCAGAGTCCTTCCTAGCCGACCTTGATGTCACCCACATAGGCCTGAAGAGGTTCCTGAAGCTGAGATAAGGGACTTAACTCATGGTAACATAGAACATTTGAAAGATTGCTGGTTGCCATCACTGTAAAAGAATTTTTCCAGACCTATCAGTGTGGGAAGGGTGTGTGAGGAATTTTAGCACAAATTCAAGAATGGAGTGAGGACCCTGAGCAATGAGTGCAGTATGAACGGAGCTGGGTATATTTGTGGGGTCTTGAGGGTGTCTTCAAGAAGAGTCGTGTCAATTGCTACTCCAACTATCTGTCAGGATACTCATCCCGTAGGCCACATCCCAGTGCTAGCCATGTGCGTTTGTTGAAGTTGCCGTCTCCTGCCCACTCGCTGCTGCTTGCTGAGGGTGGAGGAAACGCACAGTACTGGTGGAAAGGTCAGGTGCAGAGGCCTGTATCTTTAAGACCTGTGGGAATTTTTTGTTATTTTTAGTGCATTTCCCAGAAGGAAAAAGGACTCCATTAACTTTTGTGTCCTGAAGCTGCAGTGTTTCTCAAGTACGACTTTAAGATCCTGATTTCCTTGTGTCTCTTCTGCCCTTTTTTTTCCTTGCCTACATCACCAAGCTGCCTAGTGGGGGTCCACATGGGAAGAGTCTGTGACCTATGCTCTGGGCCCAAGAACCCAGTGTGTACTTGGATTTGTTTGGAAGCATCACTTAGTTTCCTGAGCACCCCAGAAGTACTTCCACCACAGGGAGGCTGCCTCAGGCCTAGCATGGCCATGATCAGAGGTTTTTAATAGACTACTCTGAGATCCTCACACGCAAATAGAGAGTTTTGACTATTTTCATTAATGACTTTTAAACACTGAAGCAAATGAGCCTCTGGCTTATCCCTTTAATCACTGCCACAGGGTTTTCTGGTTTTCTCCATGCCGAGAACATCGTTATGCAAAGTGTTCTTCCAGACAGGATGCAAGCTAACTTTTCTGTACTAGTGAAACAAGTCCACACATAGTCCAAGCTAGGAATTTCCTGTTTAATAAAGTTATCACCCAAAGCAAGGCATGTCAGGTAAAACCCAGCTTCTGAGAGATTTCATTTCCTTAAGGCAGAATTTGTGTGTTTGGGATAGTGTTGCACACATACACACACATGCACACACGTGCACACACATAATGTATAAAGCAGATGCCCTTCGTATTTGTGAAACAGTGAGTCTTGTGGTGGATACGGAGACATTTAAACAACAGACGTTTTGTTTTCCTTCTCTCCTGTTTTTGGTGAAATGTACATATGTGTGTATGTAGACATAGCACCAATCTAAGATGGAAATATATAATCAAACAGCGTAAGTATGGGTGTACACATAGTGTTTACAGTCGTTATTGACTAGATAGCTAAAGGGCTTGCATTGAGCTTTCATAAGAAGAGCTACAAATGTTCTATCTTAAATTCTGGGCATTAGTAGACTAGGAAGGTGATGTTGAATACATAATTAGCACCCCAGAAGTGAGGTGTGAGGTTGGACCTCTGTCTGGGTTCCTCCATCCACCATGGAAATTTGAGGTGATCAGTTTGGTGCTTGAGAGAGCAGGGAGCTGACAGGGTTTCTCTACAGAGCAGACAGAGCACTGGGAAGCAAATGCGCATGCTCACAGCAGCAGGAGGCGAGTGAGAAGGTGGGTGAGGTCTAGCTGCCCGGGGGCGGGGGGCGGTTGTGGAATACGCTTTGGTTGTATATGGACCTGCATTTATTTTCTGGGGTTTAACCAGGGATCTTGGTGGACTGACAAGATCATAAAATGAACTGACGTCTACTAGCTCAAGGAGCAAAAGCAAGACAAAGGAACAAATAAGATTCCATTAAGTCATAAAGAACTCAGGATCTTCCAGAGGGCACTGAGTGTGGCAGCCAAGGTACAGCCCAGATAGCTGCCTGTGAAAGGGGCTAGGCCTGGGGCGGTCAGAAAGGAACTCCAGGCCGAGTTCTCCATAGTCGCAACATTGTCCTCTGCTGGCCACTTTTATATTACAATGTTTTTCCACTGGAAGGGAAGGGCAGCATGAAGGATTTATCCTTTGAGATTCTTTACTGTGCACCTGTTAGGCCAAGAAGTGTCCTACACTTTAGAGCTAGAACCACAAGTCTAGGAGGAAGAGATGAAAAAGGCAAACATGAAGAGCCCAAGAATAATACATCAAAAGTACCACGAGGGGAAAGCAAAGCAGCATAAAACTAAGGAAGCAAGATGAAAGGTGACTGTGTTACATTGGGTGGCAAGGGGCCAAAGGCTGTGAAACGGAAGGAACTATGAGTGCACAGACCAAGAGGTTTGAGAGTCTTCAGAGTTCAGCCAGCAAGGAGACAGAGGTATTACGGTGTAGTGAGGAGGAGCTGGCGTACAGACCTCAGAAAGCTTGCTTGTGGCAGTTTTTCTCTACTTGAGATGCTAGCTTGGCCAGGACACAGGCAGTGGTGGTAGAGAGAAATGACCTAGGTATATTTAGGGGGAGAAAGGATAGAATTTGCTTATGATGTAGGCATGTGTGAAAGAGCAAAACGTCTTGCAATTCCCAAGGCCTTGACCTAAAGACTAGAAGAACAGATACCATTTACGGGAATTGGGAAGACCCAGGGGTAGTGGCATCAAGAAAAGTCTGAGCTGAGAGGATACTATCATGGTAGTGGATAGAACCTACATATACCCTTGTCAAGGGCTTGTTTTTCATATATGTCTGATCATGCAAGTTAGGAGAGGCCAGTGAGTTGGGAAATAAAGCTTCCAGTACAATGAACATCAGTTAGCTCTGGCTGGTGTAAGCAGTCTGGAAGAGCCTCTTCTGAGATATTTACACTTGAGAACTTGGTTTTATGAATTGGAAATGAAGCCAAATAATCCCCACTTGAAAGAGGATTTGCTCCTTCTGCTCAGAATATGTTGCTAATGGCTCTAAAGAGGTTTAGGAGAGATCTTTGGAGCCCATTCCTGCTTGGTTTTCCCACTTTGGATGCAGAGGGCATCCCCATCTGATTCTGAATTGGTAAGGACATTGTACATGCATATATGCAAATACAGATGAGCATTTCTAATTGGGAACTTTCTGAGCATCATCATGATGTTCAAATTTGAGGGTTTGGAGCTTTTCAGCTCTTAGATTTTCAGATTAAGAATGCTCCACCTGTAACATTTATGCACATATTCTAAAGTCCTCAAAATCTGAAGAGTTCCACTCTCAAGCTGTCTTACTTTTCTTTCATTGCTGAGGCAAAATACCCAACACCCAAATTACAGTAGGAAAGGTTTATTTAGCCCACAGTTTGTAGGAGGTTTCAGTCCATAATCAGCTGGCTCCAAGACAAGGTGGTGTGGCAGAGGGACAACACAGAAGAGAAACCCATTCATGGAAAGCAGAAGACAGCAAAAGCAAGCAAGCAAGCAAGCGAGAAAGCAGATTCTTTTTGTCTCTTATATTGTGTCCAGGCTACCAGGATTTAGGGCAGTGGCAAGCCAATCAAGGCACTGATTTATTAATTGCCCATCCTTAATCCTAGCATTGCACTGTGAATCAGTCATACCCTCTAGATCCAGCCACCTCTGAAAAAGCCTCACTTATGACCTTATGAGGCTTTGAGGGAACATCTAGACACAAGCCATGCCATAAACATTTCAAGTAAAGGAGATTCAATGTGCATGTGTGTATATGATGTAAATGTAAATTTGAAACTGAACTTAAGTCTTGTCACACACTTGGCTGGAATTGTGGGTATAAGGCACATACTATATTGCAATTTTCTGTATGCTGGAACAAGGCCATGAGCCCACACCATTGGATCCCACATACTTCAAATCAGAACCACCCCTGTCCGAGGTAACAGGAATGTGGAGTATTATAATGTCTTTGTTCACAGGAAGTCAGCCTGGATACATAAAAAATGGAAAATGGGTTTGGGGGCCAGAAAACTAGGATTGAGCCCCAGTTTAATTAACTAATAGCTATGACATTAAGAAGGTTATTTAATATCTCCGAGATGATTTGTAAAGTTTCTCAAATTGGAGGAGCAGTGCTTGTCTCACTATCATATTGTAAGCATTAAACAAGATACATTTTGTAAAGTCTCTGCTTGAGTAAAACATGGTAGGCACTTAAAAAATTAGCTGTCTTTATATGTCTAAAATTCCCCAGAAAAATAACAGTTTCCTTGAAATAATGCTATACACCGGTGTACAGGCCCATGTACCTAACCAGCAGTAAAGATAGGCTTCCGTGGAAATTTGCTACAGGTATCACTTCCTAAAAATAGGTATTTTTTTATGGGTTCAATAAAATCTGTCATTCCAGAAGTGTATCTAGGGAAATATAGTTCAGGGCAGAGCACTTGCTTAGCATATACAAAGCCCTGGATTAGATCCTTGGGACAATGGAAAAAAGTATCTGTATCAAGAACTAAATAAGAATTATCAAAGAAGATGAAGGTTAAGTTAAAAAGGCAAAATTCACTTAAATTATATGGAAATCACTACTTTTAGGATTTTTTAAAATCTGTTGTTTGCATATGCACGTATATAAAATTCAACCGAATGTTTTAATGTCTACAGCAAATCCTCATTAGTACCCACTTATTCTTACCTGAATCTTCACAATTAGACTCAGGGTTTTCTCCTAAGGAATATGCTTCAGTATTTTTTGTAGTGCAGATAGTTGGTGGTGAATTCTCTTGATTACTGTTTGTCTGAAACTGTATTTTGCATTTATTCTTGAAGGATCTTTTCATTTTGTTGTAGAGTTCTTGATTAGAAGTTTTTCTTTGCACTTTAAAGGTACGCTCTTGTCTTCTGCCTTCTATTATTTTTGTATAAATTCTGGGGGTAGTCATTAGTTACTTGGAGCTAATGTATATATTATTTGTGAGGCTTTTAGGATTTTCTTATTCTCCTTGGTTTATGACATACCTACCTATACTTATTTTTCTTGATTAGGGTTAAACTTTTGTGAATCCATGTCTTGTTACCTCTCATTCATTGGAAGAAATTCTTAGTCGTTATTTCATGTTTCACTTCACCCTGTTGTCTCTTCCTCATCCTAGGATTCCAATTATTATTGGGATTTCTCATATGTCTCATTCTCTCCTCTGTATTAGACATGTTTTTGACTCTGTGTTTCAATCTATGTAGCATCTAGTTCATTAACTTTCTTTTTATTCATGTTTATTTGGTTGAAAAATCCATTGCATTTTTTATGGTAGTGGTTATACTGTATATATTTTTAAATTCTAGAATGTAAATAGATGTCTTTAAACTAGACCTAATCCTCTTCCAGTATCCTCAAGTTTGTCTTTTGATCTCCTTAAATATTGTAAACAGAGTCATTTAAAAGTTTATATTTGGTGACTCTATGTATTAGAAGCCCCAGGGGGCCTTGCAAAAACACTGATCCTTGAAAAACCTTATCTACTGTCTTTGCTAGTATTTATTCATGTTATCTGGTTTCCTTGTGCCTCCCCACTTTTTAATTGAATGGTAGTCTTTTATTTGCAAAATGCTCTGTGCAAATAATCGAAGTTCTTTATCCGTATTTAGGAACCGAAATGATTCAGATCTTAACTTCTGACCTTGACAGGCCTGTGCTTTAAGGTACAGTACTTTGTGGCCACAAAAATACAAAATAGTGGGGTTTATTAGAGCGCCCACTCCCGTGTTATAGCTTGACTCATTATGTGTTTGAGGTGATCAAAAACCCACTTCGTTTTACAACTGTTTTACCTCAGAATGTTAAAAATAGAATCCAAACCCAAGGTTTGGGCCATTCCCCTTGCCTGCTCTGACTCAGTAACTTCTCTACGCTCTTTTCTTCCCAGTGTGGAGGAGTTTTTGTTTTACTTGTCTCTAGATCAGCAGAAGGGTTGGTCCAAATTTCCAAGTGTCCTACATCTAGAAGGACTGTTGAGAATAGAATTTTTAAATTGTTTTTTTTTTTTCTTTTTAAAACAAAGTGGGAAGAAATGAAATGTCCCGGAGCATTACATTGTCTTTAGCCTCATGTAGTGGCAACAGGAAGGCTTTGGCCGGGCTGCCTGACACACAGCCCTCTTCTTGCCTTTGTTCATATATCCCTACTTCCAGGAGTCTCTCTTCTTTTAGCTTTTAGATTTTTAGTGTTTATTTGTTTTATTTTGTTTTGTTTTTGAGACAGAGTCTTGCCCTAAGGCTTATCTTGAACTCACTAGCCCAGGCTAACTTCAAACTTGTGACCATCCTCCTGCCTCAGCCTCCCAAGTGCTGAGACTAGAGCCCTGTGCCATCCTGCTCGGCGGGAGTGTCTCTTCTTTCATACCACACCTCTGTCCTCATTTTTTCTTAAAACTTAGAGCTGCATAGCTGTATCCAAGAAAGCTTCCTTCCTTACCACTTCTAGCTCCATAGCCCACCCACCCCACTGACTGGCAGTTCTTGTTCCTGTGTGTGTTCTGCACACTTAATTGTGAACACCTTTGGGACTAAGTCTGTCTTCACCCAATTTCCATAGCAAGATGCCTGCCACAAGTGCCTTGGAGAGGATAGGCAGGGGATGGGGGCACTTTACTGCTTTTATTATTACTGCTTTTCAAACAAACAGACCAGTGTGAGTGCTTAGGGCTTGACTTTGTGCATGGTCCATGAGCTTGAGCTGTCTATATCCCCAGAGGGCTCCCTTAAACCTCTAGAAATCTGGCCTGCCCTCCTGGGTCCTAGGAAAGCCTCTTGGTCACCGCAGCTCTTACTGATAATGATCCGTCTCCCTGTAATTTAGCCCTCTTTCAATATATGATAATACATGGTGACATCTAGCAAGTTAGTAACACACAACACCCTTGCCTGCTCCTGAGCCATCTGCAGAGTCACCCACTGAGTGGACATTTTGTCAATCTTGGGGGTCATTTCCTTGTATTAACAGAGATATGCTGTGGAGCTAATAGTGCTCAGTAAGATGTTTTGAATGCTGAATGGACTTTTACCCTGGACAGTTTCTCTCTGGCTTCTGCCTAGCACCTAGATATGGTAAGTACAAGAGAAAATCACAAGCCTCATGTCCGCAGCTGGGGGAGGCAAGGTTTGTAAACTTACGTTTTCCCTTTGGCCTGTGTGTGTGTGGATAGATGGATACATGTTACGTGGAACAAGAAGAAAGTGTTTTCACACATTTCCTTCCTTTTCCTCTCTCTGTCTCACTGTTCCCACAGGTTAGCGTCGAAGTGCTGGTAGAGTATCCTTTTTTTGTGTTTGGACAGGGCTGGTCATCCTGCTGTCCGGAGAGAACCAGCCAGCTCTTTGATTTGCCGTGTTCCAAACTCTCGGTGGGGGACGTCTGCATCTCGCTGACCCTCAAGAACCCGAAGAATGGCTCTGTTAAAAAGGGCCAGCCCGTGGATCCCGCCAGTGTCCTGCTAAAGCACTCAAAGCCAGACAGCCTGGCCAGCGGCAGGCACAGGTACGCGGAGCAGGAGAACGGAATCAGTCAGGGGAGCGGCCAGCTGCTGTCCGAGAACGGAGAACTGAAGTTTCCAGAGAAAATAGGATTGCCCGCAGTACCCTTCCTCACCAAAATCGAACCCAGCAAGCCTGCGGCCACGAGGAAGAGGAGGTGGTCAGCCCCGGAGACCCGCAAACTGGAGAAGTTGGAAGACGAGCCACCCTTGACTCTTCCCAAGCCTTCTCTCATTCCTCAGGAGGTGAAGATCTGCATCGAAGGCCGCTCTAACGTGGGCAAGTAGAGGTGGAGCGGGCCAGGAGCTGTCCCTTACCATTTGTATCCAGATTACTGTACTGTAGGCTGAATAATACAGTATTTACATGTTATCCTCTTATTTTAGGTTTCTGTTCTAACCTTGTCATTAGAGTTACAGCAGGTGTGTCGCAGGAGACTGGTGCATATGCTTGGTCCGCGAGGTCCCTTGGGAAGCAGGCGGATGGAGGGTGGGGCAGGGCAGCAGCGATCTGGGTTCCAGGCATCCTGGGTGGCACAAACATGGCTTCACCAGCACCTGCCTTCTCTAGCAGCACCAAGGCCTCCAGTGGGTACAGAGTCCCTCTAGTTTCCAGGGAAAGTTCAGCGGGAAGGGGCCTGCAGGGTGCCGCAGTGGCCGGACAGGGTCTCTGTTTCTCTGCCTCCCTCAGCCTCCATCTCTCGCTTTCAGCATGGGATCGGGGGTAAGGCAGTGTCCTCTTGGGGTTCCCCTGTGCAAAATCAATATCAGGAAGCCAGCTTTGGGGCATTGTAGGGAGACGTCAGATGGCAAATGGAAAACTAACTGTTTCAAAGAACATTTTTCTCTCCAACATATTTTACAATAAAAGCAACTTTTAATCCTATAGATATATATTTCCCCCTATGGGGCCTGACTGCACTGATTATATATATATATATATATATATATGTGTGTGTGTGTGTGTATATATATATATAAACTTTTTAAAAACAACAGAAAGAGCAACTGCCACATGTGGGATTTCATTTCTGCTTTACTAGTGCAGTGATATATATCGCCAGGGTGTCGCAGCGGGCAGGGAGGGAGGCCCCAGCTCGGCTCATGTCACCCACGTCACGGGTGGGGCTGGCGGGAACGCCCACGCTGTTTTCTGTGCAGTGTTAGGAAAATCAATCAGGTTATTGCATTGACTTCGCTCCCAAGAGGTGAATGCAAACTGCCCTTCAGTGAGAGCTGCAGAGCTCTCTTGAGTTGAGTTTGCAAAACTTTTTTTTGTCTTTTAACTCTAGTACTGTTTATAGTTCATGACTATGGACAACCCGGGTGCCACCTTTTTCAGATTCCAGTATGACGTGAGGAATTAGATTTTGAAGATGAGCATATATTACTATCTTTAAGCTATTCTCACGATGCTATTCTCACACTTTATTACAATGCATCTGGGTCTGTCATTCAACGAGTACTGTATCTCACTTTAAACTCTTGGGGAAGGAAAAATGAAAAATAAGTTGCTTTCTTTTTTTTTTTTTCAACACTGTAACCACATTTCAGCTTTGCAGAGTTGCTCACAAGCAAGATATTGAACGTTTCAATGTGGTTTAAAGGGATGAACGTGAATTATGAAACCAGTATGTGACAATAAATGACCACCAAGTACTACCTGACAGGAGGCACTTGTCACTTTGATTTTGGAGAAAGTTAAAAGGCATATGCAGGGTTGGCAGAGAAACCGAGAGGAAGGGATGGAGAAAAGAATACTCATTTTTGTCCAGTGTTTTTAAGATGAACTTTTAAAAGAACCTTGCAATTTGCACATCTTAAGTTTAAAATTTGTGTGATATTCCTGCAATTTTTTTATCCAATAACATTGTGGGAAAGCATTGGGGGACTGATCGAGCATAAATAAATGTAGCAAAATTACTTTTTAACCTGCCTAAGCTCTAGGCCATTTTATAAGGTTATGTTCCTTTCAAGATTCATTTTGGTCTTTTTACTAGATCTGTCATGAAAAGCCAGGTCTTAGCAGGACAACTCTGAAAATTTTCTTCAGATTCATTGAGAGAGTTTTCCATAAAGACATTTATATGTAAGCAAGTTTTTTTTTTCCTTTTTGAAAAATAAAACAATTACTTTATTATTGTTACGTTATTTCCAGAATGACTTTTTTTTTCCTATTTGAAATCAAATTCAGATTTAATGTTTGGTACAAACCCAAAAAGGGTATTTTATAAAGTTTAAACCTTTCATTCCCAGAGATCTGAAATATTAGTTGTGGGTTTTGAGTGCATCTTAAAGTGCTTTAACTACAAAAGTTTTAAAAGTAGGGAGAAGTTTTACGGTATTCATACTTGGATGGCTGCAACTAACCTGAACAAATACATATTTGATTTTTTGTCTACCGCTGAAAATATTTCTCCTTCCATTTCATAGATTTAAAAAGCAATCCTAATATCAATCCACATGTTGACATATTCATTTACATTTCACTCTCACCAGGACTGAAGATTTTTCTAAACCATTTTCTGGGGTGTACCAAAAACATTTAGGTTTAGAATTGTTTGACTCCTTCTTTGACTTCTCTTCAATTTCATTACCCTCTCAGCAGGCTAGCAGAGCTGGGTGGGCCCATTCTTGCGGTCACACTGCTTATTTTAGTGCTGTATTTTTTAAATGTTTCTGTTTAGAGAACTTGCTTAATCTTCCATATATTCTGCTCAGGGCACTTGCAATTATTAGATTCATTTTTTCTTTTCGTTTTTTAACCTTTGATGGTAAGAGGAGTATGGGGCTGCCACATAGATTTTGTTCTCATTCATACCACTATTTACAGCAGCTTGTGTGGGCTCAGAAAAACACACGCCACCTTCTGGCTTACTTTGAGTAGTGAACTGACTGCATCTGCGAAGCCAACACTAAAATGGGAAAACACATGGTTTGGAGCAATAGGAACATCATCATTTTCATGGTTCTATTTCAGATATAGGAATTATAAAATCATGGGTTCTTTGCAAACATTTCTCACATTTCATTCTTTTGCTTTTTTAGCATGTGCAATACTTTTTGTGCCAATAGTCTGACCAGTGTGCTATATAGTTAAAGCTCATTCCCTTTTGGCTTTTGTCCTCGTTCAGTTGGTTGAACTTCCCGGTTCTGGCTGGGGAAGGGCTGGAGGGGAGAGCCCTCCTGCCTGCCTGTCCTCTGCTGCGATGCCAAGCGCCAGGGCAGGGAGCCTGCAGGAGCTCTGGTATCTGTCACCATGTTGCAGAAAGCTCCAGCAAAGAAGACCTAGGGGAACAGCCAGTTCCCCATCACCCCACAAAGTAGTGAGTGTGGAGTATGGAGAGGAAGGAGGCTCAAATTTTAACATGCACTTGGGAGAAATGTAGGCTGGAACCAACTCATTTTCCACAGTCTTTGCTGCAAGTGGGCAGCCCCTCCTCAGGTGAGGTCTGTGTCCCAGACTTGGGACATGGGCACCAAGTATGACGTTGTGAGCATATGCATGCATTCTGCGTGTGTCAGCCAGTGGCCATGGAGGGGACCATTCTACCAACCACAGTCACCACTCCCTTGTGGCAGCTTTCAACTGCAAGCAGGAAAACCCTGCAGAGGGCAGGTGCCTTCTGTTGTTGGACACTGGTGAGCCCGGGGCTCCCAAAGCAGCTTGTCATTACGTCTGTGTAGCAGATCTAATGAGAACAGGGGTAGAAATTCCTCAGTGCCGTTCAGCGTACCAGGATCAGCCACGTGCCTCTGTACCGTGTCCTCTTTGCAATATTAACTGACAGCCGTCTTCTCATTCTCCTTTCTTTCCTGTGTTCCATTTTTTAAACTAGTAACAGCAGGCCTTTTGTGTTTACAATGAAACACAATCACCATGAAATTAGTCAGGGCGAAAAGAAAAAAAAAAAAGAAACCAACAAACAAGAACCTCTCTTTATAGGGATTTCTAAATATATAAAATGACTGTTCCTTAGAATGTTTAACTTGAGAATTATTTCAGTTTGTCTGGGCCACATTAGGGGCTGAGGTGGGGAACGGAGGGACACAGACAGATGCCACTTACCTCAAATCTTAAAAGTGGAAATCCAAATTGCATGTTCATTTGGACTTTCAGGATAATTTTCTACGTCGGTAGGATTTTGGTTTGCCCCAGCTCTCCCAGTCTGGTTCGGGATGATCTGATTTTTGTGGTGGTAGTGAGCCTGTTTCTAGCTCTGAATGGTGACCCTGTGTGTTTTCTGTTAGGTGAGTGTGTTGGGTTCCCCCCTCCCCCACCAGGAAGTGGCAGCATCCTTCCTCCCCTACAAAGGAACTCTGCGGAAACCTTCACACCTCTTACTCAGGGACCGGGCTGGTGTGTGTGTGTGTGGAACACTGAGGTGTCCAGCAGCAGCACTTTGACTGCTCTGGGGTAGGGTTGTACAATTTCAAGGAATGTTTGGATTTCCTGCATCTTGTGGATTACTCTTTAGATACTGCATAGATTGCAATATAATGCTGCATGTTCAAATGAACAGTAGCTCCTAGTAATCATAAAAATCCACTCTTTGCACATAGTTTTGATCTTTACTGAAATCTGTTGCCAAAATTTATTTTTGTTGTTGTAGCTTTGGATTTTGTTTTTTAAAGGAAACAACTGACAATACTTTTTAACATCCATGACTACTAAGGAAACCTATTTCTTTCATAAAGTGAAAACAATCCGAGATGCTTTCGAAGACACTAATGCCATCCTATTTCAGACATGGGTGAGGAAGCCGCGTGTACTTGAGACAGAAAGCCAGGCTCCCTGAGCTGTGCTGGTTGTCATGGCTACTGTTTCCTGAACCACAAACAGCTCAACAGACTGGCCTGTTCTCTCCTGAAACCCTTCGCGCTTCCAATGTCCTAGTCACCCTCGAAATTCCAGGTGAAGACAGGGCCAGCAGTCTCAGTGGCCTGGATCGTTTCTTCAATGGCGAAATGAATGACAAGAGAATTACACTTTTTTGTTGTTGTTGCTGTTGCTTTTAAAGTGGAGTGGAGGCCTTTACTTCCACGTTTGTGTTTTTTACTCAGAATTTCTGAAATAGAGAATATTACATCAAGTAATAAATATACAGAGAATATACTTTTTTATAAAGCACATGCATATGCTATATTGTGTTGGATTGGTTTCCACTCTTTTCCACAGACAGTGTTGTGTGTGTTGCTAGGGAAACTCCAAATGACTTGTACACCTCTACTCTGGAGCTGAGATTTTTTTTTTTTTTTTATACATAGATGACCTCGCTTCAAATGTTACCTTTCTGGTAGGACCTTTTCTTGTAGCATTATCCCTTGTGGGTTTTTTTTTTTTAAATATTCATCTAATCTGAGAAGCTGAAGAGAAAAATTTGATGTGCTCACTTTGAGGAGTACAGGTAATGTTTTTAAAGAATTGCACAAAAGAAAAATGAATGTTGAAATAATTCTGTGTTTGAAAGATATGGATTTGTTGAAATGAGTCTCATACTTTGTAAAATCAAGCAGAGAAGGTGAAAAGTTACATGGGTTTTTTTTCATATATAGAAATTGTCACATCTATAAATGATCAGATTTATATGGTTATGGCCCAGAAGAATTGCTACATAAAACGCTCTTAAACTATATCTATCCTTCCCGTTAAGTTTTTGTTACACATTTCCCTCGTTGGAGGGAGGGGAACCCTGTATTCTGTATTTGAGAATACTGTTCATTCCTAGGCTAAAAATACTTCTTGGAGCTCCCTTCTTAATCTAAACTCCTAAGCCATTGCAACTTCTTTTTCTTCAGAGATGTTTGGCATGTTTAGCACTTCCTGTTCTCTAAACCCAAAGAATATAATCCTGAACATGAAGTGATTTTAAAAGGTATCCTACCTACCAATCAAACAGGACTTGCGGGGACAAAAAACAATTTAGTCTTCTTCCCTCCACACACACGTCATTTAAATGGGGAGGGGGCATGATTTTCAATTAAATTCCTCATTTTACCTTTTGGTTTTCCTTTAATAGAGGTCAGAAATAAATGTGGAGCAATTTCTGTGAAGCATCATATTCCTGTCCAAATTTGCAAGTAGGGCAGTGGTATCTGGACAGCTGTGGGGATACTAAAACATTCCCACCTGTAATTCTTAAATTCAGAATCTCCTCCCCTCCCTTATCACCAGTGCAATTGTTCTAGTAGTTAACATTCACCTGTACAAGGGCGGGTGGAAAGGATGGCTTCAGTTTTTCAGGTCCCCAATGAATGACTTGCATACAAATGGTCTGACTGTATTAAAACTAAGTGCATTTGGCCAATAGTATCTGTACAATAACAGTCTAAGAATTCCCATGACTTATCAGAAAGGAATCACGTCTTCCACTGCAGATAAATTGGAGGCTTCACCCACCCGTTTTTCTTTGCCTTTAGTTTGTCTGTTCGTTCGCTGTCTGGATGGCCAATGAGCCTGTCTTTTCTGTGGCCAATCTGAAAGGCCTTCGTGGGAAGCATTGTTTACAGTAATCCTTACCAAGATAACATACTGTCCTCCAGAATACCAAGTTGTGGTGACCCTGGCTAAGAGCCATTGTTTTGAAAGATCTGTTTCCAAGAAGGTCAGTGGATAGATTTCCTGTACCACCTCGTATTTAAGTTATTCTCTGGTCCAGGAGTGGGGTGAAGTCTTTAGTCAGTGAATGCTGAACTTGATACCTGTGCATCTGGGTCCGTGAATACTGCCCCCTTGGCCAGGTTTCTTCCTCTTCAGCCTGCATTGCTTATCAGCAAACCCAGTTAGCATCCAAGGGAAAGGAGGTTCCAATAGCGTCCTGTCAGTATTTGGGGTCACCTTCAGATAAGACAGAGTCCTCATTTCTAGCCAGTGGGATCCGGGCTCCAGAACCATCTCAATATTTGTCCCAACAGATGTTTTAACATCAGAAAATTCCAAGACTCCCAATCACATGCCTCCCACAGGCCAAGGGAAAATAGACACCAAAACTTGGGTTGAGGGCACTACCAGACTGGCCTGGCCAGTATGGAGAACTAGGGAAGGAATGATGTTTTGCACCTTACTGAAAAGAAAAATTTAAGTGCATACATAGTTAAGAGCTTTTATTGTGACAGGAGAACTTTTTTCCATATGCGTGCATACTCTCTGTAATTCCAGTGTAAAATATTGTACTTGCACTAGCTTTTTTAAAACAAATATTAAAAAAAATGGAAGAATTCATATTCTATTTTCTAATCGTGGTGTGTCTATTTGTAGGATACACTCGAGTCTGTTTATTGAATTTTATGGTCCCTTTCTTTGATGGTGCTTGCAGGTTTTCTAGGTAGAAATTATTTCATTATTATAATAAAACAATGTTTGATTCAAAATTTGAACAAAATTGTTTTAAATAAATTGTCTGTATACCAGTACAAGTTTATTGTTTCAGTATACTCGTACTAATAAAATAACAGTGCCAATTGCAAATGTGTGGCTTTGCCTATTATTGGATCCTCAAAGAAAAGGTAGAAAAATGGTGGTGACAGCGCCTCCTTACCTGTGCTATGACCCCATGAATCCTCCCCGAGGATGTCACTGGGGAGTGGTGTGACCCATGCACTTTCCTGCTGATTTGTTGGGCATGGGGCTGTGCTAGAGAGAAGGTTCTATGCTAAAAGGGCAGTGTTCACGTGTCTGTATCCAATGTCTTGTTCTACTCAGGCTTGTCTCTCCTGTCTGAATACTGATCTTTATAAATGGGCTTGCTTTTTAAACATGTGGCAGCTCCACGGGCCCCTGTGATAGAATTAGTGTGTTGCCTACAGTCAGGCTGTAAACTGAGCCGGAGGAGGAAGGCAGGCTCGCTAGGTGAGGAGCTTCCCTGTTTGTCTCCAGAGCACTGTGCCACAGGTTTGCATGGGCTCAGTCATAGAAACAGGAGACTGAACAGTTGCCCTGAAAGTCACTCTTCAAGGCCCCTGGCCACCAACCCCATGACCTGGGTGCCATGTGTCTTGCAATGGGTGATGCTTCCAGTGTTTCGAGGCTGGCTGCGTCGGTCACAGCACACAGCTAGAGATGCCCCTGATCGATACAAGCCCTTGAGGTGCCCCTGGCATTACACTCTGGATTACACGGGTGGTTGTCCAGTTATGAATAGAAAGTTAACACAGGTGAAAGCTAACTTTGGGGTTTGAGTCAGAATCCTCACATGGCCCCAGCAGGAACAGGAACTCTTTCCCTTCCACCGTCGTCTTGAGTTTTGGGGACTTGCAACCAGACATGCCGCCACAGTTGCACTAAAATATGAATGGATGGGCCTTGAACCAGTGGTTATTGAGTGAGACTCAGACCAAACTAGGAGGACTGTCCCATGTCGTCCTCCAGAGCAGCAGGGCTACTACGGTCTGTGCCTTGGCCAACCCTGCCAAAGCTGTCCCTGTCTGCTTTCCCTGACTGGTTTCTATTAGATACTAGTGGACTGGCCGAGTTTGGAGTCTAATGGTGTGACACCTCCAGGAATTAGTGATTAGAGGCAAGGACTATCTGTGTGCTGCTGGGGCAGGCCTCAAAAGTGTTGCCTCGTTTACGTGAACAGCACCAAGGTCATTGCCCTCCCCCCTTCTTCCAAATGATCCTCTTGTGTTTTTGGCTTTGCAATAACCATCTTTACTTCCTTAGAAAGTGGACCGCAAGGGACCTGCCTTTAGTTGTGAAAACAAAGAGCTAGTCTGCAAAATCTTTTTTCCCAAGGTGCGTAAGGCGGCCCAGGTGTTACCCTCCCTGGCCTCATAGGGCAGTACAGGAGCCAAAATTGGAGAAAAAAGGGACAGTGGTGACACTTGGCTACAACAGCAGGAGCCTGGACTTGAATTTGAGCCTGAAAGGCATTCCCTTACTACGGCAGGTCGTTTTTAATGGATTTACTTTTCTTCACATCTCTTACTTGCCAAACATTTCAGAACACTGTCGGTCAGGAGAGGCTGACCCTGCACTGAGACAGGCAGAGGTGGCGCCCCTAGTGAGGACCCTCCTGGCTCCACCTCCTGACCGCACTCTGCTCTCTCAAGTGCAGTCTTTCATGTTTCTATAGCCATTCCTTAGCCAAGAGCAATCCTCTAAGGATGGGGCAGTGGCTTAGAGTACTGCTAAAAACTGCTGGACTTTTAAATGTTTTCCTTAGAAGACTAAAAATGGGCTGTACTTCCCTGGTGTGATGCTGTGGCGGGGCCCTCTGGTCCCTAGGGAAGTCAGGCCACAGATGCCTTCTTCAGTGGCACCACCTGTCCCTTTCTCTACTCTAGGCGCCTGCTTGCCTTTCAGAGAAAAATCTGACCCTGCCTCATACGCCTTGGTTAATAAGAAAAGCAAAATACGCTGGCATGCATGAATTTTCTAGTCCTACCTAAGCAGTAAACTTTAACTCGAATGGCTGGTGCTAAGATAACCATGGTGTGTCCTTTCTCCAAGACAAAGTCACCATCACCAGCCAGCTAGCTAGCTGACCACTGTCTAGTGGAGCTGTGTATGAATCCCAGCTGGGGAAAGGTGAAACTCACATTTTAAACAGATAGATGCCTTTTAAGGGGCCACTGAGCAGAGCGGGACTCTACCTGCTCAGTCTTCACAGACCCTCTTTGAACAGCACTCCTTTCTAAAATCTGAATGTAACTTAGAGCATCTTTGGCAGGGGCCAGGCTGACAAGCTGGGACTGAGAAGGGAGGGAAAAGGACAGAGAAAAAACAAAACCCCAGGAAAGGGCCAGCTTGCTAGAAGCAGCTTTCTGCTCTTTTCCAGCAACCAGTAGCTGCAGGGGAGGGGATGCCAGCTAACTGGACTCAGCCTGGCCCTTCCCAAGGCAGCCAAGAGTGCCACTTACCTGGCTAGGAAGGCAGCAGCAGTCTCTCTAATGACCCCATGCAACCTGGCTTCTGCAAATGCAAACTCCAGCACTCACAGAATCTCAAGATCATAGCATTATATTAAAAGAAAACCATTTTCTTTAAAAAAAAAAAAAAAGTGCAAGTGAAACAAACAATGAGCTATGAGTCCTGGGCCGCTGGCCCAATTAGGGCCCTGCATCTGGGCCCCAAGAAGGCAGTAGGGAGCCCCAAAGCCTCCAGGCAGGACGGGGAGAAAGAACGCAGCATTCCAGCACTTGGGAGCAGCTGGCAGCTGTGGCACGATGCACTGGAGGGAAATGGGAAAAGTGGGTGTGCGAGACAGTGGCTTCAGTCCCAGCTTCCTCCCAAGGTTAACTAAACACAGTGTTGTACTGCTGGGTCACCCGGATGAACGTGGCTCTCCTGCTGAGCTCCTTGAGCTTGGCAGCCCCCACATAGGTGCAGGTAGATCTCAGTCCCCCGAGAATATCCAGAATCGTGTGTTCCACGTCCCCTTTGTAAGGCACTTCCACTGTCTTTCCCTCAGAGGCTCTGGAAGAAAAGAGCGCAACTTTTTATCCAGCTTTCTCCATGAACACTAGAATGATTCCCAGCTGTAGGTGCTTAGCAGCCCCAGGTACCCAGCCAGAGGCGCCCTCAGCCCCACTCCCCCATCCCCACTGTGCAACAGCCCGACACTGTCCTCACCAGTGTGCCCCATTCTGTCCCTAACCGCCTTTCTATGTATACCTATCTGCAAACAAGCAGCTGCCCACAGGAGAAGCAGACCTGGAGGTTCCTGCTTGCAACAAGCTCTGGCAGTGCCTGCCCTTCGGCACCAGTGACGGAACAAGCCCAGAGCTTTGTCTCCCTGAATGCCAGCTCTCCCAGGGACCTTAAGTCTTCAAATGTGAAGATAAGGAGACAAAACAGACCACACTCCCATCCTAGGTTACTTGAACCACCCCCCCAGACATGTACATTAAGGGCCTGTCTCCCCAAGGCGCCCTTTGTTCCCCCTCCACGCCTCCAGCTGCCAGCTCACCTCTCCCGCGCTCCCAGGTCAGCACACCTGTTGCCCTGGGCATGAAGAGGACCCAGCAAGGTGGAGCCAGAGCAGAAGCAAGAGCTGTCTTAGGACAGAGGCCACAGGGCTTCAGACAGCATCCCTCACATCTACAGAACAGTCCTTAAAGACTCAGGAATACAGCACGGCCACTAAGCAGCCTAAGTGTCCCCTCTGGGCTCCGTCCGTGTCTTCACAAGACCTCCAAGTGGCACTGCCTCACTCCATAGATTGGGCCCTCATACTGTAGCATCGTAAGTTTTTTCAGAGGTGTACAAGGGGGACATCTGACATCTACACTAAGCCCTCATCTAAGGGCTGGGCAAATCCTAAGTAAACAAATTCTGGAACTTTCTGTGGCTACTCTAACAAGTGGAAAAACTGAAGCTCTTCATTAGCAACCTCATTACCTGGCATTTTAAAGGGCTGTTCACTTTTGTTCACCAAACACATGACACTTCCTTTGGGTGAAATTCAGCAACTTAAACCATCATCTGGATAAAGGGCCAGACTAGTGACCGGCGGAAGCCACACTCACCACTATACCTAGACGGCTCAGGTCTGTGCCTATAATGACTGCCATCTCACTGTCCTCAGATAGTTCCAGGGCCTTCCCAGGGCACAATGGGAATTCTCCAGATTCCCACTGTTACCTCTTTGCTGACTGGTGACGTCGCCTTTTCCAACCCATGCTGAAGGCTGCTCATGTGTGAATGAATGAAGGCACTTTGACCTGCCTCCCAGGACTGAGTGAGAAGCAAACGATGATTGGGAAGGAATCAGCAAAGTGTTAAAAATGATGCCCTTAAATACAGTGTCCAAGTAGGGAACTGTTCTCACCACAAGATTCGGGGCACAAGATCGCAAACTGTCGAAGAGAAAAATAGGCAGAACAGATACAGATACTAAGACCCAGGCTACTTGTGGGTTAAGGTTCTGATTGCTTCAGCACTTTCCTTGTCTAGGACTTGAGTCTATTTCAGAGCCATTCTCCTGTGATGGCTCCTCCCTGCTGAAATCCCAGAAGATGGACTTTCTTTCAATACTTAGGCATCTGTGTGATGGCCTGGTCCTGCCTTCCCTACCCACAATGTTTCTAAGGACCCAAAACTACAACTGCAAGGCAGAAAAATGTACTCCAAGTTAAAGCATGTAGCAGGGGCTCAGCCACACTGCAGTCCAGCATGAGGCAGACACTGCACGAGCCACTGGACAGTGACAGTAGTTGATGGCCCAACCTCTTAGACACAGGTCAAGACAGCACTGAGACAGTCATCCCTTGCCCCATCCCATCAGTTACCACAGGGACAGAGAGTCTCAGAGGCTCCCTAGGAGTGCACCTCCTATTTCTGATGGGTTTCCACTCTGCCTTCCCTTCAAGGATGCCAGCTTTACTGACTTTCCCACCAAAGAGAAGAGGACTGGGGACAGTGCAGTGAGCCACCAGAACGACACTCCACAGAGCTCCGGGAGCAGAGCTCACCCTGCCCCTCCTGCCCATAATCTCGGCACAGTTCTGGATTCTTCCTCCAGCTTGGCATTACCCTTACGTAATGTGTCCAAGTCCCAGGCCTTCAACATGAGTGCGTGGCTGTGGGTCAAATGCTAGGAAGCAGAGCGGCAGCCAGGAATAGGCTTGGGTTCCACACTGCCATGGAGATGGGGTCTGAAAATGCAAGTAAAAAGCTGGGCTTCCCAGAAAAAGGAGGCCAAAGCCAATTCCTGGCCACCACCTCCTGCTGTGTACCCTCGCTGCAGCTTGTCAGCAGCACTGGCTGTCAGGGAAAGCAACACTGGGCTCCGTGGGGCAGGGAAAAGTCCCTCTGTTAGCCACTGAAGCACAGGTGCAGACATCTGACACAGGAGGAAATGGGAAAGGCTGGGGTTTAAGGAGTTTTGAAAAAGAAACAGCCGACTCTTCTGTAGCTGGAAATGTTGCCTGTGTGACTTGGGAGCAAGTGAGTTCTGATAAGCGCCTGTACCAGCCTCGGGAGGGGCCCAGCCTCTGCTCGGGAGTCTAAAGGCGCCACCTAGTTCCTATGTAACAGGAATCTGTGCATTGACCCGACTTCTACAGCCTGAATGGATCTCAGGCCAGACTGGGAAGTTATGGGGACAGCTTAGCCAAGGGCCCAAGGAGCAAGGCGATATTCTACTCAGCCCCACCAATCTGGGGGTCCCCTCGGAGACCAGGAGCTGCTCATACATACCCCTGGTCAGCCTCCAACCTGGCATACATGCTGCGAATGCCAGCTGGATATAAATTAGGGCTCGCAAAAGACACTGAAGTGGGTTCCAGGCCCTTCCCAGAGGACCTTCACCCACCTGGACCTCTGCGTAGCAGAGAAGCTGTGACAGCTGTGACGGCACGCTGGGCCCGGCCTTACCTGTAGTCAGCCACCCCTCCTGCGTGTTTCTTCATGGCCGTTTCCGAGCTCATCCCGTAGAAGAGCTTGAGCTTCTGCCCGTTCCTCTCGATCACTTCTCCTGCACACTCAGTGTGGCCTGAGAACATCCCTCCCAGCATGACAAAGTCAGCTCCAGCTCCTGCATGCCACCGAGGGGACAGAGGGAAGCAGGAGACAGGTGCTCAGGGAAGACAGGCTCTGGAGAGGCGTGAGTCTTCCCCTTACCCACTCCCTTGCTCCCACTAAGAAGGCCTGGGCCAGGGCACACGACTGCAGACACTGAGACACGTGAGACTTTGACTGGACAATTCCAACTGGTTATGAGTGGCTCGCTGCAACCCCATCCTCCCAGAGGTCTCTTACATTCAGATAAACTTTAAGAACCATGCACTGTCGGCCAGGAGCAGTGGCACACGCCTATGCTCTCAGCACTTTAGGAGGCTGAGGCAGAAGGCTCTAAATTTCAAATCCTGCCTTGGCATCTCAGCCAGACTCTGTCTGTCAATAAAAATGGCTGGGGATGTCACTTAGTGTGAAGGCCCAGGGTTCAATCCCCAAAAGCACCAAACTTGTGCAGCATCTTCAAAAGCACACTGTCTAATCCTGTGCTCAAGACAGTAATTCCTCTGGTGTCTACAGGCGTCTGGTCTCTTTCTTAAGCTTCCTACACATTTACTGTGTATTGAGAGACCAGGAAAGAGCCTCAGAGAGGACTGCGCCTCTATGCTTGAGACTGGGTAAGGAGGAAACACCTCCACCAGGCCTGTGTAAAACTACCTGCATCTCCATGGTGTGGACATTAGATTTTCAGAGCAGAGAATATGCCATCATGGAGTTTCCTGGGCAGCTGCAGAGGAGATGGGGGACACTGCAACTGACTTTGCTGGCCATGCTGACAAAGGGACCAGGCCTGGCTGTGTGTGTCGCAATGCACAAAAGATGTAGATGCGGAGTCCCAAGCCACCAAGACAGCAAAGGAACACATTCAGGGAAAAAATAGTCACCACTCCTCAGCCTGTTCTTGGATAGGTCTGCAGAGTGGCTCTTCATTAAACATTAAGTGCTGGAGTTTGAGTGTCCCCAAAAGTTCATGTGTCATAATTTTTGGGGGGGAGGGAGAGAGTACTAGGAATCAAACTCAGGACCTTGCACTTGCCAGGCAGGCACTTGTGCCACTGAGTTATGTCCCTGACCCTACGTGTTACAAATTTAATCCCCAGTTCTGTAGGTTGCTCGTGAATGGAGGCAGGATCTTTGGGAGGTCATGAGGTTGAGACCCTCTGGTGATGTCAGTGGCTTTACAAGAGAGACCTGAGCTAGCTCAGGGGATCCATGTTGGACTGAAGCACAGATCTCCTGCTGCACAGGAATGGGCTGGTCTAGAACCCCATGCAGTGCAGGGCCCTTCCTCGCTTTCTTATCATGTGACACCACTGCCGTATCTGACACAGCAAGAAGGCACTCACCAGAAACCAAGGGGATACTGTTGCATCTCTCAGACTTCCCAGCCTTGTGAACCATGAGCTAAATAAGCTTCTATTTATGTAAACTGCCTGGTCTCAGGTATTGTATCTCACAGGCCCATGGTATGGGCATCAGCTCCGTCCTATCCCCTCAGCCTTATAGAAAGGCGTGCTCTCACAGTGGCCCTTGGCCTGCCAAAAGACGAGCAAGCTCTGCAGTCTTCCCACCAGAGATCCTAACACCACTACTGGCTCCTTCCTGGTCTTCCTGCCATGGTTTCAGGGGACAGAGGGCAACTGGTATCGAGCCAGACTTCCTGGTCCACATCACCCCAGGAGTCTACACCAAGGACACAAAGCAGAGTTCCACATAAAACAATGCTTGAAGAGAGTCTCCCAGTTATTTCTGATGTTTTGTTTTGCTGGGGGGAGGATACAGTGGATGAAACCCAGGCCTCACACACGCTGGCCAAGTGCTCTACCACTGAGCTACATCCTAGCTATTTTTGGAGACAGGTTCTCACTAAGGCACCCAGGCTGGCTTTGACCTTGCAATTTCCCATATAGCCAGAGGTGTGAACCACTGTGCATGGGTCTCCTGTCTTTTAGGCAGCATTTTCCCTGCCAAGGTCCCTCTCCCTCCACTGAGCCTCTGCAGATACTGCTGCACTAAGTGGTAGAGGAGGAAAAGACCCCCAAGAGAAACCAAGCTGAGTGTGAATCCAAAAGCCAGAGAGTTCTCTACATGGGACCTTCTTAGTGACAGGTCACTTTAAAGTATGTTTAGCACCTGCTCTGTGCACACAGCAGGTAGAAGAATGAGAAAGGAGCCAAGATGGACATCCAGCTAAATACGGGCAATGTCGACAGCTGTGATCCTTGGAGGGGCAGGCAGGAATTGGCAGAAGTCCCAAGTTCTCCCTGCCCTGGACTTGAGGACTAAGATCTTGTCACCACCCCTGCACCCTCAGTCCTCTCCGCCACTGAAACCAGCAAGCTGGGATAGCAGAGGGTCTGCATCTCCCCTTCCATGGCTCATATCTATGAGAGAACTGGGATGAGTCTTATCTTCATGACATTCTCTCAACTGCTATGAGACCCTGCCACTGCCCCATGGTCTCCTTTGTCACTATCAGGGTTTTTGTTTAAAAAGCAAAAATAGAAACATCCTGCAATCATTTTTACATCAGAAAAGGTGGGGACATCCCATTGTGTTTTTGCCTCCTGCCAGCACCCGTAGCTCCCACTGAACAGTCTAGAGCCCCCAGCTGTGTGGGCAGCTCTGACATCTATACAGTCTGCAAACATTACACAGCCCGCACGGGGTTCAGCAACCCTGTTTCACAGTGCTTTATGTTGAGATGTGAGACTTCCTGGTGCTCTTCTGGGAAATGTCCAGGTCACACTGGCTCCTGCTATCCCCTTGTGGGAAGCAGGCACCCCAATCTCTGGTAAGAAACTGGCTGGGACTTTCCCAAGGCATCACTCGAGGTTGAGTCAAAAGAGCCCCATTGGGCTGGGGCTGCAGCTCAGTGGTACAGCACTTGCCTACCATGCACAAAGCTCTGGGTTCCATCCCCAGCACCCCCCAAAATAGGGAAAGGGCTGTTATCCCTAGACATGGCACTATCCTCTTCCAAGAGTATCCTCGGCCGAGACTTCCCCAGTGAAGTAGCTGTGACTTCACCCACTCTTGGCCTGCAGGATGTCACCCTAGATCCACCTGGGCATCTGGCAGGCTTGACCACAGACCAAAACCAAACCAAGACCAAGATCTTGGCCTACTGAGAGGGAAACACAGGGAGAGGAAATCCCAGACAAGCCCAGAACTTCCCACAGGTCACCACCACCCCCTCCACACCACGGCTGGGTCCTTACCAAAGGCTTTGGCGACATCTCCTGGACACGTGCAGCCTCCGTCCTTTAAAGAGGAAAGAGCAAGCACAGGACATCAGATCAGAGGGAGCTTGGCTGAGTTGTTCCCTCCTCGGGTGACTTGGGGACTGGAGTTCACACTCCTGGCCCACTCTGGTTTGCTCCCCCTAGATATTCTACTCTGCATCCTCAAGCCGCAGCCAGTTGGGTGGGTCAGGGTCCCACCCTATTCCCTGGGTGCCAAATTGCTGCCCCAGCTGGGCAGCAGGGGGAAGCAGGAGTGCTGAGCTGCAGCAGGCTTGGCCCCCTTCTCTGCAGCCCCTTACACAACAGCCCAGCCCTCCAGGCCACGCTCTGTCTCTGTCAGGAGTCATCTTTCCCTCCCAGCCTGGCAAGAGGAAACTGATTTAGTACAAGGGCTGGATTATTTTAAGAGCTGGGAAAAGGACACGAGGTCCTTTCATCTCCTGTTCCCCATGGACTGGGCAGTCACCCACACCTCAGGCATCTATTCACCACACCCACTCAGAGCATGAGCCTGGGGCTGGGTCACTGAGAAGCCGGATAGGCCTGGGTTATGTTCACACCCAGCAACATGGCACAGGACTCCCAGGATGCAGAGCTCCTTGCTTTTCCTTACACAAACTGCCCAGCTGCTGCCTGCTTTTCCCAGTGTGCTTTGGGAGAAGTCTGAGGAGGACAAAGGCAGCAAGGGAGACAGGACCAGTCACAGTGAGTGTGACAGTGTCACAGCTGTAGGGAAAACTCCAAGGCCTCAGAGGGCTTGTTTATGACACGACCCACACTGGGAAGAAACAGAGGAACAAGATCACCTGGTTACCCCAGGGAACAACGTGCAGGGAGGAGCCTGTTCCATGGAGGCATCTACACAGAACAGGGATGAACCATTTTCGGAAAAGCATCTCGACCTGACAGCACACGTCTCTGCTTTTCCAGCGCTGATCAGGTTGGTCACTCCAGAGCTGGGACTCTGGCCCAGCAAAGGCAGGCGTGGAGACTTCTCTTTCCCTCTAGGAACATCTCCTGATGGCAGCTGTTTCCTCCATCATGCGCACTGTTCTGTCACCCCCAGAGGGCACAGGCTGCAGGCATGACAGGAGGTGGGCTCTGCATCTTGGGTATGTGGCCTGAGCCCTCCCAGGAGGACTGAAACAGGGCAGGAGCTCTGTGCACCATTACTGCTGTTGACCCCGGCAGGTTTGTTTATATTCTCACTCCGGGCCTGACCTCCACACATGCAATTAGCTTTCAAGTGCTTTACCACTTTATCAAAACTAGCTCTACTCAACAGGCTTCCAAACCATAACCTTAAATAGATTAAATAAACTCTTACTTTCAATTAAAATAAGTCCCTACCAATCTGACCTGAAAACAAAATGCTTCTGCGTGCTCACAGATGTGCCAGGATGTCTCCTGCAGGCTCCTGAAAGTTCTCCATTGATTGTCATCTGAGACAAGGCCAACTTGCATGCCCTGTGTTACTGGGACACACACCCCCCCATACACACACACACAAAAAAAACCTTTTCTTCTCCACACAAGCAGAAAAGTCCAGTTCATACAACCTCGTGACGTGCTGCGGAAAGAAAACCACAGCTTGTGTGTGAATTTATGAAATGGACACTGCACCGCTTGCAGGCCCGACCACACATTTAACTGATGTCTACCTTTCCGTGACAACGTTAGACAATGCACTCTGCGCCCTTTGCATTTACATAATTTCTATATGTTCTCGTGTTCTCAGGAGACTGGTGGAAGGATACCAGTCTGCAAGCTGAGACACATTTCCTAGACATGTAAACTTAGAGCTGCCAGAAGGATGTTAAAGGAAAAACAATTTGGCACGTATTTTGTTCCATGTAAATATTCAAACCAGTGATTTACAAGGGTTACTTGGTTTGTTTTTCCAGACAATTTGCATTATCGTTCAGTAGCAAATGTATCACAGGACAGGAGAGGTAGTTTGATTTCTGAGTTTTCTGTATGTCTCTTCTGCTTAAAAATGCTCACTCCTGCCTTAATTGTAGAATGGGAGAAAGAAATTTGGGGAGAATGGAGTTGAAATCAAGCAACTTCAATGTACTGCAAGCACCTATCATGAACTTAAGTCATTTTTCCACTCAAACACAAGAATTAGGAGTAGATCATTTGTAAGTGGGGGCGGGGGTAACATTTGGGCTGATTTTCCTGGGTCAACACAGCTATAAAACTAGAAAAACAAGATTAGAATTAGTCTGTTACTGTAAGTTTCCCCCCAACTCTTTACAGTACTGGAGGATTGAACCCAGGGCCTTCAGAACAGGGTGTATCCTTTGCTCTATTTTAATTCTGAGACAGGATCTTGCTAAGTTGCTATGCTGCCCTGGCTCGGGATGGAACAAACCTGCGAACCACCTGCCTCCGCTCCCCACAACACTGGATCACAGATGTCTATCGCCACACCCAGATTAAACTGACTGCATTTCCGAGAATGGTTATTTCCTTTAAAAGTTTATTTGCATGTCTTGTTTTTCCTAGGTTAAGCCTATTCCTTTGGGGAGTTTTTCAACACTCCAAATGAACCATTATATTACAGTACTTATTATGACTTTGGTTAGGTCTAAGTAATGGTGTGACAAGAAAAATTAACTAGTCACACTTTAGTCTTTGCCCATAGGGGGCACCTCAAATTTTTCTGCTCTCTGCCTCCCTGAATGAAGCCCATGGAGAAAACAGGAGGCAAGGCCAGCCAGGTGACCATGAGCTCTCATTCTGAAGGGCAACAGCACAGATATGCAAAGTCAGTGGCCTAAGTGTGGCACGAGACAGCTAGCAGGAAATTGGATAAAGTGGCGGGATCCCAACACATCTGAAGGCTCAGGACTTGACAAGTGGGAGACGCCCAGCTGGGAAACTCTATTAATAGACAAAGCAACAGTGATGGCAAAGGCCACTTTGAACCTGAAGACAGACAGAAGTGCAGCTGGCTGGCAGCAATAAGCCAAACTACTACTGGCTACAAACCGAATTCCTAACCATGGGGAAATCTCCTGTGGACCGGTAAGAAATCTGGAGCACTCAGGTAAGCTCCTAAATGCCACCTGCTATAGCACAGGCGCCACCCTCAGGCCTGGGTTCTCACTGCTGCGATGGGCACCAGCAGGTAGGTTGCTCTATGGACACCAGCGGATGAGAGCTGGCTCTGTGGCTGGCCAGTGAGGCCGAACTTCCCTCTGCAGGTGCCAAACTGGAGGACACCTCAGAGTGACCTGGAAGGCTCGGAAAGCCAGACTCCTGGGCCTCACCTTCGGAGCTTCCAATCTGTATGCCAGGTCTGGGACAGGACCCTAGAATTTCTAACACATTCTCAGTTGACTCTGATGCTGCTAGTCTGGGCCCCACATTTAGAAAGACAATAGTAAAATTAGCTATCCATTATGTAGTGCTACACAAAGCGCTCCTAAGCTGACTATTCCACCCAACTGATAGAGTTCTGTCAACTCAGTGAGTTGGAAGATTCCAAAGGGACTTAAAGATGTCCCAAAGTAAGCCATTGGCAAAACCATGGATTTGACTTCTACCCCTTTGGGGTACAAGGTCCCAATTTTGATTAAGGCTCTTGATGATGAAAATGATCAGGTCATGGCAATGTGTAACTAATCACACCTGAGGCTCCTGGGAGCCTCACTCAGCAGGATGGGCTCCAGGGTTTTCTGTGAAGCAAGCTTCCCTGGAGGGTCTCAGGCATCCAGCCTAAAACACAGCTACAGAAGCTTTCAAGCACTGCTGGCAGACTGCAGCAGGAGGCTGCTTAGTGGCTTTAGCGTGATGGGTAACACTTAGCAAATGTAAAGCGGCAATTCTACATCAGCCTTTTAGATACTAGTTTGATAAAGAGATATTCATCTGTTCACTGGGGCAGGAAGTGCAGACTGTCACACAGTACTCTTAGAGCTCAGTTGTTAATAAATGCCTGGCCTTCCAGTCATCCCTATGGGACGCTGAAAGCACCACAGATGGGTTTCTACACTTCTGTAAACAGAGCAGGATCTTTGCAGGAACTTGGTCAAAGTTTCTAAAGACAAAAGGAGATCACAGTCTCCATCTCATCTCCTGCACCCCCTTGCCCCCACTGACACCCTGCCCCAATCACTCCGGACACAGTGGCCTTGAGGTCCCCAACATTCATGCTATCTTGCTTCCCCAGCGCTTTTCAGTGCCTTTCTTCCATGCCACCTGGAGCACTGCACTCCATCGGGCCGCTCTTCCCCGCTCCAGGAAACCTTTCCTGACCCCCAAACTCTGGGATTCTGTGGCCTGTTACGGGATGCACTATGACCCCTCGCATTCACTTGCTGCCCTGGTCCCTCAGAATGTGACCTTCTTTGGAAACAGGACCCTCACAGCTGACATAAATGGAGATGGGACATCCTAGAGCCAGGTGGCCCCTCAACCAACAGTACCAGGGTGCGCATGAAAAGGAAAGGCCTGGAGACAGAGACACACGCACACCGGGAGAATGGTGGGGACTGGAAGGGAGGCCCCAAACCCAGATACCGGCAGGACAGACACAGGGCAGCTCCTCCCTCAGTGTCTCCAGAGGGGCTCTGCCCACACGCTGACTTCAGAGTTCAGTCTCTAGAACTACGAGGCGCTGAAACTGTGCCGCTTAAGTCTTGGGTGCCTTGTGATAACAGCCCTAGAAAATGACCACACTGCCCCTGCCCCCCGCCCCCCGCCCTGTGTTCTCAAGGCGGCCTGAGAGTCCCCCAGAACCCTGCCCACCACCTGGTCAATATCTGCTCAAAGTCCCTGCAGGGACCCAGAGTCTACTCCTTCCCCACATGCAAGACATGCGCACTGAAGAGGGGGTCAGGAAACAGGGTCCCCCTCTCCCCACAACACCGAGACGCCCTGCCCTCAGACACTCACGGAGATGATGTGTCCCTTGAGGCCGTGGGCAGAGTCTGCACACTCTATCACCGCGCTCAGCTGTGGGTAGCCCACTCCGGTCTTGGTGCGGGTGGTACACACAGAACCTGCAGAGGAAGGGTGACCCCAAGAGACATCAGGCTTGAGCAGAACTTGACACAACACGAGCCCCCACCATCACTTTCATGCGACCCTGCCCTAATGGAGTTTGGGGCAAAGGACATGCCATGTGCTTGGGGCGGGGGGAACCACTGGCCACAAGGGCTTGGTCTTCATCGCTGTCTCAGCTGATGTCCTGATGCCACTTTCCTCTCCCCACGGACTCCATCTGTGTTACTGTCCTCTGCGACACCAACTCCCTGCAAACAGCACTCAAACTCCCTTTCCCTCCCTCACACTCCCACCATCCGCACTTCGTCCAGGGGTCTCACAGGGCCAGCACGTGGCTCCTCACAGCTTCTGTACCTTCAGTGTTTCTCAAATGACAAACCTCTCCAAGCCTCGCCACCTCCCTCCAGGGAGACATGAAACCAAGTGCTTTGCAGAGACCAAATAGCCTCACAGGGAAGAATAGTGAGGACCTGGCCCTCGGGAAAAGAAGAGGTGCATTGGACACCCATACCCTCCCTCTGTCCTCAGCAGGACAGGCTGCTTGTCCTCAGTCCTGCAGTCCACATCCCTAGTGGTCTGCGCTGAGTCCCCAGCAGCCCAAACCCCGAGTTCAGCACCCAGACAGACTCCTGTCTCGGCCTCCTTCCTTCCCCACTGTCAGGCCCTGCCCTGCTGGGTCACTAGCTGGGTCCTCTAGCGGGAAGCAGAGGCTTCTTTGCCATATGCACCCACTCCCCTTCAAATCATGCCACTACCCTCAGAAAGTAAGCAGCCCTCCCCATACTTTACCCAAATCTGCTAGATCAAATACCACCTAGACCCTCCTCTCACTTCTCATCTCTGTGCTGCTACTGCAGACTTTTCAGACTTCTCCCCACCTCAGAGATTCTCTGGACGAGATATTCTCTCTCTAAATACTCCAACCTCTGTATTGGGCCACCTCAGCCAGCCAACCCTTTCTCATCTCTCAGGCTTCATTCTCAAAGGTCACTGCCCCAAGGTAATGCACTTCTCTCCGGCAGAAGCCCTGGCATAATATTTGTGTAAGGATGCTGAGGCTGTCTCCTCTGCTGGACGGTAAGCTCCAGGGATATTCACGCTGTTGTCTAGCAGAGGGGAGGGAAGAGCCCAGGGCCTAATAAGGGCTCTATAAATAGTCACTTGAAAAATGCTCGGACTCAAGAACGAATGAGTCACCCACATCCCACATCCTCACTGTGACTCCTGCTCTGCCACTGGCTCAGCAACTCCTGGATGTCTTGTGTCCATTATGGGATGCTCTGGGCAAAGGCTAAAGGCAGACCAGCCTTATTCAGAACTCTTGTTCTGAATGTTATGAAGGCCTTGAGTGGTGACATGAAAACCACTCTAAAGCACAGAGTTGAAAGTCTCCCTGTGTATTAAAAACTTGGATATTTTATGAGCACACAGTACTGGCCTTCCTAATGTTTCTCAGGATGACAGCTGTGCTAAGGCACAGCCTGAGGGGTCCTGGGCTGCAGCAGTATCCTCTCTCCCACTGGAGTGGCTCCCTGCATTACAGGCTGCTTCCTTTTTTGAGAGTGACTTTTGGCTGGGAAGTATTTATACACATACTGGTTGCCTTTTAGTCCCAAATGAAAATGTGTATCTTCTTTCCTTTTCTTTGCAGTGTCTGGGTGAGGATGGATGCACAAGGAAGAAGTTTAAAACATGATAATGACGTCAACTGCAAGTATGGCAGAAAGGGAAGGGGAGCCCCAATTGGCCCTGGAGAAAATGATGCCACCCAGTATAAAATCAGGAGGGCTCCCACTAAGCCTGAGAAGAGGAAATGGACAAAATTTTGACTGATAGGTCCAGGTGAGGAGCCCACAGTGGTAACTTTCTGGGCCACAGGTCAAGTTCAAACAGGGCCTCCCCGCCACAAGCCTGTCTGCAATGTTTTGGAGCCTTCAAACACATATAAACTTGAGCCATTGCTGTCTATTAACTGTCCTCCTGGATTCATCAGCATTCACCTTGCTCTTCAAGGTGGACAGACCATTAATAACATCTGCATTCTTTTCCTCCATATTTGTGTTTTGAAATCAAAATCTCATATTCCACCTGCCTGCAACCATATTTATAAGGTGCCTGGGGACATGAGGAAGTAGTTGAATGATGTCTCTCCCTCAGAAGCTCTGTCTGGAAGTGAAGTAATGCTTTGGGGTGGGGGGAGTGTGTTTTGAACTCCTGGATAAGTCACTCTTGCATTCCCTTCTAGCCAAGCCCCAGGTCCCATTCCTCCCCTCCGACAACTCTTCTGTCTCCCAGCAGCTCTTACCTGGTCCCACGCCCACTTTGATGATATCTGCTCCAGAAAGAATAAGCTCTTCCACCATCTCTCCTGTCACCACGTTGCCTGCCTGAGAAAGAATACAGCTCATAACTGGGGACAACTCCTAGGAGTCTGAAGGTGAATGAGGACCCCTACACCCAAACCCAAGATTGTGCATGTCCCAAAGCCACCAGGTCACCAGGGGGCAAAAAGATAAAAGAAAATACTGCACCCGATTCTTGGAGTCTATTTAAGTCTGAAGATGGTGGCCCCAACTGCTGCCCTGGCTTTTTTCTCTACAGAACAAAACACAGAATTGTGGAGACACCTTGAGACCACTTTTGGAAAACAGCCTGCATGAGCTGATGGCATGAAGAGGTACAGAATGAGGTAATTTTAAAACAAGAGATTAGGTAGGGTCTGGGTGAGAGCTTTTCAACATCTCAGCAACTGACCAAACAAAATCTTCCAGGGAATCCAAGCAATGAAATACACTCAATTGACCAAAGTCCTTACTGTGGGGCATAAAAGGCTTCAGAGTTTGGAAGACTCCTGAAGAGTTTCTATGGATCACCAGAGGCAGCATCAGAAAACTCCTGATCCTCTCACAGTTGAAAACACCACTAAAGCTTCCCCAGCCCAGGGCCGGAATTCCTTCCATTAGAAATGTAAGGGCAGATAGGCTCTGGGGACATGCCAAGGGCTCCTGTGCCACTTACAGGACAGGAAGCTTTGGCCCTGAGAAGAAACACAGAAAGTCAGGAAGTGGTGGAATCCATCAACCAGAAGAATGCATCTGGTTTGGAAATCATACAAGTTCTTTCGCTGTAGGAGTCAGGGAGCACAAAAATAGGCCTTTTTATTAGAACTCACTGCCCCATGGATTCTTCAGCTGGTGCATAGGATAGCTGGCAAGGTGCCCTGTCTGAGTTCCCACAACTGTGCAAAATCACATTCTGCAAAATGCATCCCTCCTCATTCCACACGCCTTGAAGCCCAAGTGTCTTTTCACTGCACTGATTCCCAGAGTGGAGCTTTCTTTTTTAACCTAGACAAAGTGACTTCTACTTCACATAAAAGGCTGCTGGAAAAGGTGATGAGGCGGGCAAAGGCACTATCATGCAAATACCAGCTGATAATGGACAATGGCAGAAGGCCCAGAAGGAGGATTAGAGGTGGGGTAAAGTAAAAGGGCTAGGCCCCCCAAACTCAGGGGGAAACTCTGAATACGCATAATGGCATAAAAGAAAAAATAAATAAATAAAAGAAAAAAGTTTTCTACGTAAAAATTAAACACACAAACACACTCATACAATCAACAAATATCTTGGTAGAAAAAAATGTGTACAACGATGACAAAGGGTTCACGTAACAAAAACTCAGATGTAAGAAAAAATCAACACCTCACAAAATAAGCATAAAAGACATGCTCAAACTAATAAAAGTGGCTAAAAAGAGGGAAAGTGTTTAGCCTCATTAATAATCAAATTTAAGATACCAATGTGGCACTACTTTTCACCAAGCAAATTATTACTGTAAACATTAAACACTAAAGAGAATACATCAGACTCTCTGCCAGTGCAATGCCTATTTTTGAACAAGTTTTCCTAGAAAGCAATTTGCCCATATAGAAGAAATGTAAAAATATACATATCCCTTGATCCAATAATTCTAACATTCCAAGGAAATCATTATAAATATTAAGGCCATATTTAACTATAAAGATGTATTGTTTGTAATGGTACAAAACCACAAATATATTCCCCAAATAGAAGTGGTTTAACAATCTTAAAAATCATGTGGTTGTTTATTTTTTTTATTTTTTGGTTTGCCAAAGATCGGACCAATAGCCTCACACACACAAAGCTATGGAACTGACAGCTGGGGTGACTTACACCCCAGCCCCATGTGGTATTTTTTAGACAAGTTTAATGATGTGGGAAATGCTTAAATACTTTCAGTATAATTCTGGGAGGAATAACAGGATCTCAATCTTTGTGTGTAAAAGAGAGAAAGAGAATGATAATGCATCAAGGAGTCACACGGTGGTGTGAGACCACAATCCCACTGACTCAGAAAGCTATACAGGTGGATCAAAGTTTGAGAACAGCCTGGGCAACGTAGCAAGATTCCCTATCTTAAAATAAAAAATTAAATTAAATTAAATTAAATTAAATTAAAAGTTTGGAGTCATAGCCCAGGGGCAGAATATTTGCCTAGCACACACGAATCCTTAAGTTCAGTCCCTAGTACTGTGAAAAACAGCAGGGAAGGAGGGAGGGAGAGAAAGAAAGGAAAAAGAAGCTAACATTGTATTGAAGTAGAGGATTATCTCACCTCTATTGATTTCCTTCTTTTAAACTTTTCTGAATTTTATAGAGAAAGCACATGCTTTAATAATTAAGTGGGGGAATCTTGGTTTAGGTTTAGTTTTGGTTTTGTGGCACAAAGAACAGTAGGAGTATTTGAGAAAGGGTAAAGACCAGAGAAAGGGTAGGGCTCACATTCTCCCATACTGGTTCACCTGCTTTAAAAAAAAACAAAAACAAAAACAAAAAACCTTACTCTAAATCCTCCACAACTTCAAAACTTCAAAACAGACTCTTTATTTCTCCCAATCTGGTACCACTTAGTTCATGTTCAAGGTTGTACTCTAGACAAGATAAATCAACCCTTGCAAGTGGGAAGAGGACCTTAGGGTCCCCAAGAGATGGGGGCAGGGAGTCTGTAAAGAGATGTGTTATATATAATATACATGGACCAACTCCCCAAGATGAATGTAATCATTATGCACTGCAAATATGCACCAATAAAATTTTAAAAATTAAAATTCTAAGCCAAAATAAACCTTTTTTTCTTTAAAAAAAAAAATCAAACTCGAGGGGTTCTATCGGGTACAACCATGTGGACAGAGCAGGTTTACTGGTGTCCAGAGGGCTGACCCTGTTCCCAGGACCCAGAAGCATCACAGGTGTGTCCTCTCCCCTCAGCCACTCCATGGCTCCTGCGTTATGGTCGGCACACGGTTACTGATGGTCAATAGAAACACCTGGAGTGAGTGCTTAGGAAATACCTCTGGCCCGAGCCACAGCATAGCACAGGAACACTAGGGATCAGGCACCCCTGCTGCTAAGAGCAAATAGCTGTCTGTTCACATTTGAAACAAGAACACAAGACCAACTCAGAGATGAGAACAAGGGCACAGAACATCAGGTTTTGGTGAGGTCCTCAGTCCAGCAGAGACGGTGTAGGCACAGGTGCGCCCTCCCGGAAAGCCGGGAGGAGCTGGGCAGGCATGAGGGGGCAGGAGCTACTTTCTGTCAGCTTGAAGTGCCCTGTGTAGGGAGTAGATATTGCATGGTACGAACGTGTCCCCACAGCAGGCTTGGTCACTTGGACAGTCTAGCCGTGTTCACTTCCTGGGCAGCCATGACATGGAAGTTATGAGCCCTTGTCAGGGGCACTGCGGCAGGCAGCTGGGTGTGTGTGTCTCCATCAGGTGAACCCTATTCTCAGGAAGGCCAGGCACCATGGATGCTCACCTACTCTGCATAGCAACAAGTGCTCCCTCCCCTGCCAAGGAGATGGGGGAAGACTCAGGGGAAAGACAGGGCAAGTGACAGCAGCTGCTGTGGTCTGTCTGTGTCCCCCAAAGTTCACAAGCTGAGATCCTCCCCCTCATGGGGAGGGTAAGACAAGATGGGACCTTCAGGAGATGATTAGGTTATGGAGACACAACTCTCAAGAATGAGATTAGTGCCTTTTTTGCAAAGGCCCCATCTCCATCCCTTCCACCACAGGGGGACATAGTAAGAAGACAGCTCTGAACAGGGAACAAGCTCTCAGATACCAAATCTGGCTTCATCTTAGACTTTAGCCTCCAGAGCCAGGGAAAGTAAACATGATTTTTATAAGCTGCCTGTTTATGGTGTTTTGTAACAGTAATCCAAACAAAGATTAAAGTCCTCTGAGTGAAACCCACAATCAGGTGGCCCCAAAATTCTCAGCTTCCCTTTGGATCCACACCTATGACAAACAAAACTCAGAAAGGGGTGAGGTTGAATGGGGGGCCTCCCTCTTACTGGGGAGTCCTGAGCAAGTCATGCGTGGGCTGAGTTTCAGTTTATGCTGCTATAAAATGGGCTGCCTAAGAGTGCCCACCTGGACTCATGTGGACCCCTCATTTCAGAGTCTCACAGAATAGCTGGCACTGAACGGGAAAATTTCAAAGATTGGGAATTGCAAGATGGCCGACTGAGTGGTGGCACGATAGAGAGCCTCTCTGAAGAAAAAAAAACAACTCAGAACTCAGACACTGGAATCTGACAACATGGAGAAAGCCAGACAAAAGGAGAGGAATTCTCACGACCCAGGAAGAAACCATGTAAAAAGAAAAAGAAAAAAAAAGAAGAAGAAGCATGGATGGAGGCCTGGAGCTGGGCAAGCCCCGGTGGCTGTACCAGCATGTCTTAGAGTCAGGCGACTCACAATCGAGCTGAGGTCGCGGCCCTGCTGAGAGCCAGGCTTGGTGAGCTCCAAACCCTTGGCTGGGGGAGGCGCTGAGACAGGGAGTGGAAACAGCCAGCGGAGCTGCACGAACTTTGGTGAGTGACAGGAACTGGATTCCCCAAACCGGGAGGACCAGCTAGGCAACATTTTGGAGTTGGGCAGGGCCAGCTTGAATCAAAACCCGAGGTGGCGTCGAAGGCCCCTGGTTCAAAGCAGATTGGTGGGATCTGCTTGGGCTGGGCTGGGCCCCTGGTTGAAACCCAGTAGCTGGGGATGAGGCTGTTCTGAGCCAGTGGCATCCCCAGGGAACACACAAACATGCAGAAGCATCCACTGGGGTGACTGACATTGGGGGAGGGGCCGGCTCACAGCGTGCAGTGCACTGGGGGGGCAGCACTTCCCTAGCCAGTGCTCTGCAGAAAAAACTGTAAGCAATACGAAAGGCCCAGAGACCTGCACCACCCACCCATCTGAAGGGGGCCGGAAACATGACAAGACAGAGAAACAGCAAAAGGTCTCCAACTGTGGAACTAGGGAAAGTGAGTCCAGCAGAGGTAAATACAGAGGAGGTTGAGAGCAGCAAACCTGTAATGTCAGAGAGACAGCCTCATCAGAAATAAAGAAATACTTCCGTGACCTCATTGTCAAATTTAAATCTGAAATTCTAACTCAGGTGAAACAAGATATAAGAAGATTAATAAAACAAGTCCTGGGTAATCCTCAAGTAGACACAAATGAAAGAATAGAGGAACCCAGAGAAAGGAGAGAAGCCTTTGATGAAGAATATAAACAAAACCTAGAATACATGAAACAGATCCAAAGAGAATATCAGGAAATTAAAAACTCCATTGAAAGCTGGCAAAACCTTTTAACAGAAACTAAAGACAAACTTTGAAAACGTGAAGATAGATTTGCAACATATGATCGCGAAAAGAAGGATCTCTTAAAAATAACAAGGAACCAAGAAGCAATGATACAAAGGCTAGAAGATGACAAGAGGATTTATAACCTAAGAATAAAATATGTGAATGAAGATGCAGCAACAAATACAAATGAAATAAAAAGTCTATTCACAGAAATAATTAAGGAAAACTTCCTAAACACAGGAAAAGGAAGTGATGTTCAGATATCTGAGGCATACAGAACTCCAGCCAGCTACAACCAAAACAGATCTACACCCAGACATATAATAATCAGGATCCCAGAAATCTATCACAAGAACAGAATATTAAAAGTGGTCAGAGAAAAGAAACAGATTACCTATAAAGGAAAACTCATCAAAATCACAGCGGACTTCTCAATGGAAACCATCAAATCAAGAAGAGCTTGGAGCGAAATATTCCAAGCCCTGAAAGAAAATAACCTCTAACCCAGAATTATGTACCCTGCAAAACTGTCTCTCAAAATTAATGGAGAGACAAGATATTTCCATGACAAAGAGGAACTGGGGGAGTTTGTGACCACCAATCCAACCCTGCAAAGAATACTGAAGGACATTCTAGAGAGAGAAGAAAATCACCAGGGTTCCAGTAACAATGGCAGAAAGGCCTCAAAGAAAGGGGCAGACAGTGAAATGAAAGAGAAAAGTAAACAAACAATAATGACAGAAAAATAGCATAGCAGAGATAAGCCAGAGAAGATTGGTTCTATTGCTGTTTTATCTTGACTGATTTTATTTGAATCTGGTATGCTTGAGAGTATCAAGTCTGAGAGTAGAGGCAACTACTCTGAAGATGACAAGATTCAATAGGAGACTCATTCTGGTTTGATTCCTAACTGCCTTTGAAGTCCTATAATATCTCCAATGTTTAGATTTTATTAATAGTGTAATTCAATGCTGAGTTTAATTATACTATGTTTGCCAAGATAGACAATTTTATTGAAAACAAGAGACATCATAGTAACTACTGTAGATCACCTAGTATTGTGGTTTTATATGTCCTTTTCATTTTGTGTTTCTCTAGGAATTTGTATTGTTGATGTGTTTTGATTTGTTTCTCCCTCTAATATAGAAAGGCTAGGTATACATGTAGAGACTTATACATGTGTAGAACTTCTAAGTAGTTTACAAGAATGGATTATAGTTATTGTAAAGAAAAAAGAGAGGAAAAGAAAGTATTCTAAAGGATGTATGTTTGAGTGTGTGGGATTGATAACCATGTTTTTGTTGGATGGATGAACAAAACTGATTGCAGTCTCATTGTGTGAATGTCCACTTTGTAGGCTTTACTTTTATAACTTGAACAACTACTTCTAGGAGGAAAATATGTAATTATCAACTAGTGATTTCTTATTGATTACTATTTCGGGTTTTTTTGTTTTGTTTTTGAGATTTTGTATTATTTCTACCCTCTTTCTGTTTCAAATTTTTTTCTTTAAATAAAAAAAAAAAAGAATGCCCACCTGTGGACATTATGAGGTTTATAAAGAAAACTATCAAGGTCTTAGCATAGTTCCCGGGGCTCAATGGTGCTCTGTAAAATATTAATCCTACCATGTAAGGGTTATTTGTGTCTATTGCTCTTCTTCGTACTTTAAAAGTTTTTCTATTTGTGGTCAAATTCATAGAACATAAAATCTTTTGCTCTATTGTTAAGCATACAGTTCGGTGGCATTACATACCTTCACATTGTTGTATAACCACCAGTGTCACCCGTATCCAGTGTTACCCGTATCCAGAAGTTTTGCACTGCTCCAAATTAATCACTCATCTACCCACTTCTCAAGAAAAAACCTTTTTACAGAATGATCAAAGGCAAGGGTGGCATGCAGGTAACGGGCTGGCGGCCAACTCCCATGGAAGTGATGGGTATGGAGCCCAGGACCTTCTCCAAAGTCCACCAAAGATGTTGTTCTTCCCAATGATGGAACCATGGATGTTGTCAATGCCATCGTGCCTGTCACTGCACAGTACAGAATGCAGGATGTGGCTGCAGAGCAAAGCATCACCTGAACTTTGGTGGCCCTTCTGAGTTTTCAGCCACAGCTGAAACTCTAAGCTGAAATAAACCTTTCCTGCTTTAAGCTGTGAATGGCAGGTATTCTGTTGCAGCAATGGAAAGGTGACTAGTACAGTACCCAAGGGGGAGGGAGAGGAGGAAGGGAGGGAAAAGACATTGAGATGTGTTAGGTATGTCTCCAACTTCCCATAAGGAATGTAAACAATATGTACTCCACACAGGTACTAATAAAGTAAAATTTAAAAATAAATTTTTAAAAAAATCAGGCAGTTGGCTTAGGGTTTGTTACACTGGCCACCAGCCAGCAGTTGTACAGGAGCCTTTTCTGTCAAAGATGTTCTTGAAAAATCCTTGATTCCCTTCACACTCTGTGGCAGGGCTCATCTTGGCTGAATGGCTAGAAAAACACCAGGATGATCAGGCAAGTCCTCACTCCTGACTGCCGAGGAGCCGCTGGCTTCTTCAGGGACATTTCTGAGCACCCCTTTTGTTCACTGTTTTGTAGCAATCATAACAATGCTCAGGATTCACACTGCGGCTTTCAGCTCCAAAGCACCGGAGAGATGTGGATGCATCCTCACAATGCCTCCAAAAGCCTCCAAATGATGTTTTCAAAATCACCAAGCACCAAGGGCATAAGAAAATGGTAGGGTTTCTAAATGAATCACAGATTTCAGGGGTCAGTGCAAGCAAACAATGACTTAGGAATAAACAACATCCTTGCCAAACTCTCCAATTCATTGCTAGGGAAACTGACGGAATTGAAAACAGCTCACAGGCCAGCCAACAGGTGCTCAGAGGCCCCTGTTACTGGAGGCTGTTCACAGGGATGGGGGGAATCTTTGCCCACCCCTCCACCCTGCTCCCTCTTACAAGCCCTGGGTCAGCACTGGGAGCAGCACCTTTCTTGTTCTGCCCATGCTCTGGGAGCAGCATTTTTCTAGTCCTGCTGGGTAGGCTGCACTGTTGACAGAGTAGTATCCCATGTAAACCCCACAATAATTCTCCAGGCATTAATATCTTCAACTACTTTTTCACAGGTGAGGGAAAGTGACATCAGCAAGCATGCAATTTCCCAATGTGACTCAGTTCATGAGCCCAGTTGATTTCAAGAGTGCTTCTGGCTCAATGTTTACATCCTCCCAGGCTTCCTATCTTCCCAGGTTTCACGTCTTAAAACCTAATGCCCAATACAATAGTATTACCAGTGAGAGGTCAGGCCTTTAGGAGGTGACTAGGTCATGAGGGTGGTGCCCTTATTGAAGGGATTAGTGCCCTTGCAAAAGAAGCCAGGAGAAATTTGTTTGCGACTATTTACCATGGAAGGATGCGGCTAGCATTCATCCATGAGGAAAAGTACCACCAGACACCAAACTACCTACATCTTGATCTCAGTCTTCCAGCCTACAGAACAGCAAACAATAAATTTCTCTTGTTCATAAGCTGCCCTGTTGATGATACTTTACCCAAATGGGCTAAGACAAGAGGCACTAAATTAGTGACTTTAACCATGTTGTAAATAGCCATAAACAGGAAGAGGGGTGGCATGCGAAGCACCTGAAAAGGGTATAAAAGCTCAGTTCTAGGAATCCCAGAGCGCCGCAAAGCCAACAAAACAACACAGTGAATCTCAAACACACCATCAGGCAAAGCAGACACAAGATACACAGGATGACCACTTATATAAGGTTCAAAACCAGGCAAAATTACACTGTTGTTCAGGAATATATAAAGAAGTAGCTAAACAGGCCCCAGTGAAGAAGGAAAAAAATGACCACAGTTGAGAAGGGTATTTTTTTCTGAGGTGGGGTGTAAGGGGCTCCTGAACACAAGAATCTCGAAGAATTCTTATTTTGTAATTATTAAACTTCCATGTTTGATGCACTTTTCTGAACATATTTCATGTTTAACAGTTTACAAAACTATGAAATATAACTCTTCTCCCTAAGATGGCAGAGCAGTAAAAGCAGCAACAGGTCAGCCTCTCTGGGATTCAGAATGCAGACACTGGAAAATAACAACCAGGGGAAGAAAGGAAGACATAGAATCCTGGGACCCAAAAGGGATCTGGTGGGAAAGTTGAGGTCTGCAGAGAAACTGAAGCGACCAGACATAACAGGAAAAAACGAAGGAGCAGTTTGCACTTTCTCCCCAGCTCCTGACTTACGGCTGGTGAAAGGAGTGGGCAGACCTACAGGAGATGCAGTCAAAATGGGGGTCTCCAAAAGCCCCCAGGGAGAAACATCTTGGTGGAACTGACCAGAAGATGCTATAGCATCTTGGTAATGCCAGCCCATGCGCTTGCAGTCTTCCTAAAGTGTTTGGACACCACACAGGAAAGGGGCTGACTGGACTGGGAATGAAGAGGCCACAGGTTGGCTTTCTTTCAAGGCTCTTTGCTTTATAGTCCCACAGTGATTGTGTAGGGGTCAGCAGCAAGAAACATCCGGGGTCAGAGAGGCCTAGTCACGCTGGTAAGAGACAACGGTATGTTGAATCAACGGACCTTGACCATACACCCACAGCCAGAAGCCTAGTTCATCCAGAATCTCGTTGAATTCAGGTCTTGGGGTCAATGTACCCCAAAGTCCTAGAAAAATAAGAACAATTAAACCCCAAAACTAGTACATGAAAGGAAATTATAAAAATTGGAGCAAAAACTAATTAAATTGAGACTTAAAAAATACAATCAATGAATGAAAGAATTGGCTCTTTGAAAAACTGAACAAAATAGATAAACCCTGAGTCAATCTTATTTTAAAAAGGAAAGAAAAGATGCAAATTCATGCAATTAGAAATGAAAAAAGTAAAATCACAAATGATTCTTGGATATCCAGAAGATTATAGGTAACTGCTTTGAGAACTTGTACTCTGATAAAATGGAAAACTCAGAAGAAATAAATTCCTAGATACATACATGCATAAATTCCCAGATACATGCATTTAAAAATTTTTAAATAAGCCAATATCATTCAGTGAAACAGAATAATAATAATAAAAAAAAAACTACTGAAAAAGAACTCAGGTCCTCTCACATTCACTGCCAAATTCTAGAAGAACTTTAGAGAAGATCTGTGCTAATATGCCTCCAACTCTAATGAAACCGGAAGGGAAGCAGGACTTGCAAGTTATTCCTGGAAGCAAGCGTTACTCTGATTCCAAAACCAGAAAGAAGACCTAACCAAAAACAAAAAGTACAGTAAGTCTCCAACTTACAAATGAGTTCTTCTGTGGAAGAATGTTCATGAAGTATATCAAAGTGAGTCTTCTACAGCTTTGACATAAATATATAATACAAAGCATTAAAAAAACCCATGCACTCACAAATACAGAAAGTAAACTGGACTTTTGCAGTTATCTTAAAATGGTGGTACAGTACAGTATAACTGTAAAAGTAAAACTATTTTTACTTTTATAGTTAACTTAAAATGGCAAGGTAGCTACATGAAGTATTTCCAGGATTTGTTTATATATACAAATGTTCCTAATGCGAGGTACTTTCATATCTGTGAAAGTTCACAACTTGAATGCTCAAAGACTTACTGTACAGACCAATCTCTTTAATGAACACAGATGCAAAAATCCTTAATAAGACACTAGCAAACAAAATGCAGTAAATCATCAAAAAGATCATATATCATGATCAACTAGAATTCATTCCAGGGATGGTTTAAACATTTGTAAATCAATTAAGTGTAATTCACTAATAAATAGAAGGACAAAAGCCATGTTGTCAACTCATGTGATAAAATTTGTGTGATAAGCCATGTGATAAAATTCCATGTCCATTCATAAGAAGAATTCTCAAGAAAAAAGGAATAGAGTGTCCTTACCTTAATCTGATAGGTGCCATCTACAACAGATCAACTGATAACATAACATAGTATTTAATGGCTAAAAGCTAAAAGCTTTCTCTCCAAAATCAGAAACAAGACAAGGATGTCTATTATTACCACTGGTGCTCAACATCATTCTCAAAACTTTAGCTAGAGTAATTAGACAACAGAAAGAAATAAAAGGGATATAGAAGGGAAATAACTTAAATTATCTGCAGATAACATGATCCTCTACAAAGACCCTAAAAATTCCACTAAACTATTAACCAAATCTAGCAATATAGCAGGATATAAAGTCAAAACTCAACAGTGTTCCTGTACACCAATAAGAAATTCACTAAGGGAAATTAGATAAGCAATAGCACCACGAGAAATGAAATACTTAGGAATTAGCCTACCCAAAGAAGTAAAAGATCTTTACAATGAAAACTGTAGTACTCTGAAAAAGGAAATTGAAGAGGATATCAAAAAATGGAAAGATATCCCCTGTTTATCAAAAAATGGAAAGATATCAACCTGTTTCTCAATAGGCAAAACCAACATAGTTAAAATGGCCATACTCTCAAAACTGTTATATGGATTTAATGCAATTCCAATCAAAATACCAGTAACATTTCTTACAGAACTAGAGAAAATAATCCTAAATTCATTTGGAATCATAAGAGACCTAGAGTAGTCAATGGAATTTTTGGCAACAAGGGGCAAGGCAGGAGGCATCATGATGCTTGACTTCAAGTTATACTACAAAACTACAGTTATAAAAACATCATGATACCAACAAAAAAACAGATCTGTGAGCCAATGTAACAGAATAGAAGATACAGAAACAACTTCAGGCACACTTAGTTACATGATCTTTGACAAAGAGCCAAATCTTTTCACTGGAAAAAAGCATAAAGGGTGCTGCGAAAAGTAGATTTCCACACATCAAAGTTCGAACTTAGCCCCATACCTCTCTAAACTACATGAAGCTAAAATCAAAATGAATCAAAGATCTCAACATTAGAACAGAAACGATGTGCTGAAAAGCAAACTAGCCAAAACTCTCAAAAACATAGGTACAAAGATTTTCTGAGTAAAATCGCAGTTGCACAAGAAATAACACCAGCCAGGTGTGATGGCACATGCCTGTAATACCAGCACTTGGAAGATTGAGGTAGGAAGATCAGTGGGAGTTCAAGGCCAGCCTGCGCTACATAGTGAGTTCCAGTCCAACCTGAACTACATAGTGAGACCTTGTTTCCAAAAAAAGAATGAGTAAGAATCAACAAATGGGATCTCATTAAAATAAAAAGCTTTTACATATTAAGGGAAACCACTAACAAAGTGAAGAAACAACCTACTAAATGGGAAAAAATTTTGCCAGCTACTCCTCAGGCAAAGGACTAGTATCTAGAATATACAAATAACTCAAAAAATTAGATTCCCTCAAATTTAAAGACCCAATCAAAACATGGACATCTGAAATGAACAGATAATTCTCAGAGGAAGAAGTACAACTGACCAATAAAATATATGAAAAAATACTCAACATCACTGCCCATTTAAGAAATGCAAATTTGCCGCTCTGGTAAGTAAGTGGCTGTGGCCGCCCCAGGGCGAGAACCATATCAGCATTTGGGGCGCTGCGAAAACGGGCAGCAAGTTCACCCCTCTGGTGAGCGGCTGTGAGCCTTCTGGGGCATGAGCTAAGAATCAAGCATCCACCACCTCCCCCAGCAAGTGAGAGCCGGAGATCTGAGCATGTCTTGCGAGTTTGACTATATGCGATATAGCAAATAAGGGGGATTGTCTTCTGCCATCTCTTTGAGGGCAAATATTTTTATCTCTGTTTTGATCAATGGTATTGCTCTATTCAATGTTCTGTTCTTGTAATTTTGGTATTTCCTTTGATATTCTCTGCCTGATTAAAGGAACAACTATTGTGAAGAAAACCAGATGTACCATTGTGCCTATTGCGGTTGTCCCAGTGGCCTGCTGTGAGGTTCTGTGCCAATTGCACTGCACTGCCTCAGTTGGCTATGTCCTGTCTTGTTCTGCTGTATTTTACTACCTTCAAAATAAAATAAAGAAAGAAAGAAAGAAGAAGAAAAAATTTTTAAAAAGTAAACGACAACAACAAAACAGATCAGCAAGGTACTGAGCAACCTGAAACATGATATAACTAAACAGATAATGGACTTAAAAAGCAAAAGGAGGAAAAGTAGGTGCTCTAAAGGATATAACTGCATGTATATTTAAGAGTGTAGGAATGATAATTAAGTTCCTAAGTTTTTGTTGGATCAGAGAATGGAGCTGTTTTCAGCCTCACTGTTTGAATGTCCACTTTGCATGCTTTGATTTTGTAACTTGAACAACTACATCCTGGAAGACAATATGTAATGTATCAACTAGTGATTTCTTACTGTTCATTTTTTTTTTTGAAATTCTGTATTGTTTCTACCCTTTTTTTCTGTTTTGCTTTATTTTTCCCTTCTCTTTAAATAAAATTTAAAAAAAAAAGAAATGGAAATTAAAACCCATTGATGCTGAAGCCAAGATCCAGCAAACTCATCCCTTCTCTACTGTAAATTTGTACCTCAGCATTACAGTAGCCAGCTACATGTCTCAGTACCTTTTCCTGAGGGACCTAGAAAGCAATCCATGTGTTTGTTTACCCACTTGGTAGGATGAACAGCAGGGAGTGTACATGTGTGCAAAGGCAGCAAAAAAGGATTTGGTCCTACCCTTATGCTCCCTGGAACAGTTTTCGGTATATGTTTACCCAGCATCATCCAAATCCCACTCCAGGGCTTGTTTTTTAAAAAAAGTTTTCTTTGTGATTTTTCTGGTAGAAGTAGCCACATAAAGTAAAATGGCACAGGATAAAGCAGATTTGCAAGTTTTGGAGGTCAAAAGTGAATCATCAGATTACCCAAGAATGCTTGATGAAGATGATCTATTAAGGTAAAATATGTGCTTTCACAACAGAAGAGAGGTGTGAGTGGAGGATGATGATCATGACCATGATCATTTTGACCTTAGCCATGTTGTAAGGGCACACAGAATTGGAAAATTATGGGTATTTTATAGCAAAAGATAAAAATCAATTAGTGCCCTGTGACTGTGCTCCTGCTGTTTGTCATGTAGCCAGCCTGCCAAATACCAGTCAGCCTTAATCTGATAGGGGCCTGCATCCAGCTGATGCTTTCTGATAATGTGCTGGATCAACTTGACTGTGTCCAGCTGCAAGTCTTGTGTTTTTCCTTACTTAGAAAAATATACATTGTTTCCAACTTGCTTCAAGGACTTCATGTTTAGGACAGACTAGCCCAGTCAAGGATGCATTTAACTCTGCTTGCTCCACTCAAACACCCTTCCCTCCTTCCCAGGAATCTACTTAGAACTAGCTTGCTTGACAACATATGACTTAATTCATGTAACCAATCATGTAATAACTGTCATCAGCCTTGCACTTCCTGTGCAAACTGTACTTAAACTGAACTCTAAGCTGACTTGTGGCTGGTGTTTTGGAGCTGATTCCCAGCAGTCCACTAGGGTAATAAAAAGCTGCCTTATAACTCCTCGGTGCAGTCTTCAATTGGGTTTAATACTGGTTTTTCTGCAATAGTGTGAGTCAAAGTTCCTGTGACAGTGGAAGAGAGCAAGAATTGACTGATATAGACACAAGGAATACAGACCTCTTTGATTCAGATGATCATGAAAATAGCAATGTGAGTGTATATTTGGCTAGTTGAAATGTCATGAAAGGGCACACAACCAAGTGGAATGATCCCCTAGGTCTCAAAATATAGAAAAGGTTTTGGCAGACATGAAACGTATTGGACAGAATGCCAGTAATGCCATTCAATGTTGGAAACTGTAATAGACAAAATACTACAAGATGCCGTGAAATACACAAAGGCTGAAATGCGAGTAAAATGTTCTGTATGCACCAGTAGCCATATTCAAAAATGTATTATGACACCTCACTAGCTGAACTGAAACCATTCACAGGTCTGCTGTACTTAGCAGAGATTCTTATGGTGATCACAGGAATATAAAACAGTTATGGAAAACTGACGGATCAAAATGTGGCATAAAAATTTATGCCCTTGTAGATGTGAAGACTTATTATGCTTTCAGTTTAGACATTTATCCTGGAACTCAGCCATCAGGTCCTTATTTGTACAGTTGTAAACCAAACAATGTTATGAGCAGACTTATTGCTCCCATCTCCCAAATTAATCTGAATGTGATATTCAGCAATTGGTTTATTGGTTTCCAATTTATGTTACATTTATTAACGGAGCACAAGTTGACCAGTGCAGAAACTGTACACAGAAACAAAGCAAAAATTCTAACTAAAATGTAATTTCAAAACAGAGAATTATATAGTTGTCTTTGAATTTCAGAAAGATGTAAATGGCAAAGAAAAGCAAACCAGTACTACTGATGTCAACATTTCTCCGTGACAGAAATACTGACAGGGAAACCTTGACAAAATGGAAGCCTGAGACAGAAACTTTCAACAACAAAACTGAACATGGAGTAGATGTTCATGAGTTATCAGCAACTATGATGTCTCTTGAAAAACAATGCATTGGCCAATTGTTATTTTACTCGATCCTCCATATGTGTAGCATAGTTAGATAGCTTACAAAGGAAATATCAAGTGCAAGATATCATGGAGAAGTTTTCTTAGAAGATTGGATTGAAGCTCATTAAGAGATCACTTACAGAATAGGAGAAACAAAATGTTTCTGCCCAGGGAACTATCAAAAAACAGTGGAGCACACTGGTGAGGGGGCAGGTGAACAAGCAGGCGCAGCATCACAAAGATCTACGGCAACAATAGGAAAACAAAAAAGATACCAACTTTGCCCTACAAGAAAGTACAACAAAACACATGTACTATCCGTGTGACACCTGTGTATGGAATATACAGTCATGTATGAAGACTGCTGTGGGTGTGACAAAGGTTATTTGTTGAGGCAAAGTTTATTTCTGTGGTAGACTTTGGTGTTTAAACTGTAGCACACAGGTTTTTTTTATTTATAATGCCATCCTTTAGGTTTTGTAAGCTGGTGTGAAAATGCTGTCTATTCTAAGCACTCATTACATATCTGATATTGTATTTTATTGACATCTTAGTTCTCTGCTACGTACATGTTGTACAATATAGTAGGAAGCTCCTGACAAAACAGGAAGAGAGGTAACAAGACTGTCATACAGGAAAAGAAAGTTAAGCACACATGCTGTCAGCATAAGCAAGATGTGTGCAGACTGCCTTGGTTATGACAGTTGAAGCAAAGCTTATTTCTGTGGTAGAGTTCTACTGGTATTTTCATTGTAGCTCATATAGGAATTGATTTCTATTATCTTTTTAGGGTTTGTAAGCAAGTACACAGCTGATGTGAAAAAGATGTATATTCTAAATGCACAATACATATTAATTTAATAATTTATTTTGATATTTTATGTTCCTATTAACTACACATTGTATAAAAAGAACCTCCTGACAAAACAGCAAGGCCACCAAGAGGTCAAGTATGGCTTACAAAAAGGCCAAGAAAGCAAAAGTGCTGTTAGTATGAGTGATGCGGGTATGTGCATCAATGTGTGTGCACACATTGTCATGTGTGCAGACTGCCTTAGGTGTGATAATAGAAATAAAAATTTTTTCTCACGGAGTGCTATTAGTATTTTCTTTGTGCTTCATATAGGAATTTATTTCTAATGCTTTTTTTAAAGGCTTTGTACACTAAAAACCAGTCAATATTGACAATTTTGGTGTTTTTGATAAACACTCAAATATTAAAGTGCAATACTTTATTTTTGTAATTTTTTTCCTGTTAAGTACTTATTAATATAATAAAACTTAGAAAATACTATAATTCATCAATACAAAATATTCTCAAGAACATCAAGATCCACATTTATGTGCCTTGATAACAAAATTAGTCTTATGCTTCAAGGGCAATAATTCCATCTCACTGCAGAAAGAATGGCTACCATCAACAAATCAACCAAGAACAAATGTTGGCAAGGCTGTGGGGGGAAAAGAAACCTTTCTTCATTGTTGATGGGAGAGTAGACTGATACAACCACTAGGGAAGTTAATATGGAGATTCTTCGAAGACCAAAAGTCGATATTCCATTTGACCCAACTATTCCCATTTGGGGTATTTTCCCAAAAAAGTTAGAAGGATCGCATTATCGTGGTGTATGAGTACCTATGTTTACAGCAGCACAATGCATAATAACTAAATCTTGAGATCAGACTATGTACCTATTAACAGATGAATGGATAAAGATAATGTTGTAGCTAAACACAATGGAGAGTCTGCCATTAAGAAAGCTAAACTTTAGATATTTGTAGAAAAATGGATGGACCTTGAGACCATAATGTTAAGTGAAGTAAATCAGATACACAAGGTTGTATATCACATGGTTTCCTTTATATGAAAAATTTAATAGGAAAGAGAAGAGAGAAAAAAGAAAAAAGTGTGTTTCTACTGTAGGTTTCTGATTTCACTCCAATATAATGTGAGAGCTCACTTTGCAGGATTTACATTTCTTAGGCTGTTAAGGTTTTTATTGTTACAAGCAATTTTGAAAAAAAATCCAAGAATAGGAAAATCTATAAAGATAGACAGTAGTTTAGTGATTACCTAGATTTATGGGGAGGAGCTGGAAGATGATGGTTAGTCACGGGTAGAGTATTCTGATTTTGAAGAACAAAAATGACCTAAATTTGAGAGAAGTCAAGATGGCCAATCAGTGAGCAACAAAATACAAAGCCTCCCAGAAGAAACAACTCATTTGCCAGAATAAAACATCCTGGAGAGACCCAGACAGAGGGAGATGGATACTCTTGACACAGGAGGAAATTAAAACATAAAAAAGCTCATCAAATACATTGGGACTAAAACCGAAACAGCTAAAAATTAGGGACACAGTGTTTTCGCAGCAACCCACCAAGTTTGTGCTGGCCTGAATTTGCCCCAGCTTGAATCTGTGCCGGCCAGCAGAGCCGCCCAAACTCATTCCCACCGTCACTCACAGGAACCACAGCAGCGCTGAAGTCAGGGGTTGGTGAGCACAATGGAGAGCAGAGCCAGCAAAGGGACCTTCATTAATCCACGGTCAGTGCTAGGAATGAGACCCACCCACCACGGGAAGGGCGCAACCAAATGGGCGACATGTTGGAATTGAGTAGGAGGAGCCTGAACTGGGAGTGACAGTGCCTTCAGTTGGGTGCTCCCTCCCCAGAGCAGATCCCTGGGATTTGCTTGGACTGGGCCGCACCCCTGGCCAGGACCCAATGAGCCATCCCAAATCGACTCCCTAAACCTAGCACGCACTAACCGGGCAAAGGCACTTGAAGTTTGGCTGGCCCAGTGGGGAGGGGCAGGCAGGAGAGGGTGGAGGTCCTTTGCCAGTGTGCTTCAGAGGAACCATACCCAACAGGGAAGGGGGCTGGGAACTGCACTGTAACCTATGTGGAGGAAGCCAGGGGGCCATGATAGGAGAGAGAGGCAGGAGGAGGCCAGAATCCTGAGAGCACTGATCCAGGAGAGGAAAAAATAAGGGAGACTGAGGGCGGCAAACACGCAACAACAGACATGGTTTCAATGGACATTAAGAGATATCTTCAGGACCTTGTAAACGAGCTCAAAACTGAAATATTAAATCAGGTAAAGCAAGATATGAGTAGAGTAATAAAAGAAATGCTCTCAGGAAGCATCCCTCAGGATGATACAGATGGAAGAAGGGAGGAACACAAAAAAAGGAGAGAAACATTTGATAAAGAATATAAAGAAAATATAGAATACATGAATCAGATTCAAAGAGACAACCAGGAAATTAAAAACTCCATTGAAAGCTGGCAAAACTCCTTAAAAGGAACTAAGGATAAACTATCAAAACTTGAAGACAAGTTGTCAGTGTGTGATCATGAAGGAAAGATCTCTTAAAAATAACAAGGAAACAGGCAGTAGCAATACAAATGCTAGAAGATGACAAGAGAATCTATAATTTAAGAATAAGAAATGTGAACAAAGAAGCAGGAATACATACAGGTGAATTACAAAGGCTATTCACAGAAATAATTAAGGAAAACTTCCCAAGCATGGGAAAAGAAAATGACATTCGGTTATGTGAGGCATACAGTACTCGAGCCACCTACAACCAAAACAGATCTACACCCAGACATATAATAATCAAGATATTAGAAATTCAATATAAAAACAGAATATTAAAAGCCATCAGAGAAAAGAAACAGATTACCTATAAAGATAAGCCCATCAGGATCACAGCTGACTTCTCAACACAGACCATCAGATCAAGAAGAGCTTGGAGCCAAGTATTCCAAGCCCTGAAAGAAAATAACCTCCAGCCCAGATTGATGTATCCTGCAAAACTGTTACTAGAAATTAATAGAGAAACAAGATGCTTCCATGACAAAGAGGAACTGGGGGAATTTGTGCCCACCAATCCAACCCTCCAGAGAACACTGAAGGACATTCTAGAGAGATAGAGAAAAAAATACCAGGATTTTAGGAACAATGGCAGAAAGGCCTCAATGAGGGGGGCAGGCAGTAGAATGAAGGAGAAAACTAAACAAAGGCAGAAAAGTAGCATAGCAGAAACGAGGCAGAGAAGGATAACTAGAATCTCTAACACAGATGGCCTTGATACACTATATTGTTAATAGTGCACCAGGATTTAAAACCCACATTACTCACACTACTCTGCTTAGATGTATTATATATTCTGTTCCAGTCATTCTTCCTGTACTAGATTTGAAGGCACAGACAGTAATCCCAAAAATAACAGGATATAGTATGGTAATCATCCTTAATTTCCTATTAACTTAATCTAAGGCTCTGTAAAACCTACACTGTTTTACCATGACTGATCGTAATAGAATTTGGTTTGTTAGATTGCTGTTTTGTATTGATAGGTTTTATTCAAAGCTGTTATGATTGATAGTATCAAGTCTGAGAGTATAGGCAACTGCACTGAAGATGACAAGATTCACTAGAATATCCAGTCTGGTTTGATTATTACCTGCCTTTGAAGTTTTATACTGTCTACAATGTTTTATTTTTAATAATATTGTTATGTACTTCTATATTCAATTATACTGCTATATTCAATTATGCCTGATGATATAGACAATTCTATTGAAGATAATAAGAAACAACACAGTAATCATTGTAGATCACCTTGTAAACTGTGGTTTTATACGACTTTTTGGTTTCATGTTTTTATAGGAATTTGTTTTGTTTTTTTTTGTCTTGCTAAGTTTTGTTTTTCCCTCTAATACAGAAAGGGTAGAAATACATGTAGAGATTCATGCATGCATAGCTATTTACACTGTTTGACTATCTACTTTGTGTGCTTTAATTTTGTAACTTGAACAACTATTTCTAAGAGGACAATATGTAATTTATCAACCAGTGATTTCTTATTGTTTTATCTTTTTTTTTTGAAATTCTGTATTATCTCTACCTTTTACATGCTTTTGTTTCTCTTTAACTAAAAAAAAAAAAAAATGACCTAAATTTGACTATGGTTGTAGATGTACAGCCCTGTCAATATGCTAAAATCTACTACATCTTACATTTTAAGTTTGTAAATTGTGTGCTATGCAAATTTTCAGTCCAATAAAGTTATTCTACTTAAAAAAAAAACTACTAAAGACATAATGTAGAACCATGAAGCCACTCTGGTAAACTCAGCTGGGGCTTGTCAACAGCAGACTCCAGCCATCATCATCTCCTACCCTTGTGAGCATAAACAAGGGAAGACTCCTGGTCAACACACATGTATTGAGTTTTTCTCCATCCCAAGCAGGCATACAGAGAAGTTCCGCTCAACACCAAATGCTGCTTAAGGGCCACCAGATCCCAGCCAGGGGACAAGGCTTTTGTTCTTCTAGAGTTCCAGCCTACTGCTCCCAATAGAAAGTTGTCACTTTTTTCTATTGGTTTTTTTTGGGGGGAGGCAGTACTGAGGATTGAACATAGGACCTTCACAATGACTTACCCTCCAGCCCTTTATTAACCATTTTCTTTTTTTGAGATAAGATCTCATGAAGTTACTAAATTGCCCCGGCTAGGCCTGAACTTGCAATTCACCTACTTCAGTCTCTCAGAGTGCTGAGACTGCCAGGTTACCACAAGTGTAGGTTACCAGAGGGGTCGAGGAAAGGAGCTAGGTGGGACCTCAGGTCTATGCACATGAGCAACGCTGGGTGGTGGCAGGGGGACTTTATCATGCCTAAATGCAAGCCCAAGGTCCACCCTCCCACCACTTTGGGATTGGGACAAGGGGAAGGGTCAGCATATATTGCCCAGTGGAACATTAACAGGGAAAAGGGTATATTAACAAGTCTTACTGGACCATGTAATGTAATGGGCTTTGCCTTCAACCGACCTATCTTTAAATTCCAGCTTTGCTTCTTAATGATGATAGACTTTATGAAAATTCCAACATTTCCAAAGAACAAATCAAAATTTAAGATTCCTGATCTATATAATAAATTCATGAAAACTGTTCCTGGTCTTTACAGAGATGTTGTAGAAGAAAGGGAATAGATATAAACCTAAGAGATGCCAGATGATTGAAATAGGAAAAGACCAAACTCTCTCCCTTACTCTCAAATTCAACACAACACAGGACACTCCCATGACCAAAACAAATGGGTTCTTTCCCCCACGACCCAAGTGATTTCCCAATGGACATCAGCACTGTGTTCTACCATGTAGTTAAATTCTGACATTATCTATCAGAGTGTCAAGTCAACAGGTTGGGATTCAGTCCCACAACACTGTGTCTCCCACTTCCAACTTGCCAGTCACAAGTAGCAGGTTACCCACTATTTCTGTCTGGCTTGGGTACTAACTGAAGGTTCCCATACCCATCATTGAGTCATTTGTTGGAATGGCTCACACATTCAAGGACACAAAAGATATGACAAAGGACATAACGGAGAGCTAGAAAAAAGACACACTCTGTTCAAGGCCTGGATGCATTCCAAGCACAGGATCTTCTGATCCTGTAGTTGGGGTGCACCATCCTACTGGCACATGGATGTGCTACCCAAACCAGAAGTCTCCCAAACATCACGCTCTTGAGATTCTTACAGAAGCTTCACAAGCAAGCATGATTGATTAAGTCCACTACTAGGTCATCTCCCCTCTCCAGAAAATGCAGAGTGGAGCTGAAAGCTCCAAACTTCAAACCATGGCTGGATCTCTGTAGTGACCACTCTCACCCTAGAACCCATTATGAGTCACCTTACAGGCACAAAAGATGCTCCAATCACCCAGAGAATTCCAGGGAATTTAGGAGCTGAGTAGATGCTCCCATCATTCTGGAAGCTAAGATCCTAGAAGTTCTGTGTCAGGAGGCCAGACAAAGACCAAATATGAGAGTAAAAGAATCTCCTAGCATTCTGATCCACAAAAGTTTTATGACTTCCATTGAGGGGGTGGTCTTATTGTTTCATAGTAGTCAACAAACCTTATTGTTATTTTTGATGGTTTATTGTCAACCTGACTGGCTTGAGACACCTAGGAGATTAGTAACATTTCTGGGTATGTCTAGGGTGGGGGGTCATAGCAGCCTTGGGGATTACCATGTATCTGGTTCCTGCCCCTTCCTCTCTGGCTCTTCCAACTCTTCCCCTGCTTTCTATCCCCTAAATTCCATTAAATGAGCACCTTTCCTGCACCAGGCCCTTCTGCCATGATGTTCCTTCCCTGGAGTCAGTCAACCATGGACTGAAACCTCTGAAATCATGAAATAACCCTTCTCCTCATTTAAATTGTATGTGGCAGGTATTTCACCCCTGCCACCCCAGGTGGCTGATACTATTTTTAAAAACAATGAAGCTGGCAGCACGGCTACAGAGGGTAACATGAGTCGATATTTTCTATCTCACTTCTCTGGGACAGCTGGCTGACCTTGATATAGTTCTTACTCCTTTCTTCCTGTGTGCTGCCAAAACATAAAAAGACACTTTTAAAATCCTCAGAAGTCATTTAAAAGAAGATGAAACTCAATTAGCAGGAAAAAAAAAATCCCTGCCTCTCAACCTCCTCACAATGAGGAAATGTGAGGAGACAACATTCTAAACTCAAAAAAGTAGAGGGAACTCGATGTACAATCTAGTGGTCAATCTGTAAGCAGCATGGTAACCAATACCCGAAAGAGAGACACAACAGTAATACAGGCTTTTTTCAAAGGCCTAATTTTAATTCTACAGCTTTTACTTTGTTTTTCTGTAAACCCACCCTTCCCAGAAGATACAGAAACACACTCTATCTAGTGAAGGTGATAACTGGGAAAGTACAAAACCTGAAGGAAAAGTCATGAAACAAAAGTCCTGGATAAAACACCAACCAAGATGCCACAGAGAGCACACAACTGTCAAATATTCATGTTACAAATCCCAACATTTATAGCAGAATTTCCTACTGCTAAGTACACTATCAAGGATAAGGACTTGTTAAATAATTGAACCCCTGTTATGTGTTTTTCAGTTTTAAAATATATATGAGAAACCCAAAATATAAATACAAAGCAAAGTAAAAGATCATAGAAAGTAGGGAGACAGATCTTTTGCAAATGGGAAGGGGACCAAAAGATAGAGGTGACAGGGAGGAAAGAAAATGTGTTACACACATCACCGACGTCCCAGAAGGAATGTAATCATGCACTGCAAATGTGTACTCATCAAAAATAGAAACTGAAAAAACAAACAGTAGAACAGCAGTTACCAAGGACGGAGGCACAGAGGAATGGGGAGCTACTGTTTAATGGGTACAGGATTTCTGCCCAGGGAAAGAAAAAGTTCTGAAAGTGAACAGAGGAGATCGTTGTGCAGCACTGTGAATATACTCAGGCTGCTGATTGTACATTTATAAATTATTAAAATAATAAACTTCATATATATTTTACACAGTTAAAAAAAAGTTTTGCTAAACTTTCCATCTTACTTCACCTTACCATTTTGTTTCTATTTTGCATTCTCTAGATTTGAATTTTTTCTCTTTTCACTGTTTTGTATATTTATTAAGCTGTCTCTGGTTTACTTTGGGATGAGCAGTGATATAAAAATGTAATTCAAAAAATTAAGTACCTTTTTCAATTCAAGTGAATAGAAAAATCAAGATAAACTTAAAATTTGTGATTCTAGTACCTTGATTGCAAGAAAAAGTTTCGTTTCAAAAAAATTTTTGTATGTTTGCCATTCATAGTAATTATGAAGTATGTTTTCTTAACATTAAGCTGAACTATTGAAAAAAATAAAATCTCCTAAGAGAAATGAGTATGAAAACTACAATAAGATTGGTGCAAAAAAGTTTGATTATCTTAACCATGGGAAAAAGCCCGTGTCCTGCATTGCTATACGAGTACACACTGGTACAATGGCTATGGAGAGCCATTTGTCTGTGTATATCATAGAATGCAACTATTCTTTGGCCAGGACAGCTGAAAATTTATTTATTTACTAGAATTAGTATACTTTAAATTTTTAAAAATAGAATTTATTTAAATTTCACTTCTAGGAATTTATCTAAACATTCCATTGTAGATGTTTAAAATTATATATACATACATATGCATATTTATCAGGATTTCATAATACAAACAATTGTGAACAGCATAAATGTGCCTCAATATGTTAGGATGTATATAACAGCCATTTAAAATATTGGTATCTATGTAATAATATGAAAAGGTCTTTGAGTATACCATTAAATGAATAAAAATCTAGAGCGATGCACAGAATGTATTACCTTCTGTAGGGCACAGATGGCTGTGGACACACAGCACTACGTGTGTGCACACACTCTAGTGTGTATACAATACCTACAGACATACATGCAAGAAAACTGGGAACGGCTGTTCGTTCTAGCGATGAGATATGGATGGCTGGGACATAGCGGGGAGACTTGTGCTTTTGTGCCCTTTTGTGAATTATGACTTCTGTGTCATCTTTGTGTCTAATTTTAAAAATTAGAAGAGTTCTTACTAAGTATACAAAAAAATCAAAATATGCCTCGTGAAGGGGTGATGAAGACCCTGTTTAAAGGTCTTATCTATTAAAAAATACTGGGCAATATTTAGCAGAAGTAAGGAACCAACATTCTATGCTGCTGATCAAGACTTCCTCTTTTTAGAGCAGAAAACTGGCTTTCAGGCTTCTATAGCAGCTGCCTCTCCTTTTCCTTGGGACTCTCAGTGTCCTTCAGTAATAAGGAAGCACCAAAGCTCTGACAGGAAAGCAGTGCTGCACTTTCCCACCTTGAGAATGGTCCCAGGCACCTACCATGATGGTGTGCTCAGGGAACTTGGCTCGGACCAGTTTCACGAACTCCACAAAATGCTCCGAATACCCATTGGCCACATCCAGGCAAATGAACTTCACCTGCGGCAGGGCCTCCAGGATGCTGCTCATCTTGTCCAGGTCACTCAGCCCGCTGCCCGAACTCACGGCCACGTGCTATGCCGAGACAAACAGATCAGCCTGAAGCAGCAGGAACCCAAGGCGGACCCTGGCCCAGCCAGACTCCCGGGCAGACAGTGCAGTGAGCCTGTGAGTCACTCCACTGATGGCGCTGCTCATGAGACACGTGAGAGCATCGGTAAAGGAAACCCATCCTTCTCTCCTCCCCACTGTTAACATGCATATACCCTTAAACCTGGACCTTGGCTGCAAAATCTTTCCAGTTAACAAATTATTAAATACTCCAGAAGCCTTGTCCTTGGCTTCTCTATACCACCGCAGATCTAAGAATGGTGAAGCTTCTGCTCGTGTCTCAGCACAGAACCTCCAGGGAGGGCAACAGGAGATGTGGGAAGCTCCCAGAAAGAACAAGGGCAGGCCATTCAACCAAGGCCAAAGCCCCGGCCTTCACCGGATGGTCTCACGTAGGGAGCAGGCACAGAGGGGAAGATGCCTAAAATCTCTCTGATAAATTTGTTTCTGTTTTTATTGTTGCTCCAAGATTCGTCCTTGCCAGCCAAATCCTCCATTTCAGTTATCAAAGGTCAACCATAAATGGGAAACTCCAAAAGGAAATCTTCACAAGTGTTAACGTTCTTATTACAGATTATTAGAACTGTTCTGTTTGATTATTGCTGTTGATCTCCTACCATGCCTAATTGACAAACTAAGGAGTGCAGGGAAAAAACAGTCTATACAGCAGTGTGTGGTGCTCTACTCACTTCTGAGCAGCCCCTAGGGGCTGAGGGGTGGGGGTGAGGTCCGGATTTTAGAACACAGGTGTCACAGATAGGGGAACTACCATAAAATCTGAGCAACACCTGTGAATCTTCACCTTACACTCAGTGGCAGGCAATCTGCCTTCCTGTTAAAGGGACAACATTTCCCAAGGGGTCTGAAAAAATGTGCTTCACAAGATCTTTCACAACTACGCTGCTACACATTAAAATCTGAAGCCGCTGGGTCCCCTTCTGCCCTGCGCCCCTCCACAACACCAGCACCCCTGGACCCTCTGCCTGTGGCTCCTCTGAAAATCTGCCTTTGGAAAGAAGCCTTAAATTCAGTGAAACTAAGTCAGGGGACGATGCCCGGAGTGGGTACCTCACCTTTCGCAAGCTCTGAACTGAATTCTCATCTGTAAACCTTAGCCAGGAATGAGGGACAGATCTTCACTAACATCCTCCGCTATCTCCCCAGTCACAAGGATGCAGCCCCGCAACCTGGTGCAGAGATATCATCCTGATGAGAACTAACCCCTCATCCCAAATCAACCCAGGGCAGACTGAAAACACTAGGGGTCAGCAGTAAGAACCTAAGGCGTTCCGTAATCACAAATGGTCTGATCCAGACAGACCTCCTGCCAGCCTTGGCTCACAGCCATGCGAATGTGCTGGAAGGAAACTTGGTGGGTCCAGCAGGGCTTTTGATGGTCATCATTGACCAACTCTATGGAGATCTAATAACCTATCATGTAATCCGCCCACCAAAGCCTACACTTCGGTATTCATTAGCATATTCAGAGTTGTGTAATTACCACCATTTTCATGACTTCCCAAGACAAACTCCTACACCTCGTCACCAATAGCCCCTAATTCCCTCCCCACTGCCCCTCAGGCCCAGGCAACCACCACCTCATTTTATGTCTCTACAGATTTTCCTATTCTGGGCAATTCACATAAACAGAATCATGTATTTGGCAATTTTTGTCTGGTTTTTTTCCACTTAGCAAAATGTTCTCAAGGTTCTTCCACAATGCAGTACAAATCAATACTTTGTTCTTTTTTGTGGTTGAGTAATATGCCATCTGAAGGATACATTTCAGTTTATCCACTGATAGAGATCTGGGTAGTTTCTACTTTGGGGCTGTTATGAACAATACTATTATGAATATGCATGAACAAGTTTCTATGTGGACAGATGTTTTCATTTCTGCTGGTGTATCTAGAAATGGAACTGCTGGTCACATGATAATTCTTATGCATAACCTATGAGGAGCTGCCAGACTCTTTTCCAAAGCTGCAGCACCACTTCATATTCCACCAGCAGGAGAAGAGGGTTTTACTTTCTCCATGTCCTCAACACACTTCTCCTCCGCCTTCCCAACAGCAGCTATGCTAGCAGGCTTACTACTGATTTAACTCAGAAGTAGCTTCTTATAACTAGATGTTCTTCCTATAGCCAGCCAGGAAACAGGGCTTCCTCGAGCTCTGCTCACAGAACTTGTCACCTCTCCAGGAGAAACACATTCCCCTCCCCAGGTAAATCCTAGGGTCCTCATACCACTCTGTGACTCAGGTTTTGGCTGTGAATCCCTGGCACTAGCATGAGACTGCACACCACCGAGCACAATGAGCCTCCCTCCTAACTCCACTGCTCTGGACATCGCTGAAGTTTCTGCCCCACTGCAGCCCTCGGAATTAAACCCAGGTTGTCTTCATACCTGCAGGCATTCCGGGTGGAGCGTGGCAAAGCGCTGCCAGTCATCCAGAGTGTAATGCTTGTGAATTGCTGTAAACATGGAGTGCTGGAAAACAAAACCGTGTCATTAGGAGGAAAAGCCCAGGGAGCCCTCTCCGCCTCCTCCCTCTGCAGGCGGTGGTCCAACAAGACACAGGCATCTGCTGCTCCTGCTACTCAGGCTTAATTTACTTCCAATTATGTTCCTGGAACCCAAAAACAGACAAAGGTGTAACAGCAAAATCACCCTTTTCCACTCTCATCCGATCAAATAACACCAAGTTTGGGACCTGAGGCAGATCTGCCAGGAGGCAAGGGAGAAATAAAGGCCTCTCAGAGACCCGCCGCAGCCCACCCTGGTTCCATCCCAGACATGAGTTGGGCCAGAAGCAGCAGATGACTCAAAAGAAAGCCACGCAGCAGGCCCCTGCCCAGCACACAGGCCATCCTAAAACAGACTGTCAATGAAGCCAAAGGACCTCACCTTAGGCTACAAAGCTTTGTCTTATCTTCACAACCAAAACACATGTCTTCCTGAAAGCTAAACCTACCAGGTATGGTGGTGCACACATGTAATTCCAAAACTCAGGAGGCTAATGCAGGAGGACTGCTCAGGGTTCAAGGCCAGCCTGAACTGCATAGCTGAACCCTGTCTCAAATTATTTAACCTTAAATCTGGGACTATACCCTGAGCCTCTATGTCCACTGTGCCAATGCTTTACAGACGTTATTCATTTTGCTCTCAGAACAACAGTATTATCAGCCATATGGGCAGAAATGAAGCTTAAGAAACTCAGCAGTTGCTTGGCTAGTAAGAGCAAAGGCCAGAATCTGGTCCAATGTGACTCGCAAGCTCAGCATCAAATCCCATGTAACTGGGGACTCAGACTTCTGGGGCTATTTCTCTACCTACAGTTTCTCACTTCAACATTTTATGAGTTTATTAACTTGTACTCACTCTGTGGATCCTAAAAATGGAAAATCCATAGTACCCACACATGGCTAGCTATGTCTGCGTGTACTGTCTCATTTGTGGGAAACTGTCCCAGGAAAAGGAACGGGCATAACAAATTACAGGATTTTCACAGACTAAAGTTGGGCATCTGAATTAACTAGGCCACTTACTGCTGCTCCCTGACTCCCCCTATTTTTATACTGTGCCAATCAGCTTTCTGTCACTGTAACACCATACCCAAAATAGAACTGACTTACAAAGACAAAAGGTTTATTTCAGCTCAGTGTCCTGAGTCTATGACAAGGCAACACAGAGCAAAACCACTCCCCATGTCACCGTGCTAAGAAAACAGAAATGGCACAGTCCCCAATACCTAAAGACCTCCCCCTAGGTCCCACCTCTTAAATCCAATGTCTTGTGGACAAAGTCTTTAATACACAGGCCTCTGAGAGACACTTACAGAACCAGAGAACACGTTAACACACTGTCCATTTGCACCAATGCCTGATGACAGCAGAACAAGGAAAAGGCAGAGACAAAAAAAAAAAAATGATTATGTTCCTTTGGCAATTAATTTGTTAGTCTCTGGCCCAAAGTTCAATGGTGGCTGACAGTTGACTGACAAGACAACTGACCGTGGAGTCAGATGGACTACCCCCTATTCTTTTTTTTTTGAGCTCATAATTTGTTTGAGAATCTCTTCCTTCTAATCACTGCCTAATAATGAATCCCAGCACCTCCCACAGTTAGACTTGCTGCCCACAGTGAGAAGCTCTTTCAACTAATTGGATTTATCTTTGCACTTGGCAGGCATTATCAACAGAAATAGATACACAGCTCCTATGGGCATCAGCAGTGAACATTTCACATCTAGGATGCATAACATGCTCTGGTACCTCAGATATACCTGTGTGGGACAAAGGTCTTGTCTACAAATGGGGATTTCCTTTATTTTTTCCCCAAAGCCAAGAAACCAGCTACTCCCTTTATCCACAATTAAATTTGCAGTTGGCTAAAAGGAACTTTGAGCTTCTACTGACTGCATTTGAGGGAGCGGCAAATCCCTTAGACTCTGGAGTCAGCTCAGCTGTGAGTCCTGCCTCTCTCTCTCTGGCTGAGGGCCCTAGAATAAATAAGCCTTCCTCTTTCTCTCTGCCTCAATTTCTTCCTTCTTAAAAGGGACCTAGCCTGTGGAGGTGTGACAAGAATGAAGAGCTACACTATGTCCAGTGGTGCTCAATGGATTCTTCTACATCTTTATGTAGTAAATGCAAGATCACAAATTGAGCACAAAGTTCTATCTTGAATTTAAAGGCAACACCATTCTTCTATAATATGATACTCATCCTGTTTTCTAACTTCTGTTTAAATCTCTACTTTCCAAAATCATCTCAGTGGTTCACAGAAGAAATTGATGCAGATCTAGTCCAATTCACTGAATGCAGAATCACATGCCATCTATCTTCAGACCAAGGAGGAGGAAGGAATGTTGTGTCCCCTCCACACCGCAAAGAAAGGTATGTCCAGTCACAACCAAACTCGGAGCAGAGAATGACACAAAGCATGTGACAGGGTCCATAGGAGGCTCCCAACAACTTGTGCATAGTGTGACCAGCAAAAGTTAAAAAAAAAAAAAAAAGGGCAGAGCTCACCTGTGACATCACAACTGCCATCTCAAATGTCCCCACAGTGTCCATGTTAGCCACAATGATGGGGATCCCTGAGTAGGTCTGCTTCGAATTTCGAAAAGTAAATGTACTCTCAAGATCCACCTGTTGGCCGAAAGTGGGGAGAAATGAGTGTTTAATCTTACATGCAGAATTTCTGTTCGGAGGGGTAGGAAGATCCTGAAGTGAGTGTCCAACTCGTGGTCCCTGGATTCTCTTCGGGGTTGGGCCAGGTGTTCCAGAGATGCCTTGTCAGTCCCTGAGGAAACCATGTAGCAGGTGTATTCATATACAAAACTTCAAATGGCCCCTGCCATCCTCAAGCACCAGTACAAGGCACTGGATATTCTCCCATAAAGCCAAAGCCCCAAATCAGAACCCTCCACCATCAACCTCTCCAATCCCACTGCTACCTTTTATTCCCAACCTCTGGCGCATTGGCCCTAACTATCCACATACATGTCATCTTTCCCCCACTCCCAAGCACCAGAGGGGTCAATCCCCTTCTAGGAAAACCCACTCCACTCTTCCCTGCCAACAGTGACTCTCACCTTTCACCTAGAACCAAGCATTCCAAATTCACCCAGCTGTGATCTTCAACCCATTAATCCCTTAGCCTTTCAACCTCTGCAGCTGGCTTGGAATATGAATGGGTTTGAAAGAGCTGGAGGGGAGTACACTGCAACCATATGCTCATGCATACAAACAAACACTTGCTCCTGTGACTTGCAAACAGCTGGAGGGAGGGCCTCCCAATGCTGCTGCCACTCCAACTTCAGGGCATGCAAGACTGGCAGCTCGGCCAGGAGAGCAAGCTTAGTAGCTTAGCAGATGCAGTGTGCAAGGACTTGGCACTGCAGCAGCTCCAGGGGTCTCAGAATCACTAGGACTATGACCCAGGGAAGGTCCTGGGCCTGTCCTTTGGAGAGGCCATCCCTCCCCGGTTCAGTAGTCAAGTTGTGTCCCTTTCAGGCTTGTGTCCTCCTGATTCCAACTTCCCCAGGGTGAGCCCAGTGCCTCCCATGGACCCTTATCCTAGAGTAGGGAAAGGCTTCTTGCTGTTGACAATCTCTGGGGTGCCTCGATATACTGTTTGGTATCTCAGCAGTGTCAGGATCCCCTACATTAAACTCCTTGCTTGAAATGCTGTGCATTGTTCGTTTTCATGGCTGGACCCCGACGAACACAGATCACACCGCAGGTCAGTGACTGCCGGAGGTAAACCAGCCCAAAAAACATAGGTGTGAATCTTACACTTCTGCCTAAGTGCAGACATAGAATCTAGATCTACATGAATCCTAGCTTCCTGAGCATTTATCTAGGTACTACTTTTATTCTTCTCGCTTGAGACAACTTGCACTTTATAATCAGCCTCATGTCAGAAAGCACTGTACCACATCTCAGATCCTGCAGCCTTTCCTGCCTCTCTGGCTTCTCCACCCAGGGTTCCACAACTGGAAAAGCTCCCTGATGTCACACACACCACTGTGGAGGCCCTAAGCAGCTGTCAGTGAGTGGAAATGAGATGCTGTCATTGCATGGACATCTGTGAGGCTGCATCCCTTCCTCGGCTTCCTCATGATGATTCTCGGTTTTACCCCTGTGAAGCAAGCTATATCAACATTCCGCAAACTAACTGAGTGACTGTTAGTTGCAACCTTCTGTGCTAATGGCCTCAAGCATTTTGACTCAGGGCTTAAGACAATTAGAATGCCTTGGCCTCAAATTACTCTTGGACTCCAAGACTCAGCACATGGACTGAGCTGCTACACTGTGCACAGGCCTGAGATCACAATGGCTTTTTCTTGGCACTCAAAAACCTATCAAACCTATCAGTGGTATCCAAAAAAAAAAAATGCTCCATGGAAAAGGGCAGTCTTGACAATGAACCTTCCCTTCATTCCTGTTCAACTCCTTAAGATGAATTCTTGGGGCAGAAGGTGTAGCTCAGTGGTAGACTGCATGCCTAATGCATGGGAAGCCCTAAGTTAGATTTCACAAGCCTCCCTCATAAAAACAGACATAAGGCAGATTCTCTGCAATATTAATTCTAAGAATGAGAAATGAAACTATCTTCCCAACCTTATCTACTCAGACACACACTTCCCAAACAAACCAGTCACTCCCTCAGATAATGCTTTAAAGACACAAGCCTTCCAGAACGAAACCTGGCATTTAATCTGCCACAGCTGAAAAATGACAGTAACTCGAAATTCCCACTCTTCCAAAACCCATCTGAGAGGGAACAAAGTAATCAAACTCACCCGCCAAACTCAGAACTCTGCTATCCCCCATACCCCTTCATGGAGTTAGCCCAACTACCCAGCATTTTGGGGACTCCAAAGTAAAAAGGGAGGCCCACGTGCACATTTCTAAGTCATTCAAGGTTGTAGTCGGAGCTAACAAGCTGCTACATCAAACTGCTCTAACCTCCCACAGCACAAAAAGCAGTGATAGTCACAGACCAGGAAGGTGGCACTGGGGGGCCAGTGTGGTCCCCATTCATGCCCCCTTCCCACTGGAATCTTTCTGTGCACATTCCAGCACCCCAGCCGGCACACTAAGCTCTGTGCACACTCTTGTATATGTGGGTCCATAAACAGTTGCCACTTGGCCACTCTCTGGGGTTACAGAGCAGTACCCTAGCAGCATGGGACAATGGTCCAGGCATGTTTTGGCATCATCTTGAAGTTATCTGGGGAAGGATTTCAGGGTCCTGAGACTTGCTGCACACATGCCAGAAGGAATAGCAGAGCCACAAGGCTAGGCCCATTCAGGTGCCACCAGTGACACACAAGTACGGCTCAGGACAGGGCCCTTCTCCTAGATGTATGAATGTCAGTGAGTAAAACAGTTGTCTAGATTGTTCATTAGCTGTCTCACCTGAGTACTAGAACCATGTCTTTTACGTCTGTAGTCTGGGGCTCAATAGTATGGAATAAACTAACTTAAGGCTAAAGGCTAAGAGTGATCCTGCGTTCTGCTCCCAGCCTTTTGCAGAGCAATGCTTGGGGGACAGTGTACCCCCATGGACACGGACCCAACCCCTAGAAGGCTCACATTCAGTTCTCAGGCTTCACCGAAGTTCACACAGCAGTAGCCTCATCATCGAGCCACAGGTCCTACAAATGGGCAACAGAGGTCAGGCCAGGGCAGCCACAGACACAGCTGAAACCTTTCAGGATTTCTGAGCCCATGCTCGGGCTGCCTCAAATTTCATAAATCAAAACCTTTGTGCTGGAAACAATACGTGCATCTGGAGCATCTCCCTAGGTAATCCTGACGCATTCATGACTAAGAAAAGTCTGGTCAAACCCTCTAATTTTACAGAGCAAAATTTACATAGCCTGTTAGGGGTTGAAATGTGTCTCCTCCAAAAATGATGCTGAAGTTCTCACTGGTAGCACCTGTGAAGGTGACGTTATTTAGAAATAGGATCTTTGCAGGAGACCAAGTTAAGATAAGGTCATTTAGAGTGAGTGCTCGTCCAATACGACTGAAGTTCTTAGAAAAGGAAGAAATATTTGGACCAGAAGGGGAAATCACCTCATAGACATGAAGGCAGAGATGGGGTGGTGCATCAGTAGGAATCCCAGGGACCCCCACAGAACCAGAAGTTGGCAGGAGGCATGAAAGTTTCTCTCTCACAGCTCTCAGAGGGAATCGACTCTGCTGGCATGGAGTTAGACGTGGATCGTGGACGACAAGTGTCCAAGTGTAACTTCTGGTTGATAAAGCCATACCATTTGGGGCAGTACATTTTATAGCAAGCCCAGGGGAAAGTAACACAAAGATAAAACAGTAATCAGTGACAGAATTTAGATTTAAACCCAGGCCTCCTTTTTTCCAGCCCCATATTTCTGGGCAAAGAATGGCAATGGGTGGCCTCCTAGCTTAAGGACTATAGTGAGATGTCACAGTCAAAACTGGCTCCCAAGAAAGAAGTCCCTGTGGGAGACAAGAAATGGTGCCAGCTGAGGACCAAGGTCTTGTCTCAATACAAATGTCACATCCTCTGAAGATCACTCAAATATCCCACATGTGACTCCTGGGGTACTTCAGTCTTCTGATGACCAGGAACTCGACAGCTAGGAGACAGCTGAAGCCCTACACTAGGGACACCTCTACCACCTCTGCCTCTACTCCTTGCCTCTGAAACTGACCCCAAATCCTTTCATGCTAGGCTGGTGAAACTGTTGAGGAAGGAGAACTAGGCTTCTCAGGAAAGGTCCACTCTGCCTCTCCACTCCTGTTCACACTTGCTGATCCATCACTGAGCCTGAAATTGGGCAAAACTGTGCAGTGGCAAAGCTTGTCATCAGCTGTCAAAACTTTTCTCAGGCAGATTCTGCTTGCTCACACTGGTTCCATTCAAACCCTCACTCTGATCAATGTCAGTCACTGACTAACAGGGACGGTGAACCCTTCAGAGTCTTCAACGACACAGACAGCCTGCTGCACACACATGCCCTAGGCTTGCCACCAGTGGATTAGAATTTGCACTAGGTATTACTTCTATCACAGTATACACATTTTAAACTGCTGATTATACAATGAAACGTCTGTATCTGCCTACAAGAAATTTCAGGCACCAACAAGATAACAGAAGAAACATTGTGAGGAGATTAAATAGGCTGAACCAGATCCTCAAGACCACTGAGGTAAGTAAATTCAGATTATGGAGGATAAAATGAGAAGTTGGGGGACAGCCAGGCAGGCAGCAGCCTTCTGCCCCGGGGAGCATTAGAAAAACTAAAACTAAAATACGCATTAACTTAACTACAGTTTCCAGGCACAGAGCGGGCAAATTCCCAAGGTGAAAATATGAGAAAAGTTCAAGGGTACAGACTGCTCCTTGCAAGGTGCACATGTAGATTGCAAGGTGCCTTTGCAGACTGGGACAACAGTAACAGTGGCAATCAGCCCGAATGACAAAACTGAGCATTGCATGACATCATACTATTCCCTGGGAGGAAATAATCCAGTCTATTAAAGAAATGTTTAATGCTTCACCTTCCCTAGAAGTTTTCTGGTTCAGAAAATAAGCATATCCTTGTTTTGAACACAAGTTTCTTCGTCCTATATTTGGTATAAATATTTTTAAAATATTGAGGTCGTCAAATTAGTCTGGCCTTAGTGAGGACTGGCTACATCTCATACTCTCAGAGGTTCAGGGCTGCCCTCCAAATTGGTCATTTTTGTTCCAAGACTTTGCCCTGCTCTTTAGTAATTTAAGTGGCACAATGACGGGCAAGCAGAGGGGTGGTAAGAAGCCATCATTCCTCTACCTCTTCCTGGCTCCAGCCAGCCACTGCTGCTGCATAGACAAAGTGACTTGATTCTACTCACTTGCAAGAGGCTGCCCTAATCCAAAGCCCTCAGCTGGCAGCACCAGGCACTGCAGTCAGGCCTGGGCACTGGAGTGGAGATCTTTGCAGAGGGACTTATTTATGGTCTTGTTTATGGAACTGGAGACGGAGCCAGCACCCGCTAGATCCACCTTCTCCTGTTTACTCCTCCAGCTCCAGCCTAACACAGCGTGTCTTTCCACAGCCTCCTCTCCAGTTACAGAAGACCACGCAAAGCTACCGGCCCAGCACACAACTTCTGCAGGGCACCTCTGCCTTCCCCGCAAAACTAGTTTACCCTTCAGGGTCTGACCTCCCTACCCACCCCACCCCCGTTTCCAGCCCGAGCTATTTCAGTCCTATCTCCAACTGTTTCTTAAGCTTTGATCTCATGAAGGCAGAAGCAGTAAAACCCCCGCAGCTCCCAACTCCTACCACAGGCATCCCAGCCCTTTGGGTTTCCCTGAGGCTTAGGGGATCCCACGAAGGACCGCGAGCACACCGGGCATCCCCAGCTCTGCTCCCAGTAAGAGAAAGTTCACCCTGAACTGGGATACGGAGGGTCCCCTGGCTATGCAGACCTGTTCAAAAAATGCAGCTGGGGGAACCTGAGGCTAAAGCAGCAGCAGCTGTCAGCACCGGGAGCCACAGCCAAAATCCTCCAGGTTCGCTCATGTTTTTCTATCCCTTTCCACGCAAGCTCCAGCGTTTCCTTCTCTTCCTGCGGGTACCTCCCCACCCCATCCTTTCTAAACCCATCAGCCACCGGGTCTCTGCTCCCGCCGTGGTCTAGTTTCAGCGTCAGCCTCCCCTTTCCCACCGACCCGACCGCCTCCTTTAGAATTTCAGGCCCGCTCTGGGTCCTTTATCTGCACCCTTATTAAAGACGAGCCCGCGCCCTGGCAGGGAGCCCGCGTGGTGGGAAACGCAAAGCTGGTACAGCACCCCAGCTTCAGACGCGCAAAGCCAGGGAGAAACCCTGCGCCGCCCCCTGTCACACAAGGTACCCGCGGCACCCCCCCCCAAAAAAAAAAAACAATAAAATTCCCAGCCCCAAGGCGGCTTTGGAACTGTCCCCACCTCGGCGCGGCTCTTCAGGCTGCTCCGCTTAGGTC